>JAVXUO010001966.1:0-327500 GCA_033065855.1 Escallonia rubra
GATCCAGCTCTGCCGGGAAGTTCCAGATGGCCCATTGCACGTACTAACTGTACGCGATGACACAGTCCTCCACATGGCTACTTACTCCGAACAAAATGACCAGGTGCTAAAATTACTGGAGGGGTTGCCAGGGGATCAATTTGCCAAGCTGAAGCATCCAAACGACATTGGCAACACTATACTCCACGAGGCTGCCACATCCGACAAGATGGTTCCTGCTGCGAGAGAAATGCTGTTGAGAGAGCCAGAACTGCTAGTCGCACGCAGCCAGCACCAAGAAACCGCCGTCTTTCGTGCAGCCCGTTATGGCAACACCAAGATGTTCAAGTTTCTTGAAGAGGAAATCAGTCGTAAAGTTGAAAGTGAAGAAGAACGTAGAGCCTTGATGACGGATGGTCAGACCACCATATTTCACACGTTTATTGTCGGCCAGCACTTTAGTAAGAACCCAAAGCTTCATTCCTTCTTCTCCACTTTAAGCATTAAATCGTCCCCACAGTCAAGGAAGTTGGGCACATAAATCGTCCCCAACCCCCCCTCCCTCCTCCCCCATCCCCCTCATCCACCACCACACACACACTGTGCACGCACACAAACAACACCACACTGACACACAAGCACACAACATACCAACCGCTCTCACACACAAACACACAACCGTTGCACGAACACACGGACAAACCCAACGCACCAGCACACAGTGAAGACACGCACACAAACACATACCCACCCACCAAAACACATGCACCCACCACACACACCCCCACCCCACACGCACTCACAAACACAGACCCACACCCTGCACGCACACACCCACAGTGTGTGTGCGCGTTTGTGGGTGTGCTGAGTTGTGTGCGTATGTGTGTGCATAGTGGGGTGATGGGTGATCTGGATGGTGAGTGTGGTGGTGGGTGATGGGGGATGGACGGCAGTTGGAAGTGGTGGGTTGACGGGGGAAGTGAAGAAGGTGTAATGTATTCCAAGAGTTGAATAAGGTGTAATGTGTCCGTAACAAGATATTCTAATGATGTGTGTAGATGAACATACATAATTCAACTTACACACGCTTTTCTGAGGCAATGCATATCTTTGTGTATACAATTTCGTATTTGAATCATTCAAGGCAATGCATTATCATTTGATTCTTGCCACAAATGTGAAACAGACCAAGCCCTATTTATAGCGCGCAAGTATTAATATCTAGTTGCTGTACGAGATAAACATGGGATGACTGGCCTTCAACTTCTTGCATGTAACCCTTCAGCATTCAAAAGTGTGGCTAAGCAAAAATGTCTCCAACAACGTGTCTGCTCTTGTATGAACTCTACTTCTGCATCACTGTTTCACATATTACTAAAAGATGCAATTAATAATAGGAAATTACGATTATCACTAATTACATCCTTAAAATCCAACCACAAAGTTTGGTGTATTCAGGTTTCTCAACTGAAGATACAACTGTGGCAGATGAAGGTATATTTATTTGTTTCAAAGACATTTGATTTTGATTCTTGTGTACTAGATAGCAATGACTACATTCAGATCTCCAACAACTCTGGGTTTTAATACCGTGGTCTCAAATACACATAATGCATGCAAAAATTTACTTATGAGTAGTGGTATATCTCTATAGAACTTTCAATCTTCCGACTCCCCTTCCCGTGTTGAATATTTATAAGGACCCAAAAAAAAAAAAAAATTACTTCCTAGTTGGTATTGACAAAATATTTGGTAGTTAGTAAAATAAAACTATTGGAGTCTGGTGTCTTGGATAATTTCAATTTTGATGTACCATCGTGCTGGCCTGATTGATAAATTTCTAGCTGTCCATATAAGTTAAAAATTGATTTCTATGAAGTTGAAGGTTGCTACGATTCAGCTTTGGTACTTGCCAAGTTTCTAATCGAGAAAGACACCTCGTGGGAGGCTACCGCATCTGCATTAGGTCCAGGTCCCAAGACCCACATTTATAGCGGGGGCTCCGCTGTTCCCGAAGGACGAGGAGGTCCAAAACTTCTCAATTCAGAAAAGGCTAAAACTCCATTGCTTTTAGCAGCCAAATATGGGTGTGTAGAGATTGTTGAAGAAATACTTGGAATGTATCCTCAGGCAGTAGAGCATGTTGACGACGAAGGGCATAACATTTTACATGTTGCAATCCAGTACCGTCAAGAACAGATTTTTCATGTGGTCGAGAAGATGAAATTTCCAATGAAGAGGCTGACTCGGAAGATTGATAATAAAGGAAACTCCATACTACATATGGCTGGCATAGACAAACAAGATCAAAAAGCTACAGACATGCGAAGCCCTGGTCTTCGATTGCAAGAGAATCTGCTACTGTTTGAGGTAAACACTTGCCTTATTTCTGACAATTTTTGCTACATTATCGTTATATATTAATGCTTATGAACCCGATACATGTGTAACTTTGGCCCCTTATATATCTTGGAGTGGACAGCTTTGCTACATTAGTGTTATGTAAGCTTAACCCTATTGACTTAAACGAAAAGGCTGAACTCCCTTATAATGTCTGGATCTATAATTTTGTAAGCCTAATTAGAAGCATTTTTTTATGTTAGTTTATGGTGCTAGAAGGAAGTTATCTAATTGTAGTTACTGAAGCGCATTCTCTTTATGTGGTGATTTGTGCATGTAGCGCTTAAAGAAAGCCTCTAAGACCGAATTCATAATGCATCTCAACTCGGAAGGACTAACTGCTGAGAAGCTATTTGCTGAGAGTAATGCGGAACTTCGTAGGGATGCCAAAGATTGGATAAATCGCACTGCTGAAAATTGCTCAATTGTTGCTGTTCTCGTTGCCACCATTGCCTTTGCTGCAGCCTATACAGTACCAGGAGGTCCTAATCAAACTACCGGTTACCCACTTCTGCTCCACCGGCCTGCCTTCCTAATTTTCGTGATAACAGACATGCTTTCCCTCACATTTGCTTTGACATCAGTGATTGCATTTCTCTCGATCCTCACATCACCTTTTCGGTTAGAGGACTTCAAGCACAATCTTCCTCGAACCCTGATGATAGGTTTTACGTTATTGATAATATCTGTTTTTATGATGATGTTTGCATTTGCGGCGACCATTTTCCTGATGATACATAACAAGCAACAATGGGTAAAGATCTCCTTGTCCTCACTGGCATTCCTCCCGGCCACCTTTTTTATGTTCCTATACTTGCGCTTTTATGTATCACTCATGGAACCTTTCAAGCACTCGGTCAAGATGTTAGGCTCGGCATTGCCTCAATGCAACAGCGTTCGGCCTCACTGTTCTACGAATCTGGATTACGAATCTGGTCAGCCGTTGACATGGACTCCACTGTTCCTGCTGACCGCGCCTAGCACTCAATAAGCTAGTACTTCCGAATGCTCTTTACATTACCCCTGTCTGAAAGGACAATTAAAACTTCATTTGGCACCATTTCGTAATTGGTAACTGTTCAAGCTTCATTGTGGCAGATATGCGATCAAGTCTTTTGCAGTACGGGGGGAATACTTCACAAATATCGATCTGGGATTATTCGCAGCTGGTATGGTGATGATAAATGTTGGTTGTGGTTCTGAATTGCCATTGTGGGACCAGGGGTTCAGGTGAGATGGTGTGGTCATGAGTCTGTAATTTTGGAAAGACGGCGAGAGGAAAGCAAAGTTGTCGTGAAAAATTATTTGTGACGCCTTCAACAACAGCATTAGTCATAGAATTTAGTGCTTAGCTAGTATTTTCTTATGATGACAAGAACCATTAGTTGCTGCTAAAACTCTTCCAAGGGTTGGTGTTTAGATGCAAAAATTAGCCCTCTTCTTTCTCTCCCTCTGGTCGGGCCTCTTCAATTAAACTTTAGTTTGCTACATGGCTCCCCTAATCTATATATACGGCTTATGAAAGTTAAAGTCTTTATGTTTGGTTAGTATTTTCATCGTTAGAAACCCAAAAAAAAAAAATTATTTTGGAATTATGAAAGCATGTATTACAATGGTAAATCCAAAAAACAAAAAATATGTATCACCCTATTTTGATATTCATCTCAAAAAGTAGGGATGAAAATTTGGGATTGATTACCATCTCGCCTCACATTGTACCTATTTGGGAAAGCCGATGAATATGGGACAAATGTGAGATCTAATAATATGGTTCTGGGTTGCTCTACATTTTCAAAAACTTGACTCATACTCTCTCTCTCTCTCCCCCCGTACACACATGCCTCTAGGTTGGCATCCACAATCGACCGCCATCAGTCGCTGTTGTTCGCCGTTGACAGTTATGTAGCCGCACTCTGGTAGCTACCACCATTGACCGCATGTCGGTTAATTCCGGCAGCCACCCTCTACCGGCAGTCGCCTCCGTCGACAGTCATTGCCGATAGACCGCAGGAAAATTGCGGGAGCCGCCACCCCTAGCAATTGCTAGCTGCAACACATTGCCGCGGTCCAATTCCGCAGCCACCATAGCCCATAACCATTACCATTACCAAAATAAGAAAGTAAATTTTTTTTGTAAAAAGAATTCAAATAGTTTAAAACCAAAAATAAAAATAAAAAATAGTAACTAAACGAGTTGACCTATATCGAGTCGGGTTAAATAGGACATCTTGAATCTAATTGAGATGAGGCGGGACGTCTTAAATCAAAGATTGAGCAATATGAGGATGGGCAAATGAGAATGACAACTTGGGATGCGTTGGGGTGGAGCCCCATATTGCCATACTATTAAAAAGATCAGAATAAGTTTAGTTAATTGAAATGTTAGTATGAAAACAACCCAATGTTCTTTGGTAACCATTTCTGACACGTCTTTTTGTTAAAATAAAATGAGTAAGGTAAGTTTCAGATATAAGTGACCGCATGTAAATGATTAACAGTTGAATAAGTGTTTTTAAAAATAAAAGTGAATTCGGTGTTCTTGAGAAATGCAAACATGCACAAAAGAAAAAGGCTTTCTGAATGTACATGGCCCAGATGGTGTCATGCGCTTGAATCAATGTTATATGTAGTCGTTTAAATTGTTCAATATAAACTATTTTAAGTGGAATTGATCACTGCACTTTACTTTTCAACCTCTTTAACAATAGACTACGCAGTATGTGATTGGACGAAGTACTGATCAATAAGAAACAAATTGACAAGAGACCATGAGAACAACCTTTGGTTGCATGGCTAAGTAACAACTAACAAGGTTGCTATAGTAGGAGTGGATAGTATCTCATTATACTTTCAAGTCTGAAGAGTCCTATTTCTTTAGAAAATTGGAGCTTGAATGACGAAAGTGATAAATTTAAAGAGCAGTAACTTATCCCAACCTCTTTCTTCTTTCTCTTTTGAAAGTTGGATGAGAACCCTACCATAGTTATTAATAAGAAACCATAATACAATGCTTTTGATAGAGCATACACGTATAGCTAGGTAACCGAAAGAAACACCCCTATACCAACGTAACTATCCACAAATTTCCTAATTCCCCCAACCCTCCTTACAGTGGCCTATTCACTGACACCTCCGCTCTAAGTCTAAAAATAGTTTGGTCCAGTGGAGCTGTCCAGTTCATGGACACCGGAGACATTAGAGTCCGGCTAAACAAGCTAATTGTTGAGCTTCAATCAAAATCTACTTATTTGCAATGCCCAGCGAACAATACTGAGCAGCATCTAATCTGTAGTACAAGTCAAAAAGGGCCGGGGAACTTGTTGTAGAAAGATCATCATTCCCTCACAACTGTGTCATTAAAGAGAGTCATTAGTAAATAACTTAATATTTAAGAAATTATGAGCTAAAGTCCAAAAAAATAGTACAGTTGAGAGCAATCACTAACGCCAATAATCTACCAATACAATAAACAGAACGAGCAAATAACCCCACATAATGCCCGGTCTCAACAATTGCTTCCATACCAATACCAACGCAAAGACGCTAGGGGGGGATACAGACCATAATAAAGTTGAAAGAAACAGGCTTAACAGCCAAGCCAAGAGAAACACCGCAGTGCAGGAGAAATATATTGGCTGAATCTAGGACCAACCTTGCTGCCTGTACAGCTTACCTACCTCTTGGCAGTGACGATTGAACCAGGCAAAGGAGTTGGAATGCCAAAAACTATTTGTATGAACATGACCATAACCAGGGAAAAAACTAGATTCATGAAACACCAGCTGGTTGCATTCTAGGCAGATGCCCTAGAGGGTCAAAGCAACAATGCCAAAAGTAGGGGTGAACATTTAAACCGTTGAAACCGATCAAACCATGAAAATCGAACCAACCAATCCATCTATTTTCAAACCGATCTAAAAATCATTCGGTTTTTTTTTTTTTCCAAACCGTACATTCGGTTCGGTCGGTTCGGTTCGAATTTTTTTGAAACCGCATAAACTAACCGTATATAATATAACATATCTATATTTTTACCTAATCATAGTTATTTTTTACTAACCCTAGTTATCTAACGACTCATATAAAATGGGATAAACCCTAAATCCCTTAACGTAACACATATTTTTCGCTCCCCTCCTATATCTCACTAAGTGTTATTAATTATAATTAAAAATTTTAGTTTTTTTGGTGCTTATTATTATGTGTAAGTTATTAATTTTTGGGCCTAAACTTGCCTAAACTTTAGTTTGGCCTAAATCGATTAAACCGTCCAAACCGAACGGTTCAATCCGTTCAACTCGCAGAAATCAAACCGTTCAACTATAATTTATTTTTTTTCCCAAACCGAGGTTGGTCGGTTCGATTTGATATTCAGCCTCTAAACCGAACCAACCGAACCGTGCTCACCCCTAGCCAAAAGCATGTGAAGGCCAAGTTGGTGATCAACCCAGTCTAACTCAATTCCCAAATATCTACCCGAGCTCGATCCAAAAATAATTTTAAGCGTACACCTAGCAAATTTGGTGGCCTGCCATGGAGTATTCATGCTCACATTAAAGGTGGACATTTTATAATTAAGCAATTGGCTAGACTGGTGTCAATAACTTTCTAAAGTAGTTTGAAGATAATAGACGGAATCATAAGTAAAAAAGATGCAAAATGGGAGGAGACTGCCTGGAAATAGGGATGGCAATGGGGCGGGTCGGATCTTATAAAATCCGAACCCGCCCCGGTAGCCCTAGAACCTTGCCCCGCCCCGCCCCGCCCCGGCACCGGGTCATCTAAGTGGAATACCAAAACCGATCCTAAGCAAATGCAGAAAACCCGCACCCGCCCCTGCAATTCACTTGAAGCTACCCACAGTTCTTCGAATTGTGAGAATTTCTCTCATCCAAAGACCAAAACCCTTCGCAATGCACCATCCATTTACCACGCCACCCTGACCCTAATCCTTTCTTTAGCCCTAATTCCGGTCACTTCTCAATTCCCGTTCACACGAAGCACAGGCACGGCAAGCCACGCAACGCGACGCCGTCCCTACGCCCACAGGTACTTCACATGCCTCCCCTCTCAAACAGCAACTATAGCCCATAAAAAAGCGAAAATGCAACAACTAGTCCAACGTCTTAAGTCGTCCCCGATATTGCCTGTGAGACGCCACTAACGAAGCGCTAATTACGCTCTCGTCCAGGTTCCTGGCTGATTCGCTCATCGGTGGAATCGGCAGGTTAACTACATTCTAACAAGGATCTGTGCGGGGGAGAGGGAGAGGAGGAGGAGGCATCGACGACCAGCGGGATAAATTGGCAGATTTGCAAAGAGAACGGGAAGAAGCTGGCGGTCGACGGTGTGATCGGGAATGAGGCAGAGAGTGGAAGTCTTGAAACGGGGAGAGGTGAACTAAGGAACATGAAATGAAAATGGTTTTGGCAGTCGGCAGAGGGAGTGAGGGACTGAGTGAGAGAAGGTGGAACTTTTAGGGTTTATATGATTTATATATAGGTAGGATAGACGGCTAGGATTAAATCAAGGTAATGGTTAAAATAGCGGGGCGGGTGCGGGTCGGATACCGGGGCGGGCCAGATGAAATACCACACCCGACCCTAACCCGATGCGGATTTTTTAAAAAAAAATCATACCCGCCCCGTGATCCGGTCAAAGTCAAAATGACCCGCTCCTATCGGACCGGGGCAGAGCGGGGATCCGCCGGTTGCGGGTTGGATTGCCATCCCTACCTGGAAACTGTTTCTGTCTTCATGACAGGCTTGAGGAAGAGGCTGACTATAGACACACTGCAGAACTTTTTGCTAAGAGACCGGATGAGAAGTCTCTTGATAATTTTATTCCCAAATCAGAGAGTGATTTCTCAGAATATGCTGAGCTTATTTCTCATAAGCTCCGCCCATATGAGGTGTGTTGAGTTTGATTTTTTGATAAGTAATTTGCGTTCTTTGTGATTATCTTATTTGATGATGTGTATGTCACCTCTAAATACAGAAAAGTTTTCACTATATTGGATTGCTGAAGGCAGTAATGAGGCTGTCTATGGTTTCTCTGAAAGCGGCAGATGCAAAGGAAGTTGCTTCTTCTGTATCTGCCATTGCAAATGAAAAGCTCAAAGCGGAGAAAGAGGCCAATGCTGGTAAAAAGAAGACAGGTATGCAATTTCTCACATTTTCTTGTATGTCTTGCACTGTGTAATGTATGGAGAAAATAATAACTTATGTGTGATAGAGTCATCGCGAATATTGTAACTGGTCAGTTTGCAACTTAGACCTTTTTAAGTACGGATTTTATCAAAGGAAAAGGTCATACAAAGAGGAGGGGTTGTACTATACATACAAAAATTGAAAACTAAAAAAAGGGCAGCGGTGAAAATTTCGAACTCCACATTCATTTGGTTGGCCTTTAGACTAATCATAGGCCTTTGCTAGTCTTTTCCAGGTCCCCGTCAATTTGCAGTCTTCTGTAAAGATGATTTTTAAGTTCATATTTGAAGTGTCTATCTTCTAGGCTCACGTGTGCTTGTCTAAGTTTCACACCTTATCTATTGGCTGAAAAGATAACAAGGTTCCCGTTATTGCACTTTTTAACATAAAAAACACGATGTATAATTTTTTTTCCTATATTCTTTTTCAAATGTTATAAGGTTTTAATTTTACGTGATATTTTTTAAGAAAAAATTACAGAATTTATTCTTCTTTAAAAAATCTCGTAAGAGTTCTAAGGTTTTCTTTTTCTTTTTGGTGTGCATGTGGGTGGATGGAGTAGTTGTTTGCATGGAGGACATATCGTAGACTCCAAAGTTCTTTTACAAGGATTAGCAAAGATTTTACTTTTATTCCTTTATGCCTTGCACTGACTGTCATATACATATGCGGACTAATCTTATTGCTTTTCTTTGCTATTAGGTGCAAAGAAGAAACAGTTGCATGTGGTTAGGGAGGACGATGAAGTCGAAGCTGCTGCGTATAGTGTCCCTCTAGATGATGAAATTGATTTCATGTGAGGATTTTGGCAGAATATGTTACTTTTTTGGCGAGATATACTATTACCGATTCAGTACTTCACTGCTATTCGAAGGGAGAGTTGGCAGAGATAAGGGCGTCCTACGGCCTTCTCTTGTCCAAATCTTGGAGACTATTGAGTGTGCCATATTTTGCAGATTGTTCGGGGGGAAAAAGTTTCGTTAGAGAGTTCTCGTTTCTGATTATTCTGATTGAAAATTTGTCGACCTAATCTGTATTCAACTCGTTGATATTCTCGTGTACGCTTTGCATCTCAGTGTTTGAATTCAAATTTACATCTTTGTTTTGTGCCTTGTTATTAGTTTGCATCTATCAGTTTAACAAATCAAAGAACAGGAAACACAAGAAGGAATCAATTTATTAACTGTTTAGGAGGTACATAGTTGGTCTTTGGTAGGTAACTGTTCAGACATCTAAGGTGGCATTTACTTGGAATTAAGGTAGCTGCGTCGTGCTAAACTTGTGAGTGCTCTTTTCTATTCTATTCCTTTTTCTATCATAACTTTGAAAAGTTCTCGCCCTTTGCATGATTGAGGGATTTGAATGAAAAGAGCCTTTGACAAGCTGTACGTCTAAAGTAGAGAAGTGGATCCATGTTCCCCGCTTATTATGATTTATTGTTTGGCTACTATCTGGTTGGATGAATATTCTTTTTACCCCCTATGTAGTGACAATCAATCGTTTCTAAATATTTTCAGTAGCTTTTATTTATTGATGCTAAAAATGTGCTGCTAAGAATTGTCGCTAAAAGTATTAGAAGAAAAGCTGCCAGAAACATTTAACGACTATTAATTATCCATAAACACGAGATTGGAGGAAGAATATTACAATCTGGATAGGAGCCAAAGTTTGTTTGCCTATTATTGTCAGCAAAGAATTTTTGCCTCGTAAGTAAGGGGAAATGAACAATCAACCTACCAAACAATAAATCAATTAAAAGACGCGCTTACGGTCAACCGTCGCCGCAAAGTGCCAACTCAAATATGCAAGTCAACGTGCAAAGCGTGAAAAAAGGTGGAGTCCAATGTGTGAAAAGAAAAAAAGAAAGGGAAGAATAGGACTAAAAAATGACCGAGATTGTAAGATGTCTGGGGGAGACTTGGAGCAAGCAAGGATCCTTCCTCTCCAATGCTTAAATTGACTGGAATTGCTTGCCCATTGCAATTGAAAAAATCTTTGCTAAAGATAAAGAGTAGCTAGTTTACTAAACGCTCTCATGGCTCTCGTGGATGACAATGAAAGGCATATGCGTAACAAGTACTTGTATAACGCCCTGATGAGAGGAGACGGAGATGAAGTGATCCAGCTCTGCCGGGGAGTTCCAGATGGCCCATTGCACCTACTAACCGTGCACGATGACACCGTCCTCCACATGGCTACTTACTCTAAACAAACTGACCTGGTGCTAAGATTACTGGAGGGGTTGCCAGAGGATCAATTTGCCAAGCTGAAGCATCCAAATGACATTGGCAACACTATACTCCACGAGGCTGCCACATCCGACAAGATGGTTCCGGCTGCGAGGGAAATGCTGCGGAGAGCGCCAGAATTGCTATTCGCACGCAGCCAGCACCAAGAAACAGCCGTCTTTCGTGCCGCCCGTTATGGCAACACCAAGATGTTCGAGTTTCTTGAAGAGAAAATCAATCGTGAAGTTGCAAGTGAAGAAGAACGTAGAGCCTTGATGAAGGATGATAAGACCACCATATTTCACACGTCTATTGTCAGCCAGCACTTTAGTAAGAACCCAAAGCTTCATTCCTTTTTTCTGAATCTTTTTTTTTTCCTCATCATGTTTCTAATGAACTGTGTGAAAGATTTGAACTCCAAGCCATTCATTAATTGGTGCATAGCTTGGTGTCCAAATCATGCACGTGACTATATCCGTTATGTGATTTTTTCCTCTCCACTTCAAAATTAAGCATTAAATCCTCCCCACAGTCAAGGAAGTTGCGCACATTAGACTGATCTATTACGAATTGTGTGAACCGACGTACATACCCATATTTCCTTACCATATTTTGGCTGAATGTTATTCTTCCAAACCCCTTTCTCTCCCCTCACTTGCACCCAGTCGATCACCCCACCTTGCCACCCACTTCCACTGCCCACCACCACACACACCCTGGATGGTGTGTGTGTGTGGTGGTGGGTGATGGGGGATGGAGACGGCAGTTGTAAGTGGTGGGTTGATGGGGTGAGTGAAGAAGGTGTAATGTATTCCAAGAGTTGAATAAGGTGTAATGTGTCCGCAACAAGATATTCTAATGATGTGTGTAGATGAGCCTACATAATTCAGCTTACACACGTTTTTCTGAGGCAATGCATATATTTGTGTATACATTTCGTATTTGAATCATTCAAGGCAATGCATTATCATTTGATTCTTGCCACAATTAATGTGAAACAGACCAAGCCCTATTTATAGCGAGCAAGTATGAATATCTAGTTGCTGTACGGGATAAACATGGGATGACTGGTCTTCAACTTCTTGCATGTAACCCTTCAGCATTCAAAAGGGTGGCTAAGCAAAAATCTCTCCAACAACTTGTCTACTCTTGTATGAACTCTACTTCTGCATCACTGTTTCCTATATTACTAAAAGATACGATTAATAATAGGAAATTACGATTATCACTAATTACATCCTGAAAATCCAACCAAAAATATTGGTGTATTCAGGTTTCTCAACTGAAGATACAACCCTGGCAGATGAAGGTAAATTAATTTGTTTCAAAGACATTTGATTTTAATTCTAGTGTACTAGATAGCAATGACTACATTCAGATCTCCAACAACTCTGGTTTTGATACCGTGATCTCAAAAACACAATGCATGCAAAAATTTACGTATGAGTAGTGGTAGATTTCTATAGAACTTTCAATCTTCCGACTCCCCTTCCCGTGTTGAATAATCGTAAGGGGAAAAAAAAAAATACTTCCTAGTTGGTGTTGACAAAAAATGTGGTAGTTAGTAAAACAAACTATTGGATTCTGGTGTCTTGGATAATTTCAGTTTCGATATACCATCATGCTGACCTGATTGACAAATTTCTAGCTGTCCATCTAAGTTAAAAATTGAGTTTTATGAAGATGAAGGTTGCTACGATTCAGCTTTGCGACTTGCCAAGTTTCTGATCGAGAAAGACACCTCGTGGGAGGCTACCGAATCTGCATTAGGTCCAGGTCCCAAGACCCACATTTATAGCGGGGTCTCCGCTGTTCCCCAAGGACAAGGAGGTCCAAAGCTTCTCAATTCAGAAAAGGCTAAAACTCCATTGCTTTTAGCAGCCAAATATGGGTGTGTAGAGATTGTTGAAGAAATACTTGGAATGTATCCTCAGGCAGTAGAGCATGTTGACGACGAAGGGCGTAACATTTTACATGTTGCAGTCCAGTACCGTCAAGAACAGATTTTTCATGTTGTCGAGAAGATGAAATTTCCAATGAAGAGGCTGACTCGGAAGATTGATAATAAAAGAAACTCCATACTACATATGGTTGGCATAGACAAACAAGATGAAAAAGCTACAGACATGCGAAGCCCTTGTTTTCGATTGCAAGAGAATCTGCTACTGTTTGAGGTAAACACTTGCCTTATTTCTGACAGTTTTTGCTGCATTATCGTTATATATTAATGCTTATGAACCCGATACATATGTAACTTTGGCCCCTTATATATCTTTGGAGTGGACAACTTTGCTACATTAGTATTATGTAAGCTTAACCCTATTGACTTAAACGAAAAGGCTGGACTCCCTTATAATGTCTGGATCTATAATTTTTGTAAGCCTAATTAGAAGCATTTTCTTATGTTAGTTTATGGGGCTAGAAGGAAGTTATAATTGTAGTTACTGAAGCGCATTGTCTTTATGTGGTCATTTGTGCATGTAGCGCTTAAAGAAAGCCTCTAAGACCGAATTCATAATGCATCTCAACTCGGAGGGACAAACTGCTGAGAAGTTATTTGCTGTGAGTAATGCGGAACTTCGTAGGGATGCCAAAGATTGGATAAAGCGCACTGCTGAGAATTGCACAATTGTTGCTGTTTTTATTGCCACCGTTGCCTTTTCTGCAGCCTATACAGTACCAGGAGGTCCTAATCAAACCGGTTATCCAATTCTGCTCCACCAGCCTCTCTTCCCAACTTTCGTGATAACAGACGTGCTTTCCCTCACATTTGCTTTGACATCAGTGATTGCATTTCTCTCGATCCTCACATCACCTTTTCGGTTTGAGGACTTCAAGCACAATCTTCCTCGAACCCTGATGATAGGTTTTACGTTGTTGATAGTATCTGTTTTGATGATGATGTTTGCATTTGCGGCGACCATTTTCCTGATGATACATAACAAGCAACAATGGGTAAAGATCTCCTTGTCCTCACTGGCATTCCTCCCGGCCACCTTTTTCATGTTCCTATACTTGCGCTTTTATGCATCACCCATGGAACCTTTCAAGCACTCAGTCAAGATGTTAGGCTCGGCATTGCCCCAATGCAACAGCGTTCGGCCTCAATGTTCTTGGATTACGAATCTGGTCAGCCGTCGACAGAAACTCCACTCCACTGTTCCTGCTAACCGCGCCTAGAAACCAAGGTAGTACTTCCGAATGCTCTTCACATTACCCCTGTTTGAAAGGACAAATAAAACTTCATTTGGCACCATTTCATATATGGTAACTGTTCAAGCTTCATTGTGGCAGAATTGCGATTCAAGTCCTTTGCAGTATGGGGGGGAATACTTCACAAATATCGATCTTGGGTTATTCGCAGCTGGTAAAGTGATGGTAAATGTTGGTTGTACGTGGTCTCGGGTTGCCATTGTGGGACTACGGGGCCAGGTGAGATGGTGTGGTCATGAGTCTGTAGTCTCTAAAAGATAGCGAGAGGAAAGCAAAGTTTGTTCCTTCAAAAAATTATTTGTGCACCGCTTTCAACAACATCTTTAATCATAAAATTTAGTGCGTTGCTAGTATTTTCTTATTATGACAAGAACCATTAGTTGCTGCTAAAATTCTTCCAGAGTTGTGTTTAGATGCTAAACTTTATTTTGCTACTTGGCTCCCCTAATCTACATATACGTACAGCTTATGAAAGGTTAAAGTCTTTATGTTTGGTTAGTAATTTCATCGTTAAGGAAAAAAAAAAAATTGTTCTGGAATTATGAAAGCATGTATTGCAATGGTAAATCCAAAAACAAAAAATATATGTATCACCCTATTTTGATATTCGTCTCAAAAAGTAGGGACGACAATTTGGGGGCTAATTATCGCCCCGCCTCACATTGTACCTATTTGGGAAACCCGATGAATATGAGACAAATGGGGGATCTAATCAAATGGTTTTGGTTTTTATACATTTTCAAACACTTAACTCATTTACATGTTCTCTCTCTCTCTCTCTCTCTCTCTGTCACGCCCCCGACCCGGAGGCGGACCTACACAGACTATTTCAAAATATCCCTGCTTACGAGAAATATAATACCCAAGCATTTAACAAGAACATAACCTCAAAATGATAATCAGAGCTCTAAATGTATCAAAGTCTAATAAATGCAGCGGAAATCTAATAACAATAGTCACTTCCCAAACATTGGGGTTACCAAAAGCTACTTAATCAAACTATTACAAGTTCTCGTTTTCAAGTCACTAAAAAATAGTCTACAATTAAAGAACAATTCTGACTCATGCTTATAGATAACTTCTCTACTGATGTCTCAGCTTAAATACCTGAAATGGGAGGAGAAAGGGGGGTGAGCACAAAGCTCAGTAAAGATCACACGCACACACCCACAGAGTACAACGCAGGTATCCAATAATATGTAGCTGAGTCAAAACGAAACATATGAGAACAAGGTGCAAAGACGATAGTAAATCTTGGCACGACAAATCTCATTACGGGATATTAACCCATCAAAGGTCGAATCAAAGTCAAAAGGTCATGATCAAATAATTGAACTAATAATCAAAACAATACAATCACGTAACACGTGACTGTAAAACACGTTAACCTAAGCACGCGGAGGTTCTAAGTCAAAATTGCATACCGGTAGCAATTGCCATGTCATGTCATGGCATCACGTTAACCTAAGCACGTGAAGGTTCTAAATATTAGTTCAATTCAATAGAGTCGAATGAATATCAAAATATCTCAAATGCATAGCGCCACTAACGCATCAAAGCATTGTATTTCAAATGAGATAGCTTAACGATTTCAGAAAATACTCAATATTAGACTCAAATCAAAGAGGACAAAAATACGAGTTCAACAGAATTTGAATCGCCTCAATCCGAATTCGTATGGGGGCAGAATGAATACATAAAGAAGACAGGTGTTGATGGTACCACTCAAGTTAGAACCAACGAAAATTTGACATGTGGCGGGCCACCATAGCAGCCCCACGTGAAGAAGCTGGTTGCTTTGAACCTAACTGTGCATAATTAGGTAATAGACAAAAATACTTCCACCACATGAATTGTCAAGGAGTTGTTTATTGCATGAATAATGGTGAAAGGGTACAGGAATGCGTGTCAAGACCATGGCTTGCCATGGTTCTAAATCTGTCAAAGTACGGCGTGAAATTCAATGAAGAAAAATGCAGAAAACAATTCCAAGACAGAAGAAGTTGTATCGGAACCAAGAAATAAAAAGGAATCGAGGCAGTCAACACTCAACAAATTATAACCGATTAACGAATGGAGGCATGCTGATTAAATATAATTCGAATGAGCATAGTGAGTGTAACCCTTACCTTAAATTTATATAATAATCTTTACCAAATTGCGATCGCTTCCGAAAACCTCAAAATCTAGATATTATGATTAACCCACTTACGTTAAAATCTTAACAATCACAATTCTAATATCATCTAATTCATCCTTATAATCAAAAGTGGGTTCAAGAATCTTACCAATTTTGCACAGAAGATTGCAATCCTCCAAAACCCTAGTTTCCTCCTTCTTCTATTTCTCTGTAACCAAAACTGAATATATCGTAAACTGACTTGGCTAGCCCTTAAAAGTCTCTAAGTTTGATAAATAATTAAAAGACCCCTAAATATTCATTACTTATTCTAAAATACCCCAAAAATAATTAAATTTACAAAGATACTCTAAATATAACCATAGTTTAATTACTAGTTATTTGGGGTCTTACACTCTCTCCCCCCCACACACACAGGCCTCCAGGTAGGCATCCACCACCGACCGCCATCGGTCGCCACTTTTGGCCGTCGACAATTACGTAGGCGCACTCTGGTAGCTGCCACCATTGACCGCATGGCGCTGAATTCCAGCAGCCACCGCCTACGGCTGCCACCCTCTACCGGCAGTCGCCGCCGGTGGCAGTCACTGCCGGCAAACACCGACAACCATCACCACATGAAAATTGCGGCAGCCACCACGCCTGACAATTACCGGTTGCCGCTCATTGCCACCGTTTAGCTCCGCAGCCACCAGAGACCACAACCATTACCAAAATACGAAAATATATATATTTTTTATTTTTTGTAAAAAGAATGCAAATAGTTTAAAATTAAAAAAATTAGTAACTAAACGGGTTGACCCCAGTAGAATTGAAATAGGATAGATTGAATCTGATTGAGATGAGGCGGGACGTCTTAAATCAAAGATTGAGCAATATGAGAATGTGAAAAAATGGGAATGGCAACTTGGGATGGGTCAGGGCGAAGCCCCATATTGCCATCCTATTAAAAAAACCAGAACAAGTTTAGTTAATTGAAATGTTGAAGTATGAAAACAGCCTAATGTTGTTTGGTAACCATTTCTGACACGTCTTTTTATTAAAATGAGTAAGGTAAGTTTCAGATATAAGTGACCGCATGTAAATGATTAACCGGTCAGTAAGTGTTTTTAAAATAAAAGTGAATTTAGTGTTCTTCAAACAAACATTAAAAGAATAAACATGCATGACCTTCTAAAAATGCAAACATGAACGCAAGAAAAAGGCTTTCCAAATGTACATGGCCCAGACGGGGGTTTCATTTTTTCACCAGATAAGTGTCATGCGCATGAATCAATGCTATATGTGGTTGTTTAATTGTTCAATGTAAACTATTTTAAGTGAAATTGACTTCTGCACTTCACTTTTCTGCCTCTTTAATAGTCGAATACGCAGTATGTGATTGGACGAAGTACTCATAAATAAGAAACAAACAGAATCCTACCATAGATATTGATAAGAAACCATAGTATATTGCTTTTAACCGAGCATACATGTATAGCCAGGTAACCGAAAGAAACAACTCTATACCAACATAACTATCCACAAATTTCCTAAGTCCCCCAACCAGCCCTACGGTGGCCTGTTCACTGACACCTCCGCTTTTGGTCTAAATTAGCTTGGTCCAATGGAGTTGTTTAGTCCATGGACACCGGGAGACAATAGAGACCCGCTAAACAAACTAATAGTTGAGCTTCAGTCAAAACCTACTTACTTGCAACACCCAGTGAGCAGTATTGAACAACATGTAACAAGTAATACAAGTTAAAAGGGCCAGGGAACTTGTTGTAGAAAGATCGTCCTTCCTTGGCAATTGTGCCATCAAAGAGGTATCATTAGTAAATAACTTGATATTTAAGAAATTATGAGCTAAAGCCCAAAAAAACAGTATAACTGAGAGCAACTACTAACGCTAACATCTATCAATACAATAAATAGAACATGCAGATACCCTACATAATGCCCGGTTTCAACAATTGCTTCCATACCAATACCAACACAAAGACGCTCGGCCACCCAGACCATAATAAAGCGAAAAGAAATAGGCTTAATTGCCAAGCCAAGAGAAACACCGGAGTGCAAGAGAAGTATGTTGGCTGAACCTAGGACCAACCTTGCTGCCTGTACATCAATACATGCCTCTTACCGGTGACAATTTAATCAGGCAAAGGAGTTGGAATGCCAAACTATTGTATGAACAATGGCTTTAACCGGGCAAAAAGTAAATTCATGAAACACCAGCTGTTTGCATGCTAGCCAGATGCCCTAAAGGGCCACAACAACAATGCCAAAAGCATGTAAAGACCAGACTGGTGATCAACCCAGTCTAACTGGATTCCCAAATATCTATACCCGAGCTCGATCCAAAGGAATTTTAAGAATACACGTAGCAAATTTGGCGACCTGCCATGGAGTATTCATGCTCATATTAAGGGTGGACATATCATAATTAAGCAGTTGGCGGGCCAGACTGGTGTCAATAACTCGCTAACGTGTGTTGAAGACGACAGACAGAATCATAAGTAAAATAGTAAGAGGAAAGCTGTCCTCCGTGAAAAAATATGCGAAATGGGAGGAGACTGCCTAGAAACTGCTATACCTCACAGTTCACCCGAATTCATGCCCTCACATAAAGCCGTAGACAAAGCCTCCGATCATAGAGTAAAAAGAAACGGGGAAACTGGGTCCCTTTGGCTAAGGCCTGATTGGGGCTTCAACAAAGGCCCATGCCTACCATTGACTAAAGACTGAGTATGATACTATAGACAAACATTGCATTAGCAGCCGAATCCAAGTCGAGGAAAACCCAAAAGTATATAACACATGTTCTAAAGAATCCCAATTGCTACAATCATAGACCTTCCTCATGTCCAATTTTTTTGCAGCTAGAACATATGTCCCACGATTTAGATGCCTAATAAAGTCACCAGTTCCCGAGCTAAGAGAATGTTACTGAACCCATTTTGGAACTAAGCTATTAGGGATCCCATAACAGGGTAGAGTCGGTTGACTAGGATTTTGTAAATGAGTATATAGACGACATACATAAACTGATAGGCCGAGAATCTGTGACCAACTCTGGATGTGGTTTTTTTGGAATAAGAAAAATTAAAGTCTAGTTAATTTCCTTAAGCATTTTGACAGAGTGGAGGAGAGACAAAGCAGTTGAGATCACCGATTTGCCCACAAGATGCCAATAATGTTGAAAGAACAAAGTTGGCATGCCATTAAGTCCAGGGCCTTAAGGCCCCAATCTGCTTGAGAGCCAGTCAACCTCATGGGCGGAAAAGGGTGTGTCAAGTAACTCCAGTTCTGCAGGATTTTGCATAGTTCTCAAATACCTCAATGTCAAAAAGTTACCAGGATTGCTGGCTGCTAACCCTGAATGGGAACAAGAGTACAAATGAGAAAAATATTAGAACAGATCACGGATGTGTTGTTCATCCCAAGTTCAGGCACCGCTTGATGTAAGAAGAGAAGTCACATGATTCCATTGCCTTTGAATATGGCACATACTATGAAAAAATCGCGCGTTCCGATCCCCTAATAATAGCCATCTGTCGCCACTCCTTTGAGCCATATATTTTTCTTCACAGGCCAATAGATGATCTAATTATATGCTCTCAAAGCCCTATCTCGGCGTTGTTCCACAACAGTTTCAAGATGTGCTTGGCTAGCACAAATAAGCATTTGGAGAGCCCTAATACAGGAGGCCAAGTTTCCAATTACTACTTTATTCCAGATTTTGAAAGTATCTTTAAGGAATGAATATGCTACACTAACAGGTACTTAGGTGATCCCGAGATCTGAGAGCATCAGACCTCCTGAACAAGCTGATGACATGCAGGGTACTATAGCCACATAGCCTGAAAAGAAGGGCCGGCCATGCCATATCCGAGTAATATTTGCATCCAACAAAATTGGAGCATGATCCGATTAGAATATAGATAGAATCCTGCCAAATGCAGCATACAATAAAGGCTGCCAATTTGTGTTGGCAAAAGCTCATAAGTACACTCCTTATCCTCTCGATTCTTACTCCATGTATACTTTGGACCACTAACCTCAACGGAAATAAGACGCAGGCAATCTAGGATTGCTTGAAAATCTGAACAACTCGGGATCAAGTGCCAGTGTGGACCACATTTATCCGCATTAAAAAGTACTTGATTAAATTCCCTAAAAGCAGAAGTTTTCCCGCATACCGAGATAAAATGCTAGCTAATTGAACCTAAGCAACCGGTCACACAGACATGACATGATGCCCATAAATAAACCCCACGTGCCAGGAAAACTGAATTCATCCTTCATGTGCATCAACATAAGATGTTCATGTTATATGTTAAGTTCTTTTAAAACGAGTCGTCCCACCCCAACTACAACCCTCCTGCAGTCCAAAAGGCATCAACTCCTAACAACGACATAAACCAGCGCCAAAATAATATTTGTGATACAAAGGGTACCTCTGATTTGGTCTCCACTAGGAATACAACACCAGGCCTTACAACTCGGAGAGTATTCCCAAGCGCGTGAACTTTAAGGGTGTTCCCAAGCCTTCGACAGTTCCAACTGAAAGTTTCACGGGCCCTATTGGTGTTGTGTTAGGACAACCACCAAAACTCCACTAGAATCTAGAATTTCCATATCAACATGCACATAATCAAATAAGCAATGTAAACTCCATACCTTGCGGAAAGTGGTAAGAGTTGCTGGCCAGTTGTTGTTTGTTATCGTTTATGAATCCACAATGCTAACCACACCCAAGTGCTTCCGTGAACTCACAGAGGTTGCATTAGAAGAACTAGAGCCATCCGATGCCACGACCGTACCCCTTTCATTTACAGCGGAGCCTGTATCGGATGACACTGAAATAACTAACACATAGGTTGTACTCGACGAGCCCCACCCTTTCCTCTAACGGATCAGTCTCCAGATTAGATTGCTATTCCATAGGAATTGAGCGAGCTACTTGAAAAACTAGGTACAATTATGTGAAATCCAAGACTAGCTGATCCACCAGGTAACATAGGCTTGCCCTCCAAGCTCAAAGAAGAAGATAAACGTGCTCTTGCAACACTGCTCGTTAAAACGGGAGAAGGTTGCTCAAGGGGGTGGTTCTGTGTACTGGGCACACTGAGAAAAAGGTCCCGTGGGCCCACCAAGGGAGTGGCCAAAATGCCGAAGCCCACTTATAGAACCCTCTATGTCACTGTTCATTAATTCCCTAGGACTAGTTTCCAGTGGGCTACTAACTAAATCCTCCTTAGGCCCAACATGAGAACCATCTAAAACACCTAGCCCAATCTTCTCTTGTGAAACATGAGATAAGTCTGAAGGGTCAGCACCTTGAGTGCAATGCCTTTTCTTCCAATGCTTGACCATTTACAGTTGACCACCTCCTCGCGCTCAACATCAGCTGCCATTTAGCCGCACGCGCCATGCAGCTAGGCAAGCCAACGAATCTCTCCTGCTGCAGCCACGTGGTGACGCGGGATAAGGCCGATTTCGCTATATGCTGTCCACTCCTGTCAACTCCGTGCGCCGCTGTCGATGACTTCCCAGCCGTGCCTTCTATCGTAGGGGACACCAAAGTTACTCTCTCACTACCCATAGATTCTGTATGAGCACTGCCTCGAGACCAGAGAATTCTAACGGATTCGATAGAAATGCATAATGCATGTAACTCATTTAGTGACTGTACCGAATCCACTAAATGCAAATGTTCATAAAGTTCATAGCGCAAGTCCACGTCACCTTCAATTTCCACTAATTGCACATGACTTGTATGGTTGAATTGGTGTTTGGCCATGCTAGAAGCTGTTCATCAAACAAGGGCCTATGGGTTTGCATTAGCAGTTCTAAATGCTGTATCAGACTGGAGCGCACAAAAGACAGGTCAACCGCATGGCTTGCCTCATCCAAAGACTTCAGGCATATATATTTTGAGCGTCCGATCAAACCACAATGGAAACACACCCAAAATAGTTTTTCGTAGCTAACCAGTATCCACCATGGTCTTAGATTCCCCAGAAGCTCCACAACGCCCCAACCACAACCCGCTTGAAGGGATCAATACTTACCCAGACGCGAATGGAGTCATACTGCCTCCTACCTTCAGGAGGCCAGTCAACTTCTACCACCGGACCGGCTGCCCGAGCGATAAGTTTCGCATCTTCCTCGTTAAAATACTCAAACAGAAACTGCCGTAACTGCATCCAAAACTGCCATTTTATCAAACTTGTTTCGTAGAGTGGTGTATTTGGAACTAAAGCCTTAAAAATCATCGACACCCTACACGGATTCCAAGGGCTGTCGGCTAGAAACAGATCCCTTGCATCTTTCCTTTCGAAGTGAAACATGTACAAACCTTTAAGGCGTTCAATTTAAATAAATCCTCTACCATCCCAACACTTTTGCACCTCACGTTGCACGCAGCGTGTGGAGAATTTTTGAAAGTCAACAAATTTCTCAACCAACGTACAAGCCCATCTGGCACGTGCATTCAAAATGCATGCCGGATCACTGGGGATCAGCCAACCCCTCGGATCCACAGAGCCCCTTTCTTCGTTATTAGTGTACCCATAAGTAGGACTGGACATCATGGTACCTAAGTTTTTTTTTTGGTATTCTTGCCCAACCCTCAGCCGAAAAGGCTACCTACCCCAAGAACCTAATTGTGAACTATGGATGAAGGACGAAAGAGAAGAAGAAAGTGAGTTGACATCCACAATCTCGAGTGTTATGATAGTAAGAGCTGCTGTGAGCTAGCTTCTTTACCGAGAAGACATTTTACACGTTTCCTCCTAAACTCCACGCACGATTCCTGGACTTGCATGGTTAAATATATAAAGGGCATCCCCTTATCTCAATATCTTAGACTACGAACAAGGAACTCTAAGAACATACATATAAATGCAATTGAAATCATTACAAGTATATAAAATTAAGCAGGATAATCATTGAAATAACCTAGAATATTTTGAATAAAGGGTGATGCATGATCATTGGTCGGTATGCTATATGTTAAGATGTTCCTCTTTTTTTTTTCCATCCAAAGAAATTTTGGAAATATTGAATAATATTAATGTTCTCTGAAGATTAACAACCGAGTTTTAAAAGACAATAATATCATTCTCAGGTACCGAAATAAGTCGCGATTTTTACCATAATATCCGCTCTATAAAAGAGGCGATCAATGCCTTGTTGAGAATACCTAGCGCTTACAGAAAGTCTCTAAGACCGAATTCATAATGCATCTGAACTTGGAAGGACAAACTGCTGAGGCGCTATTTGCTGAGAGTAATGCGGAACTTCGTAGGGATGCCAAAGATTGGATAAACCGCACTGCTGAAAATTGCTCAATTGTTGCTGTTTTCATTGCCACCGTTGCCTATGCTGCAGCCTATACAGTACCAGGAGGTCCTAATCAAACCACCGGTTATCCAATTCTGCTCCACAAGTGTTTCTTCCTAACTTTCGCGATAACAGACGTGCTTTCCCTCGCATTTGCTTTGACATCAGTGATTGCATTTCTCTCGATCCTCACATCACCTTTTCGGTTAGAGGACTTCAAGCACAATCTTCCTCGAACCCTGATGATAGGTTTTACGTTATTGATAATATCTGTTTTTATGATGATGTTTGCATTTGCGGCGACCATTTTCCTGATGATACATAACAAGCAACAATGGGAAAAGATCTCCTTGTCCTCACTGGCATTCCTCCCAGCCACCTTTTTCGTGTTCCTATACTTGCGCTTTAATGTATCACTCATGGAACCTTTCAAGCACTCAGTCAAGATGTTAGGCTTGGCATTGCCCCAATGCAACAGCGTTCGGCCTCACTGTTCTTGGATTACGAATCTGGTCAGCCGTCAACATAAACTCCACTCCAGTGCTCCTGCTAACTCCGCCTAGAACTCGAGCTAGTACTTCCGAATGCACTTCACATTACCCGTCTTAAAGGACAATTAAAACTTCATTTGGCACCATTTCATAAATGGTAACTGTTCAAGCTTCATTGTGGCAGATATGCGATCAAGTCTTTTGCAGTAAAGGGGGGATTAGTTCACAAATATCGATCTTGGGTTATTCACAGCTGGTAAGGTGATGAAAAATGTTGGTTGTGGTTCTGGGTTGCCATTGTGGGACGACGGGGCCAGGTGAGATGGTGTGGTCATGAGTCTGTAATTTCCGAAGAGAGGAAAGCAAAGTTGTCGTCAAAAATTATTTATGACGCTTTCAACAACAGCATTAGTCATAGAATTTAGTGCTTAGCTAGTATTTTCTTATGATGACAAGAACCATTAGTTGCTACTAAAATTCCCTCCGACGGCATCTCTCTCACCAAACTCCTTTCGTGCGGTCAAACATGGTTTGACTTCAGATTTGGGTTGCGATTCAGCAATGTGTTTGAGTTTGACTCAGATTGAAGGGAGGTTGAAGAGATCTGCCAACCGGAACCATAAGACAATCTTCAGAGGAAATGGAGGTTGGTTTTCTGCAAAGAAGAAATGGAAGTTGACAATTTTGTCCCTTACTTAACCATCATGTGCCTCGCACATGGGCTATTAACGGACCAAAATCAACAGAGTGACTTAATTGAGAACAATTGAAAAGTTGAATGGTCACTTTGACACAAATCAAATTTCAGTGAGTAAAGTGGAATTTGGATTATAGTTCGGTGGTCAATGGTGTAGTTAACTCTTTTACTAATGTTTAGCTTTTGTTCTTTTGGCCTGAGTGTCATATTCAATAGATTTTGATTAGTTGCTTACAATGTTTTAGAGGATGCCAGCTCCCCTGGATCTAAAAAAGGAGCAACCAAAAAGTGTGTGGGATGATGAAGATGTAGATGAAAACGATGTGAGGGAATCTTGGGAGGATGAAGATGAGCCTGCTCCAGTATGTTTTGTTATACTTCTATTTTTGGTGGTGAATTATGTCATTTCAATTGGTTGTCTCTGCTGAACATAATCCTTACAGTAATTACTCCTTGTGAGATTGGAATGTAGACATGAACCCCCTTAACATTTACGAACTTCCCCAGTTAGTTGCAATAGCCAGTAACGTAGTGTAGAGAAGTTCATACTATTAGCTAATATTGAGCTTTATTGTGCCAGATAATTTTACAGAATAGCACAAGAATAGTTATGAAAGAAACTTCAATAGTTATAAACTCTTGAAGTTACTGCTGTATTTGTGATTTTAGACTATCCAGCGCGACGAATCAGTAAGTTCCCCTTGCAGATTTAACGTAAAACATTGAACAATAGATTTCATTTCCTAATTCTGAAAATTCTTTCTATAGAGAGGGTTCCAGATTACTACTCTTTCTGAGGTATGAGGGGGAGAGAAGATCCTCCACAGCCCAATCACGCCGTGAAGCAGCATAAATAAGATTTGGAAAAGCTTCTTAAAAGGGTCATGCCAATACCCAACTCAGTCACCAAAACCTACAGAAATTATGAAAAATTGATTCCATATTGTTCGTTATTTTTCCATGAGCCCTTACCATAAGAGAATTTGACTACTTCTGTTGACCTGTCACCGGACATAAAAAATCATCTTTAACAGCAACCATCTCTCCCAAAAGGGTGCTCTTTTCAACCACAGCCAATTTTCCAACAATGCCTTGTTGAGAATATCTAGGTTACAACTCCCTTGACCACCAAAATTGTGAAAACTCATTTTGAAGCTTATGAGTCTTTTCTCTACCAAATCAAAGTCTTCCTCCCCGAGTTAAATACTAGCGCTTTCACCCAACCAAACCCACCTCTTCTACAAACGCTCGATAACTTCATTATAATTTACAAGAAGAAACCGGAATGCTTCCTAAAATTACGAAGAAGAATTAATATTGTGAATGCGACCCACAGCAATCAGTTCACTCACTCAGATACACCTTCAGCCCCGAAAGAGCCTCTAAACACAAGAAGATGCACCGAACATAACCTAACTGCGCCCATCTCCCGCCTCACAAAAGTTTAAAGTATCATCAGCGAACAGGAGATGAGACACCTCCAAGTTCAACCCTCCATGCCCCCGCCGACAACCCTCTGTGATACATCCATAGATATGTTGTCCTGTTTAAGATTCTGCTGAGCATGCAGTGGAACTAACTACTATGAAAGGGCTAATCCCTTTGGCATGGTACCAAGGCTCCATCTCTCCATTGTACTTGTATTCAACCTTGACGTGTAATCAGGGGTTGCTAGTAAGTCCCGTCCGCCAATAGACTAAGCCTTTAAAGCACATGTCTACTTAAGCAAATGTTAATGGAAGTTAGTGAAGGCCCAAATATTGATCTGTCATCTAAATGGTGGTGCTTTGTTCTTGAGCATGTTTACGGTGCTCTTAATGTTTGAAGGGACCTAGTATGTAAACTTCATGCACTTCTCGTTTTTTTGGTTTACATCCTTTGCTGTTTTCATCAGGAACCTGTTGTGCAACCTCCAGCTGAAAAAGTCCCAAAGAAGTCTATACCAAAATCCAGTGATAAGAAGGGAAAAGCAGTTGAGGTTGTGAAGGAGGCGCCACTAGATCCTGTAGCAGAAAAACTTCGCCAGCAAAGGTAAGAGTTCAACTTCTTCACTTCCTTTTGGTTACCTTCTGTTTTTATACTTAGATGTGTGCATACAACAAATATCCAAGCATTATTCACTGAATTAAAACACCTTAGACACTACACAGTGTTATTGAAATCCCCCACGCCTCTCCTACCATGCATAAACTTGCTTTTATTATTGAATGCATAACCAAATAAGAAGGTTCCATCACTTGGAGACAAAACCTTTTCTTTTAGAATGATACCCTTATTCCAGAAGTGAACATTTTAGAAACTCCCAACATTCATCTTTTCCGTGCTTTTTTGATGTTGAGATGGGGTTGATGTCTTTGCCTCTTGAGGGGAGCTTTTTATCATATCAGAGGGCTTCTGCTCCGAAGGCGAGGCTCTCATGTCAGAGAAATCTAGTAGATGGGTGGTTTATTTGTTAGGCTCAGGAGAGCGGTTCTGCCAGCAGTGATTTGAAGAATGCTTGATTTGGACATTGCTGATCTAGGATTACAGATGAGAATAGAAGTCTCTTTTGGAACACGTGAAAAGGAAGGTGGGTCAGTCTTGGTTAAGAAATGTGGTCATTGGCGAATCACTGCTGGGGCGGAGAAACTCTTGCACTGAGGTGTAAATATGTGGTGTTATCCACAGATAGCCCTCATGCATTTCTTTCTCTTGGGCCTTTTTCCCTCCCAATGAGGAGCTTTGGGTGGGGGTTGATACTAGAGTGTCGATGTAGGTGGCTTTTGGTAGCTCTCTGCTAGAGTAAATGTTCTTTTTCTTTGTGTGCCTGGTAATTGTCTGGCCTGTGGTTTCGAAGGAAGCATTTCCATTCTTCTTGCTTCCTTACCAGAACAATACCAGTGATCTGGTACTTCGTCTCTGGTTCCCTGGTCTGTGGTCTGGAAAGAAGCATTTCCATTCTTCTTGCTTCCTTACCAGAGCAATAACAGTGATCTGGTACTTCATCTCTGGTTCCCTTCTCCCCGCTTCTCCCTTGTAAGTTCATTTGAGCCTCTGAGGATTCCTTGTTAAGTGTGTGGATTATTTTTACTGGCCAATGATACACCATAGCGATGTGTGGTTTTCCGGTGTTGAAACTATTTAAATACGCTTACCACATAACGTAGTGGGTTCGGAAACATACCATACGAAGTCTCCGAAAATTCCGATGTAGGATCCATGTTGTTACGAGCCTCCAACACGCTTGATCTTTTTCGCAGGTACGAAAACGGCTACTAGAGTCGAATTCTTCGTCCACAAACCAAATCCTAGAGCTTGGTGATTGCTCTAGAGAGAGTGCTATAGAGAGAGATTATTACTATGACTTCTGACTTATTTGGATATCTCTAGCCTTTATATAGAGATACAATTAGAGACTGACTTTACCTCAAACTCTTAGGAGATAAAGATGTATTTACCTCAAACACTTAAATATCCTCTAATTAACTGTAATTATCCAGACTAATAAATACACATTATCTGTTAGTGGGCGGATAATGGGTCCATTGACCCAATTTATTAACAGCTCCCACTCGCCCACACACAGGGCAAATAAATCGTATAGTCTCTCTTTATCTCTCGTCCACTCATCTCCTCATACAGGAAATGGAACGTGCGACCTACGAGAAAGGATGTCCAGTTGAGGAGTATTGTATTAAGTTATCACCAAACTAACACAATACATCACTCTAATAAATCTCGTATATACCCCAGATAGTTCAACTACACCAGATTAAACACTCTCAAATCCCTCATAATGAGCAGTGTTAAACCTCTCATATGTTATGTATTCATGACTCATATCGAAACGAAAATCGACAAAGTCGCCCGGGCTATGAATCACACAACATGATGTAATATTGAACTTTCTTCCCAAAGCCCTCATGTCATTCCAATTAGACCCAACCGCTTTCCTAGACATGCCTCGCGAGACCGCATCATCCATGATCCAAGGGTACATGCTAAAGTAGCGACATTGAGTATCCTCTTCATGACATAGTCTAAGGTGAGAAGGGTACTACATAGGATCAAACACTACAAGAAAAATGTCCTATAGCAGCGCTCTACGGCAGCGGTCAAAAAAACCGCTTGTATATACCACATACGGCAGCGGCTAAGATGACCCGCTGCTATAGGTCATAAAATTTTGCCTTGACTTTACGCACGGCTGAAAATTTTTCGCTAAAAAAGGCCCGCGAAATCTCAGCGCCAATCGAACCCAAAGCAAGCGGCTAAAAGAGGTTAGGCAGCGCTCGTACCGCCGCCGTAGCCCTTTTCTATTTTATCATTTCTTTCTGCTATCCCATGACCTCACGTCACTCTCTTCCTAGAATCGCCTCTCCATCTGGTTCTCTCTCTGAAACACACACAAACACCAAGCGCACAACCAGGCACCACACGAACAAGAGACGCAGGCTCTATTTGCACACACAAACGCACCCACACCCGGCCCACGCACCATTTGCACACACAATCGCACACACGCCAGACACATGCCCCATTTGCTCACACAAATGACACACACCAGACGAGCGCACACGCAAAATTGCGGCTCTGGTTCTCTCCATCTCCCTCTCCGTCTTTCAATTGCTTCAATCTTCCTAAAATCGACCTTTCTCTAATTTAATTTTTCACTCTTCTATCTATTCTCTTACGCACACAGACACACACAAAACCTAATACTGTCTTATTTCTAACCTTCATCAATTGATTTGCAGATAGACCACTAGCGATCGCATTTCATCATCTCCGCATTTGTGCTTTTGAGGTAAGTTTGCTATTACTTTGTCTCTAGTTTCTTACAATTTTGTGCATCAGTTGGTTATGGACTTAGCTAAGTCGGATTTCATCGTCTCTGCTGAGTGCTTTGAATTGCATTCCACTCTTCTTCCAGCCTTAAATTGAATATTGATACGGCTTTGGCTCCATTTTGTTAACATACCTTTGCTGCTTCATTGATTCAAATGAAATTTTTATCTGTTTCGGAAAATCCCTCCCACTTTAGACTTTAAACAATCTATTTTGTCTTTGTTGGTTTTAATTTTGAGGTTTTGTTGGTTGTTGGCTGTAAGGATAAGAATCTGCACTTTATGAGTTAAAGATGGATAAATGTAGTCCAATTTTCAACAATTATACTTGTTTTTGTTGATAAAAAAATTATTGATCTTAGCCAATAAAGTAAAGTGTGAGAGGTGAGACGTGTAGTGTGATTATCACTTTGTATTAAATTTAAGGGCAGCACGGTTTTAGAAAAATAGGTAAGACTATGAAAAGCTAAAGTTACATAGTGGATAAATGATTTCCTTCAATGTCTTCAGGCAATTTAAAGCTGCCCTACAGCCATCCATCCGTTAGCGGAATATATGTTTTATTGGAAGAAAAAAATATCACAGTTGCAAAAAAGCATGCTAGACCTAAATTTTGTTACTGCAAAAGCATGCTAGACTTAGTTTCCCTCTTAATAACATCTTGATCCTCACTGTCCAAGTAGTAACTGTAATTGACACTTTCAACCCGAAAATGTTATCCTCGAAGAACTCCCAGCTACTTTTATATTTCATTTTAAACAACTACTCTTTACAGTTCAATCATCTAATTGTCACTACTGTCGTGCAAAAAATCAGAAAATGGAAACAGGGAAAAGTGTTTCACTAAATAAAACTTACCTAGAAGAGGTGCTAATTGTTGCTTCCTTCCACTACCGTGAAGCTGCTCTTTGCCACACGGTGGCATGACAAAACATTTCTAGGTCGGTGGTGTGATCGTAGGCAATACAAGAGTGTCTCTAAATGGCTTCTTATCAATAACTGGCATGCTAACAAATTCAGCAAGCGCCACAAATCAATCACAATGGTGATCTGGTGAAGAAATCTCCTTGATAGTCATTTTGCTAGTGAGACTGCATTATCAAAATTCGAGACTCCCTCGACGAGGGCGTCTCTGTTTGTCTGTACATTTTTATTTGTGGTAGACGCTGCGTGGAAGGTTCACTTTTTCTTTCAATGCTTATGTCACAAAATACAAATAGATCAGTTTGTGGCTGTATAAATGGGTAATTTTTATTTTTCTTTCAGTTGTTATCTATTCCTGATTTGGTTATGCTTATATATAGAGTTGCGATTATAGTGTTTCAATGGCTAATAGACAATGCCCTCGAGCACTAGGAGGTCACAGTACACAAGTGTCGTCACGAGATTCTCCCCATGTTGAGACCAACGAGCAGCCCAATGTAGAGATGCATATGCCAATGGTCGCTGCGATTACCAATCCACACAACACCGAAATGAAGAGCTCGATGCTGAGATGACCGGTGATCTTGAGGGGCAACAAATCCACCCAACATCTATGCTTGGTTAGTGCTTTTATCCTTTAGTTATATAGCGAAGCATGTTTCATTTTCAAGCTAGATGAACTTAATCCAATGAATGTTTAATTCTTCTTTGTACTTGGAAAACAAGCACAGTTTGCAAAGCAATGCAAGTTATAGCCCCTAAGTAGCAAGCAAGTTAAGTTATCAAAGCGGTGCTGGAGTAAATCAGCCATTGGGAGTTTCCATAGGTTGTCGTTGTATAACTGAGCATGATCAGTTTTCTAGCCAGTTGCAGATTCAATTACTTCTGGCTTCGTGATAAACTGTTAACCAATCAGTTACACTAAGTGGACTGATGGTCCAGAGGAGGATAAGGAAAATGCTTGGGCGAGATTGAGGTATTATTAGGTTATGCATTTCCTAAACTTCTTATGATTTACCTTTGTTTCTTTTATTGGTTATTTCTATCATTTTTATCCGTATCTGACTTTAAACTGAATTTTCATTAATCTGACTTTAATCTGATTTAGTTGTGGTTGAAGGTTATTTCTCATTTGCATATTTAGGCCTATAGTTCAATATTTAGGATGGAATATGTGAAAACAATGTGAGTACCTCTATTTTGATGAAATTTTGCATCAGTTTTGCCATAAATTCATTGTAGTGACACATCTTCTCACTTAGCGAACTAAATGACACACATGTGGCCTTCCCGCTTACCTAGGGATGCGCATCTACCACAATCTGCATCAATCACACGCGCGTGTGATCTCTGCATACTACTCAATACCCTAGTCAACAATCTTAGGAAATCAACAGAATTCCGCCCGATACATGCAAGGGAAATCCTTATCATGGCTGAGATACTGCAGCAGTTGCCTCATAGTTGTTTAACCATCGGTAACAAGTTTATCATACCCTTGCTTTGGACTGTGATAGGGTAGAATCCTATCACAGTTTGGTATTTATGCAAAGTTTCAGGGCACTTGATGACAAAGAACTAGGTAAATTAGTGTTTTATATGCTAAGTGAATGTACTTTTGGATAAGGCTTGAGGCATGTTTATCATTTTACCAAACACCTATTTGTTTATCAAGAAAGTGAATGTAAGGGCTCCTTTAGTTTGTGAAGAAAGTTTTCTAGGGATTAGAATTTTTAAGAAGGCAGTATATCAAAAGATGTTGAGGTCTTAATTTATCAGGTAATGGTCACTTCGGATTGGGTAACCAAATCCTGTGTAATTAAAAAACGTAGTTGGCTGCATATTAACTGAGGTTGTTATCATTGGATTCTTCTGATGGACATTTTAGATAACTTTCAGTTTCCCCCAATGCAACCTTGGGAGGGGCAATTGATGCTGCCAAACCTTTTTGTTATCTTTCACCGGTAATCCAGTAATCTCTAACTGCCCTCGAGCATGCATAAATATTTATGCATGCAATTGTAACAGAGCTGAATTTATCGTATTGTTAAAGATTAATTTGGTATTAACATAACCTATTTCCAGGATCGAGCACGTTTAGATGTTTCTGTATTCGCAGCCAATATTGTAACAACTTATTGTTTTCATTTGTACTGACTAAGTTGAACAAACTTCATGGGAGTCTACTGAATTGCACACTAATGTTTGCTTGATTATGTCCCAGGCTAATGTGGAGGCAAATGCAAATAAATCGAGCAATGGGAGCGCTTGATGTTGCAAATTGCGTTGGATCTTATCTTCGAAAGAGCTATCTAGAAAATGTGATTCTAGTGAAATGGATGTAACAGTTTGATGGTATATATCTTTTGAAAGAGCTATCTGGAAAATTTGATTGTATCGAAATGGATGTAACAGTTTGATGGTATATATTGTGGGAAGGTTCTTACAAGTTTTTGTCTGTAGCCTCCCTCCCTTTTGTTTGTAACTATTCAATATCTTTAATCGGGTTACCTATTCAAACAAATAAAAGTAATGAAAAAAGAAATTGTATACCTTTAGCGGCGGCTAATGTGCGTTCCCGTACATTTGACATTATGTAAAATGAAAAATAAATCAATTATTGTAAAAAAAAAAAAAAAAACTACAGCAGCACACTGAGCCGCTACCATACATTTAAATTGAATTTGGAAGTTACATATGCCAGCGGTCGGTAACCGCTGCCATTTCCACGACCGCTGCTATAGATAAGTTTGAAGGGCGAATTTTGAAATGGAAATAGCAGCGTTTGACCGCTGCAGTAAGCACGTATGACCGCTGCTATATGTCTTTAGCAGCGGGGCCTACAACAGCGGTCGGTGACCGCTGGAAAATCTTTTGGCAGCGGTTATTTGATATATAGCAGCGGTTTTTGGCCGCTTCTATAGCCACTTTTTCTTGTAGTGAAAAGTATTTCGATCCAAGTGGCTCACACAGTGACGAAGCAGGGATTCATTCATCAGTCCCACTGTTGGTCTGCATTTAGCACATGCAGTATGATTTGCATGCTATGGCGTAACCCGCAAGGGCGTGTCACATAAATGTATAAAATACGCCATACGAATCTGAGTCTAGTCGCTGTACAAGCGCCTAACCTGAGTTTTTCAGCCCAGTCACTCTCATAGTGCCTGTCTGAAATCTCACATTCGGCTATAAACAGGCTACATAGAGTTGTGGAGATACTCTATGATCGACCTACATTTTTAGGTCTAATCTTTGCTCCAACTAAGGCGACATGTTTGCTTCATAAGCTGTATCATCTTATTCGCCCTCTTGGCGCCTAAGACAATTATGTCTCATCTTGCTCGCTATCTTAGCGCCAAGGTGAATTACCCGTGTGAGTGGGTCAATTCGAGCCTGGTGACACTCTCAATAAGGATGTATATGTAATCACAAAGATTATCCATTCATTCCAAAATAAACTCAAATCAAGGAACGAAAATTTAATATAATAAATGTCAAGTACATAAGATGCCATAAACATATCAAAACCTACGGAGTCCCATACTCCTAATGTGAGAAAGGAAAACATCTCTAGCAATGGGCTTGGTCAAAGGATCAGCCACCATTCTGCCAGTAGGTATATGCTTCATGGACACCTCTCCTTGCGCAACTAAAGCTCTAATGAAGTGATAACGAAAGCCTATGTGTTTGGCCTTCCCATGATATTTGGGGTCCTTTACAAAATCTAGGGCAGCTGTATTTTCACAGTGAACAGCGACATCCTCATTTATATGAGCTGTAACCCTTAGAGCCTGTATGAATGACCTCAACCAAACAGCTTCCTGGACTGTTGCTGAAAAAGCAACATACTCCGACTCCATCGTGGATAGGGCGATACAAGACTTTTTCTTGCTGTACCAAGAGATAGCTCCACCTGAAGTGGATATGCGCTCATCTCTCTCAGCGCCCCAATCAGCATCACTGTATGCTCTCAGTCTCAAGTCTCCACCATGATAACACAGGACGAGATCAGCGATTCCACGTAGGTATCGAAGGATCCTTTTCACCGCATTCCAATGAGCGGGTCCAGGATTACTCTGATAACGACTCACCAGTCCAACGGCATAGCAGATGTCTGGACGCGTACACAACATAGCGTACATCAGACTTTCTACTACAGCCGCGTAAGGCACTTTGGACATCCGATTCTTTTCCTCATCATTCTTTGGGCATTGGTCTGTTGTTAAAGTACACGCCTTGTCCATTGGAGTGTCTATGGGTTTTGAGTTATGCATACGAAATCGTTCAATGATTTTCTTGATGTATGTCTCTTGAGACAAACTGAGAAGTCTCTTTGAACGATCACGTACGATTTTAACCCCAAGCACATAATTAGCTTCTCCCATGTCCTTCATCTCAAAAGTTGAGGACAACCACTGCTTAGTGGCGACAATGGAACTCATGTCATTCCCAGCTAAAAGAATGTCATCCACATACAAAGAAAGGATTAGAATATTTTTCTTGGATCGTTTTACGTAAATGCAATGGTCTTGTTCAATCATTTCAAAACCTATAGAGGTAATGGCATGATGAAACCTAAAGTACCACTGCCTAGACGATTGTTTGAGACCATATATAGAACGTTTGAGACGGCAAACTTTGCGCTCATGTCCTTTGACTTCAAAACCCTCGGGTTGAGCCATATAAATCTCTTCGTCTAGTTCTCCATTGAGAAACGCAGTCTTAACATCCATATGAAAAAAGTTCTAAATCCTGCTGGGCGACAATAGCTAGGATCAGGCGAATTGAAGCAAATCTCACCACTGGGGAGAAAGTGTCTTCATAGTCCACACCCCGCAGTTGGGTATATAGCCTTTCGCCACAAGACGTGCCTTATACTTGTCAATTGACCCATCTGCCTTGCGCTTGACTTTTAAAACCCATTTGTTTCCAATAGTCTTGCGCCCTGGCGGAAGGTCAATCAACTCCCAGACCTGATTCTTTTCCATTGAGCTCAACTCATCCTTCATTGCAGCCATCCACTCATTACTAGCAGACGAAGATAAGGCTTCTTCCACAGAAGTAGGCTCGTCTTCATCATTTGGAGTGCACATAAGAATTTCTCCGTCAATCTCAAAACGACGACGTGGAACTCTTCCTCGTGCACCTCTACGCAGTTGAGAATCTTGTTGACCTAATGGTCCTTGTGGTGTGCTCCCACTGTCTGGGATACTCCCACTAGGTTGAAGGTCACTTACACTATCTTCAGCGACAACCGGATGAGGAACTAATTCCCCACCTTCGCTTGGAGATGGTAAAGTGGGTTCAACCTCCTCTAACTCATAGAGGTCAAGATTCTTACTCGCGTCTCCAATGCTAGGAAAATCACTCTCTATGAAATCGACATCACGAGACTCTATTTCAGTCCTTCCACCATTTGGATGTTCACCATACATCACATAGCCTTTAGAGTTTTCAGAATACCTTAAAAAGATATTCTTCTTTGCTCTAGGCCCTAGTTTCCCATACTTATGAGAAGTACTGTGAACATAACCTGCTGAGCCCCATGGGTGCAAGTTATCCAAATTTGGCTTTTGGCCATTTCAAAGCTCATAAGGGGTGGATTTGACTGACTGTGAAGGCACACGATTAAGTATATATAGGCTGCAGTCAAAAGAGCATCCCCCCAAAAAGATATTGGAAGGTTTGCATGCGCCATCATAGACCTAACCATGTCTAACAATGTTCTATTCCTTCTTTCCGCAACACCATTTTGTTGTGGAGTATTAGGAATAGTAAGTTGCCTGCGTATCCCCTTTTCCTCACAAAACCTTTTGAAGTGATCTGACAAATATTCGCGTCCCCGGTCAGTGCGAAGAGTTTTTAAATTCTTCTCTTTCTGATTCTCAACTTCTGCTACAAAGCGTTTGAAACAGTCCAAAGCTTCATAGCGGTGAGATATCAGATACAAATAACCATATCGCTTATAATCGTCTATCAGTGTAAGGAAATAAGAGGCGTCATGGCGTGCCTTTACACTCATAGGTCCACATATGTCAGAGTGAACTAGCTCAAGTGGTTGAGTTGCTCTCACAACCTTTCCAAAAAAAAGCTTCCTGCATGCTTTACCGGCCAAACAAGCCTCACAAGTTTGTAGATTGACTTTTGCGAGTGGGCCCAAAAAGCCTTCTCTAGCCAAACGAGTCATTCTATCTTGGCCTATGTGGCCCAGCCTCGCATGCCAGGTGGTAGAATCATTCATAATATTATCATTCATAACATAAGAATAAGAGGACTGAGAATCAATTAAATCCAATTAAAAAAGACTATCCATGCGAAAACCATGTCCGAACAAAACATCATCCAAAAAAGATGTCCAACTTATTACCCCTTAAAATAAAGGAAAAACCTCAACGCTTGCCATTTGCATTGCGCGAACCCCCTTGCGTTTCTTTATTTTCCCTTCCTTTGGCGCAGAAGTGCTAGCCTCGCATTTCTTACTTTGTCTTCCGCGCTTGCCATTTGCATTGCGCGATCCCTCTTGGGCGACATAAGTTAGGGTCTTGTCAGCGTCTCGAGTTTCGGCCTCAAGGATGACATGTTGTGAAACATCAAAAAAGTTCTTGATGTTTTCACTATGGGTCAATATCTATTTCATATTGGCCCATGAGGCAGGAAGGGACCTTATGACAGCTCTGACTTGCTGCTCATCTGTGAGCGCATGTCCAGCATCCCTCAGCTTACCAATCATATTGGACATCACCCTTAGATGCTCACTCATGGTATGCTTAGGGTCTTTTGTGTACTCCTCAAACTTGATCACAAGGCTACGAAGCCGCGTAGTTGAGGTTCCACCAAAAGAGAACTTGAGCTGCTCCCATAAAGCTTTGCAAGTTGGAAGTTCATCATACTGCCCAATTAGATCATTTTGCAAGCTGCTCAACAAGGTGTAGCGCGCACTACGATCTTTCTGATTCCACTTCTGGTAGGCAGTGTGGTCTCTTAGGGGTTGCGCCTCAGTTGGCGCGACCATCTCCTTGGTCAAGTGCTCCTCGAGCTCTTGTTCGTTCAGCATGAATTTCATCTTTTTGTGCCAAACGTCATAATTATCTCCGTTAAGTTTCTCACCCTTAACGAGATCAGCTATGACATTCTTGGTGGCCATTCTATTCACTTCATTAGATTGCGCAAGGAAAAAGACATTAATTATACATCCTTCTATTTATTTCAAAAAATTCAAATGAAAAACATAATCCTTCCTCACATCATGAAATCGAAAATCTGCTAAGCTCGTAATCATCTCCCATGTATGTGAGTTGGGAAAAATATTTTTCAAGTAATTTTTCGCAATAAATTTCATCATCATATAAGCCACAATATAATAAATCATCCACATGATAATTTAAAACAATATAAAATTGCACCATGCAATTAAGTGTGCAAGGACTCCATTGAGCCCTATTGGCATTCTAATAACTTATGCTAAGAAAATTCTGGCTTGAATAATGTGCGTGCGAAATTACATCCCCGTACAAGGCTTTCTTGAAATATACAGGGAAATAATAGAATACAACATCTTTGAAAATCCTATTACAAACTACTCCAATAAAACAAATGGAGATGCCGCACAACACATTATTCTCAAAAGAATTTTCTTAAAACAAGACTAAACACATTAAACATAAGTTTCTTTAGAATGCCAATCTAATATCCATCCATTTATCCTAAAACTAGCATGCTCAAATAACAAGTTAAAGGGCAATAAAATGGATGAATAGGCCACATTCTCCTCCCAAGGAAAACGGGCGTTAAGGCCTTGAAAACATAAATGGTTTAAAAGTGTGGACTTACCAAAAACCCAACAAATATACCTCAAAAGTATATTTAAACCATAACACAAATCAACGTAAGCATGTAACAAATTAGACCTAATTTATCTATGTCATATAACTCTCCAAAAATATTTATTGCTACTCACGAAGTGCAAAAAATAATATTTACGCATTATTCGTATTTTTGGGAACCACAAAAGTACTCACAAAAACCAAGAGATAAATTCTTAAAAGATGACAAACAGTAAATTTGACCCTAATATACCCTCTCGAATTAAATAAAAAATTCTGTGTGTATAAAAAAAAATTTAAAGTTAATTTTCCATAGAAAAAGTTGTTTAAAAAACTAAACAGAATACACACAGTGGGTATAAAGGTAAATTTAAGACCATAGAAAAACTTCAGAACGCACGACAAGGCTCCACTCGCCGGCGGTGATAAACACCGGCCAGAAAACAGCCCGCACGCGCCTCCACACGCCACCGTGCGTGTGGGACAGCGCAGCAGGTTCTTGCAGCAGGCGCGTGTGAAGCACGCGCGCGTGGAGCGCGTGGGCGCGTGGAAGGTGCCTTTCTGGCGCGTGAGGCGCGTGAGAGCGCGTGAGAGTGCAGCACCTCGCTGGCTTGGCGCGGCTTTCACGCGTGCGCTTCTCCTTTAGCGCGTGGCGCGCGTCTGTGGCTTAGTCGGCGCGTGGCGGCTCCTCTTGAGCCCGTGGCCCGTGTAAACTACTGTTCATCATCTTCATTAGAAAACCCTAATTTCACAGCCGCCGCCATGTCGCGTTACCCACTTCCGAAAGCCATATCTCTCTCGTTTTTAAGCCAAATAATGCGTACGATATATCGTTGGAAAGCTTATGCGACATAGATTAATTATGTACCAACCGATCATGATAAAAACTGAATATCATGCTCCGAATTTGAGTCCCAAAAATCGAAAAAATCACAGTTTTCTTGAAAAATAAAATCGTGATTTCTCACAAATCATGTATCCAATAATCACGAAAATTTACGGAGTTCATCCTCAACCATAGGAGAACAAAAACATATAATTATTTTTCAGAAAACATGCTCAATAAATTTCGAATTTTAATAATGGGTCTCATACATGTATCCGGAAAAAATCGCAACATGCATATAACTTATTCTAGCATGTTAAAGGCGAATCAACAAGTAATCATGCTCTGATACCAATGTTGAAACTATTTAAATACGCTTACCACATAACGTAGTGGGTTCGGAAACATACCGTACGAAGTCTCCGAAAATTTCGATGTAGGATCCTTGTTGTTACGAGTCTCCAACACGCTTGATCTTTTTCGCAGGTACGAAAACGGCTACCAGAGTCGAATTCTTCGTCACAAACCAAATCCTAGAGCTTGGTGATTGCTCTAGAGAGAGTGCTATAGAGAGAGAGATTATTACTATGACTTCTGACTTATTTGGATATCTCTAGCCTTTATATAGAGATACAATTAGAGACTGACTTTACCTCAAACTCTTAGGAGATAAAGATGTATTTACCTCAAACACTTAGGAGATAAATATCCTCTAATTAACTGTAATTATCCAGACTAACAAATACACATTATCTGTTAGTGGGCGGATAATGGGTCCATTGACCCAATTTATTAACATCTGGCAAATGCTATCTTTTACATGGATGTTGCCTTTCTCCAGGCCTGTTCTACTGAACTTTAGCTATACAAAAATACTTGCATTTATCCCGTTAGGTGTTATTTGTTCACTGTTGCTTCTGTCTTCATGACAGGCTTGAGGAAGAGGCTGACTATAGACACACTGCAGAACTTTTTGCTAAGAGACCGGATGAGAAGTCTCTTGATAATTTTATTCCCAAATCAGAGAGTGATTTCTCAGAATATGCTGAGCTTATTTCTCATAAGCTCCGCCCATATGAGGTGTGTTGAGTTTGATTTTTTGTGATTTTTTTATAAGTAATTTGCGTTCTTTGTGATTATCTTATTTGATGATGTGTATGTCACCTCTAAATACAGAAAAGTTTTCACTATATTGGATTGCTGAAGGCAGTAATGAGGCTGTCTATGGTTTCTCTGAAAGTGGCAGATGCAAAGGAAGTTGCTTCTTCTGTATCTGCCATTGCAAATGAAAAGCTTAAAGCGGAGAAAGAGGCCAATGCTGGTAAAAAGAAGACAGGTATGCAATTTCTCACATTTTCTTGTATGTCTTGCACTGTGTAATGTATGGAGAAAATAATAACTTGTGTGATAGAGTCATTGCAAATATTGTAACTGGTCAGTTTGCAACTTAGACCTTTTTAAGTACGGATTTTATCAAAGGAAAAGGTCCTACAAAGAGGAGGGGCTGTACTATTACTATATATGCAAAAATTGAAAACTAAAAAAAGGGCTGCGGTGAAAATTTCTAACTCCACATTCATTCATTAATAGGAAATAAACATTTGGTTGGCCTTTAGACTAATCATAGGCCTTTGCTAGTCTTTTCCAGGTCCCCGTCAATTTGCAGTCTTCTGTAAAGATCAACAGTGTATATATGATTTTTAAGTTCATATTTGGAGTGTCTATCTTCTAGACCCACGTGTGCTTGTCTATGTTTCACACCTTATCTATTGGCTGAAAAGATAACAAAGTTTCCGTTATTGTACTTTTTTACATCAAAAACACGATGTATACAATTTTTTCCTATATTCTTTTTCAAATGTTATAAGGTTTTAATGTTACGTGATATTTTTTAAGAAAAAATTACAGAATTTATTCTTCTTTAAAAAAACTCGTATATGTTCTAAGGTTTTATTTTTGGGTGTGCATGTGGGTGGATGGAGTAGTTGTTTGCATGGAGGACATATCGTAGACTCCAAAGTTCTTTTACAAGGATTAGCAAAGATTTTACTTATTCCTTTATGCCTTGCACTGACTGTCATTTACATATGCGGACTAATCTTATTGCTTTTCTTTGCTATTAGGTGCAAAGAAGAAACAGTTGCATGTGGTTAGGGAGGACGATGAAGTCGAAGCTGCTGCGTATAGTGTCCCTCTAGATGATGAAATTGATTTCATGTGAGGATTTTGGCAGAATATGTTACTTTTTTGGCGAGATATACTATTACCGATTCAGTACTTCACTGCTATTCGAAGGGAGAGTTGGCAGAGATAAGGGCGTCCTACGGCCTTCTCTTGTCCAAATCTTGGAGACTATTGAGTGTGCCATATTTTGCAGATTGTTCGGGGGTGAAAGGTTTCATTAGATAGTTCTCGTTTCTGATTATTCTGATTGAAAATCCGTCGACCTAATCTGTATTCAACTCGTTGATATTCTCGTGTATGCTTTGCATCTCAGTGTTTGAATTCAAATTTACATCTTTGTTTTGTGCGGCGTTATTAGTTTGCATCCCTCAGTTTAACAAATCAAAGAACAGGAAACACATGAACGAATCAATTTATTAACTGTTTAGGAGGTACATAGTTGGTCGTGAACATAATGTTGGATTGCTTGAAGATGATTCTCCACCTAATTTAGCTGCTCTGGGATCTTTGGTAGGTAACTGTTCAGACATCTAACACGACATTTACTTGGAATTATGGTAGATGCTTCATGCAAAACTTGTGAGTGCTCTTTTTTTTATTCTTTTTTCTGTCATTAATTTGAAAAGTTTTCGCTCATACGTGATTGAAGGCAAAAGAAATGAGGCATTTGAATGAAAGGAGCCTCTGACAAGCTGTCTAAAGAAATTTTATCTCGTAAGGAACAATCGACCTACCAAACAATAAATTAAGAACAAACTTTGGCCCCTGTTTAGGTTGTAGGAATCTTCCTCCAACCCCGTATATAGTGACAATTAACAGTTGCTAAATATTTCTAGTGGCTTTTTGTCTAAAATTATCAGCGACAATTATTAATAGCACTTTTTTAACGTTACTAAATAAAAGTCACTAAAAATATTTAGAAACGATTGATTGTAACTATATAGGGAATATGAGGAAGATTCTTCCAAGCGAAGTAACAGTCAAATTTTTTCCATAAATCAATTCAAAGATGCCCTTATGGTCGACGTTCGATGCAAAGTGCCAACTTAACTATGCTAGTCAATGTGCAAAAAGTAAAGAAGTTAGACTCCAACGTGAAAGAATAAAAGATAGGGAATAATAAGACTAAAACATGACCGAGATTGTACGATGTTTATGGGAGTCTTCGAGAAGCCAGAATCCTCTCCAAGGCTTAAATTGACTGGAATTGCTTGCTTATAGCAATTGAGCAAATCTTTGCTAAAGATAAAGAGTAGCTAGTTTACTAAATGCTCTCATGGCTCTCGTGGGTGACCATGAAAAGCATATGCGTAACAAGGACTTGTATAACGCCCTGATGAGAGGAGACGGAGATAGAGTGATCCAGCTCTGCCGGGAAGTTCCAGATGGCCCGTTGCACATACTAACCGTGCACAATGACACAGTCCTCCACATGGCTACTTACTCTGAACAAAATGACCTGGTGCTAAAATTACTGGAGGGGTTGCCAGAGGATCGATTTGCCAAGCTGAAGCATCCAAACGACATAGGCTACACTACACTTCACGAGGCTGCCAAATCCGACAAGATGGTTCCCGCTGCGAGGCAAATGCTGCGTAGAGAGCCAGAATTGCTATTCGCACGCAGCCATCACCAACAAACCGCCATCTTTCGTGCAGCCCGTTATGGCAACATCAAGATGTTCAAGTTTCTTGAAGAGGAAATCAATCGTAAAGTTGCAAGTGAAGAAGAACGTAGAGTCTTGATGACTGATGGTCAGACCACCATATTTCACGCGTCTATTGTCGGCCAGCACTTCAGTAAGAACCCAAAGCTTCATTCCTTTTTCTCCACTTTAAGCATTAAATCGTCCCCACAGTCAAGGAAGTTGGGCACATTAGATGGATCTGTTATGAATTGTGTTATATCCATATTTCCTTACCATAATTTAGCTGAATGTCATTCTTCCAACCCCCTTTCTCTCCCCTTAATTCCAAGTTCCACCCAGTCGATCACCCCACCTTGCCACCCACTTCCATTGCCGACCGGCGACCACCCACCACACACACACCCTGCACGCACACAAAACATACCCCTAAACCCACACTTGAACACCCCCCCCCCCCCCCATCCCCATCTTCCACCACCACACACACACCGTGCATGCGCAGAAACAACAACACACTGACACTCTCACAAGCACAAAACAGACCCACCGCTCTCACACACAAAAACACACCCATTGCACGAACACACGGACAAACCCAACGCACCCACACACAGTGAAGACACGCACACATACCCACCCACCACAAACACACACACTACACGCACTCACAAACAGACCCACACACTGTACGCACACACGCACAGCGTTTGTGGGTGTGTGCTGAGTGTTGTGCTGAGTTGTGTGTGCATAGTGGGGTGATGGGTGACCTGGATGGTGTGTGTACGTGTGGTGGTGGGTGATGGGGGATGGGGACGGCAGCTGCAAGTGGTGGTTGACGGGGGAGTGGAGAAGGTGAGTTGAATAAGGTGTAATGTGTCCGTAACAAGATATTCTAATGATGTGTGTAGATGAACATACATAATTCAGCATGCATATCTTTGTGTATACAATTTCGTATTTGAATCATTCAACGCAATGCATTATCATTTGATTCTTGCCACAAATGTGAAACAGACCAAGCAAAAATGTCATGGGATGACTGGCCTTCAACTTCTTGCATGTAACCCTTCAGCATTCAAAAGTGTGGCTAAGCAAAAATGTCTCCAACAACGTGTCGGCTCTTGTATGAACTCTACTTCTGCATCACTGTTTCACATATTACTAAAAGATGCAATTAATAATAGGAAATTACGATTATCACTAATTAATTACATCCTGAAAATCCAACCAAAATTTTTGATGTATTCAGGTTTCTCAACTGAAGATACAACCGTGGCAGATGAAGGTAAATTAATTTGTTTCAAAAACATTTGATTTTAATTCTTGTGTACTATAGATAGCAATGACTACATTCAGATCTCCAACAACTCTGGTTTTAATACCGTGGTCTCAAATACACATAATGCATGCAAAAATTTACTTATGAGTAGTGGTATATCTCTATAGAACTTTCAATCTTCCGACTCCCCTTCCCGTGTTGAATATTCATTAGGACCCAAAAATAAATAAATAAATAAAAATTACTTCCTAGTTGGTATTGACAAAATATTTGGTAGTTAGTAAAATAAAACTATTGGAGTCTGGTGTCTTGGATATACCATCATGCTGACCTGATTGATAAATTTCTAGCTGTCCATATAAGTTCAAAATTGATTTCTATGAAGTTGAAGGTTGCTACGATTCAGCTTTGGGACTTGCCAAGTTTCTAATCGAGAGAGACACCTCGTGGGAGGCTACCGAATCTGCATTAGGTCCAGGGCCCAAGACCCACATTTATAGCGGGGTCTCCGCTGTTCCCGAAGGACGAGGAGGTCCAAAACTTCGCAATTCAGAAAAGGCTAAAACTCCATTGCTTTTAGCAGCCAAATATGGGTGTGTAGAGATTGTTGAAGAAATACTTGGAATGTATCCTCAGGCAGTAGAGCATGTTGACGACGAAGGGCATAACATTTTACATGTTGCAATCCAGTACCGTCAAGAACAGATTTTTCATGTTGTCGAGAAGATGAAATTTCCAATGAAGAGGCTGACTCGGAAGATTGATAATAAAGGAAACTCCATACTACATATGGCTGGCATAGACAAACAAGATCAAAAAGCTACAGACATGCGAAGCCCTGGTCTTCGATTGCAAGAGAATCTGCTACTGTTTGAGGTAAACACTTGCCTTATTTCTGACAGTTTTTGCTACATTATCGTTATATATTAATGCTTATGAACCCGATACATATGTAACTTTTGCCCCTTATATATCTTTGGAGTGGACAGCTTTGCTACATTAGTATTATGTAAGCTTAACCCTATTGACTTAAACGAAAAGGCTGAACTCCCTTATAATGTCTGGATCTATAATTTTGTAAGCCTAATTAGAAGCAATTTTTTATGTTAGTTTATGGTGCTAGAAGGAAGTTATCTAATTGTAGTAACTGACGCGCATTCTCTTTATGTGGTGATTTGTGCATGTAGCGCTTACAGAAAGCCTCTAACGCCGAATTCATAAAGCATCTGAACTCGGAGGGACAAACTGCTGAGGAGCTATTTGCTGAGAGTAATGCGGAACTTCGTAGGGATGCCAAAGATTGGATAAAGCGCACTGCTGAAAATTGCTCAATTGTTGCTGTTTTCATTACCACCGTTGCCTATGCTGCAGCCTATACAGTACCAGGAGGTCCTAATCAAACCACCGGTTATCCAATTCTGCTCCACCAGCCTTTCTTCCTAACTTTCGCGATAACAGACGTGCTTTCCCTCACATTTGCTTTGACATCAGTGATTGCATTTCTCTCGATCCTCACATCACCTTTTCGGTTAGAGGACTTCAAGCACAATCTTCCTCGAACCCTGATGACAGGTTTTACGTTATTGATAATATCTGTTTTTATGATGATGTTTGCATTTGCGGCGACCATTTTCCTGATGATACATAACAAGCAACAATGGGAAAAGATCTCCTTGTCCTCACTGGCATTCCTCCCAGCCACCTTTTTCGTGTTCCTATACTTGCGCTTTTATGCATCACTCATGGAACCTTTCAACCACTCAATCAAGATGTTAGGCTCGGCATTGCCTCAATGCAACAGCGTTCGGCATCACTGTTCTTGGATTACGAATCTGGATTACGAATCTGGTCAGCCGTTGACATAGACTCCACTGTTCCTGCTGACCGCGCCTAGCACTCAATAAGCTAGTACTTCCGAATGCTCTTTACATTACCCCTATCTGAAAGGACAATTAAAACTTCACTTGGCACCATTTCGTAATTGGTAACTGTTCAAGCTTCATTGTGGCAGATATGCGATCAAGTCCTTTGCAGTATAGGGGGGAATACTTCACAAATATCGATCTTGGGTTACTCACAGCTGGTAAGGTGATGATAAATGTTGGTTGTGGTTCTGGGTTGCCATTGTGGGAGTACGGGGCCAGGTGAGATGGTGTGGTCATGAGTCTGTAATTCCCGAAAGATAGCGAGAGGAAAGCGAAGTTGTCGTCAAAAATTATTTGTGACGCTTTCAACAACAGCTTTATTCATAGAATTTTGTGCTTAGCTAGTATTTTCTTATGATGACAAGAACCATCAGTTGCTGCTAAAATTCTTCCAAGAGTTGGCGTTCAGATGCAAAAATTTGCCCTCTTCTTTCTCACCCTCTGGTCGGGCCTCTTCGATTAAACTTTATTTTGCTACCTGGCTCCCCTAATCTATATACAGCTTATGAAAGGTTAAAATCTTTATGTTTGGCTAGTAATTTCATCGTAGAAACAAAAAAATAAAAAAATTGTGTTGGAATTATGAAAGCATGTATTACAATGGTAAATCCAAAAACAAAAAGTATGCATCACCTTGTTTTGATATTCATCTCGAAAAGTAGGGATGCCAATTTGGGGGCTAAGTATTGCCCCGCCTCACATTGTACCTATTTGGGAAAGCCGATGAATATGAGACAAATGTGGGATCTAATCGAATGTTTCTAGTTTGCTATACATTTTAAAAAACTTAACTCATTTACATGCTCTCTCCCTCTCCCTCTCCCTCCCTTACACACATAAGCCTCCAGGTTGGCATCCGCCACCATCCGCCATTAGTCGCCGATGTTCGCTGTCGACAGTTACATAGGCGCACTCTGGTAGTTGCCACCATTGATTGCATCTGTCGGCAGTTGCCGCCGTTGACAATCATTACCGGCAAACACCGACAGCCGTCACCGCAGGGAAATTGCAGCAGCCACCACCCCTGGTAATTGCCAGTTGCCGATCATTGCCGCCGTCCAACTCCGCAGCCACCACAACCCACAACCATTACCAAAATAAGAAAGTAAAATTTTTTTTTTTGGTAAAAAGAATTCAAATCATTTAAAAGAAAAAAATCTAGTAACTAAACGGGTTGATCCCTGTAGAGTGGGGTTAAATAGGACAGACTGAATCTGATTGAGATGAGGCGGGACGTCTTAGATCAAAGATTGAACAATATGAGGATGGGGAAAATGGGAATGACAACTTGGGATGGGTCGGGGCGGAGCCCCATATTGCCATCCTACTAAAAAATGTCGAAGTATGAAACAGGCCAATGTTGTTTGGTAACCATTTCTGACACGTCTTTTTGTTAAAATGTGTAAGGTAAGTTTTAGATATAAGTGATCGCATGTAAATGATTAACCGGTGAATAAGTTTTTTTAAAATAAAAGTGAATTTGGTGTTCTTGAAAAAAACTTAAAAAGAATAAACATGCACGACCTTCTAAAAATGCAAACATGAACACAAGAAAAAGACTTTCCGAATGTACATGGAATTGTTCAATGTGTGGTCGTTTAAATTGTTCAATGTAAACTATTTTAAGTGGAATTGACCACTGCACTTCACCTTTTCAACCTCTTTAATAGTCGAGTACACAGTATGTGATTGAACAAAGCAATGATAAATAAGAAACAAGCTGAAAAGAGACCGTAAGAACAACCTTTGGTTGCATGGCTAAGTAACAACTAGCAAGGTTGCTTTAGTAGGAGTGAATAATATCTCATCATACTTTCAAATCCGAAGAGTCGTATTTCTGTAGAAAATTGAGAGCTTGAATGACGAAAGTGATAAGTTTAAAGAACAGTAACTTATCTCAGCCTCCTTTTTCTTTTTCTTTTAAAAAATGGGTAGGAACCCTACCATAGATATTAATAAGAAAAGATAGTACAATGCTTTTAACCGAACATACACTTACAGCCGGGTAACCGAAAGAAACACCCCTATACCAACATAACTGTCCATAAATTTCCTAAGTACCCCAACCCACCCTACGGTTGCCTGTTCACTGACACCTCCACTCTAGGTCTAAAAATAGCTTGGTCCGATGGAGCTGTCCAGTCCATGGACACCAAGAGACAATAGAGTCTTGCTAAACAAGCTAATTGTTGAGCTTCAGTCAAAACCTACTTACTTGCAATGCCCAACGAGCAGTACTGAGCAACATCTAACCTATAATACAAGTTAACAAAGGCCGGAGAACTTGTTGTACTTCCCTAACAACTATGTCATCAAAGAGGTATTATTAGTAAATAACTCGATACTTAAGAAATTATGAGCTAAAGCCCAAAAAACAGTATAACTGAGAACAATCACCGATGCTAATGATCTATTAATACAATAAACAAAACGCGCAAATAACCCCACATAATGCCCGGTCTCAACAATTGCTTCCATACCAATACCAACACAGAAATGCTCCGCCACCAAGACCATAATAAAGCGAAAAGGAAATAGGCTTAACCGCCAAGCTAGGAGAAACACCGGAGTGCATGAGAAGTATGTTGGCTGAACCTAGGACCAACCTTGCTTCCTGTACAACCAAACCTTGCCTCTTAGCGTTGACAATTTAACCAAACAAAGGAGTTGGAGTGCCAAATACTTGTAGGAACAATGACCTTGACCGGGCAAAAACTAGATTCATGAAACACCAGTTGGTTGCATGCTAGCCAGATGCCCTAGAGGGTCAAATCAACAATGCCAAAAACATGTGAAGGCTAGACCGGTGATCAATAGAAAACGCCATGCCTAGCAAATTTGGCGACCTGCCATGGAGTATTCACGCTCACACTAAGGGTGGACATTTCATAATTAAGCACTTGGCCGGACTGGTGTCAATAACTCACTAAAGTGTGTTGAAGATAACAAACAGAATCATAAGAAAAATAATAAAAGAGAAAGCAGTCATCCTCGAAAAAAGATGCGAGATGGGGGGAGACTGCCTAGGAAACGCCATACCTCATTTCATTCGAATTCATGCCCTCACATAAGGCCACAGACAAAGCCTCTGCGCATAGAGTAAAAGATATGGGGAAACTGGTCCCCTTGGCGAAGGCTTGATTGGGGCTTCAACAAAGGGCCCGCCCTACCATTGACTAAAGACTGAGTATGATATTGTAGACATACATTGGTTTAGCAGCCGTGTCACGACCCGAACCACGGGTAGACCCGTGAGCTAGATCCATGACTGGCCCAGACCCATCCAGACAACTATTTTGAGTTCTATCAGGCCTTATTTAAACCTGTACACAATTCTAGAGTCATGCATTAACTAAAACCATAATATGACTTCTAAAGAGGTCCTTACAAATCTTTCCAAAGTTATCTCTACCGAATTCTTCCATAATGACTGATATAATTTATTTAAAAAAAGCCTCATGGATTTAAGCTACGAACAATTTTAAAAATAAACCAGCAGTTCTACAATTTCTCAAAAAACTTAAATCAACTTCTCCTGCGGCTTCATTTTCCTTACCCTCATAGTACTCAGGTTCATCTAGGTGATCACTTGAAAACATTTATAAAAAGGGCCCAGTAAATACACATGCCATATCCCTAAAATAGATTTGAGGATTTCAAATATGCCATGATTTTCCTTTTCAAAATAAGGAATTCAATGTCACCAAAATAAAATTTTAACTCAACATATCTACGTACATATATGTACTTGTAGCAAAAGAATTCTCGAAATAGAATATAATCAACCAAAAGATTCATCAAGAACTGTCACAGTTAATCATAACATGGTATACTGTGTTCAGCGTATGATCCCACTGACTAGGACCCAAAATCCTTTCTCCACCCGGGATAACAAAATGTGGACACAAGAGCAAACCACGGTGTAACAGTACTGTGCGTCAACATATGGTCCCTTTGACTGACGAGGAATCCACTTTCCCCCGTGGATATGGGGCGCAGTAACACAGACAAACTATCATCTCATTCCACATGTACCAAACATGATTTAGTTACTCACACAACAATTCCATGACATTTCATTAAACGATTTATCACAAACACATGGCAGTAAAAATACTTCGAAGCTTTCATTTTTACTGAGAACATGTATACAATATATAACATTTTCAAGTAGGGTATAAGGAGGAATATGGCAGGGTACTTACCTCGCTCAATATCTGGTTCTTGAGCTCGTTCAAAAGCCGATCCTATCTCTTGTTTATAGAAACCTAAATAACAAACCACACAGTGTTTGAATTCAAATTTGTATTCAACTCGTTGATATTCATGAAAACAAACCACATAGTATTTGTCGACCTAATCTGTATTCAACTCGTTGATATTCTCGTGTACGCTTTGCATCTCAGTGTTTGAATTCAAATTTACATCTTTGTTTTGTGCCTTGTTATTAGTTTGCATCTATCAGTTTAACAAATCAAAGAACAGGAAACACAAGAAGGAATCAATTTATTAACTGTTTAGGAGGTACATAGTTGGTCTTTGGTAGGTAACTGTTCAGACATCTAAGGTGGCATTTACTTGGAATTAAGGTAGCTGCGTCGTGCTAAACTTGTGAGTGCTCTTTTCTATTCTATTCCTTTTTCTATCATTACTTTGAAAAGTTCTCGCCCTTGCATGATTGAAGTCAAAAGAAATGAGGGATTTGAATGAAAAGAGCCTTTGACAAGCTGCACGTCTAAAGTAGAGAAGTAGATCCATGTTCCCCGCTTATTATGAAAAAAAATTGGCTGTTATCTTGGTTGGTTGGATGAATCTTCTTTTTACCCCCTATGTAGTGACAATCAATCGTTTTTAAATATTTTCAGTAGCTTTTATTTAATGATGCTAAAAATGTGCTGCTAAGAATTGTGGCTAAAAGTGTTAGAAGAAAAACTGCTAGAAACATTTAACGACTATTAATTGTCCTTAAACACGAGATTGGAGGAAGAATATTACGATCTGGATAGGAGCCAAATTTTGTTTGCCTACTATTGTCAGCAAAGAATTTTTGCCTCGTAAGGGGAAAGGAATAATCGACCTACCAAACAATAAATCAAGGTCAACCATCGCCGCACAGTGCCAACTCAAATATGCAAGTCAACGTGCAAAGCGTGAAAAAAGGTGGAGTCCAATGTGTGAAAAGAAAAAAAGAAAGGGAAGAATAGGACTCGAGATTGTAAGATGTCTGGGGGAGACTTGGAGCAAGCAAGGATCCTTCCTCTCCAATGCTTAAATTGACTGGAATTGCTTGCCCATTGCAATTGAAAAAATCTTTGCTAAAGATAAAGAGTAGCTAGAATTACTAAACGCTCTCATGGCTCTCGTGGATGACAATGAAAGGCATATGCGTAACAAGTACTTGTATAACGCGCTGATGAGAGGAGACGGAGATGAAGTGATCCAGCTCTGCCGGGGAGTTCCAGATGGCCCATTGCACATACTAACCGTGCACGATGACACCGTCCTCCACATGGCTACTTACTCTAAACAAACTGACCTGGTGCTTAAATTACTGGAGGGGTTGCCAGAGGATCAATTTGCCAAGCTGAAGCATCCAAATGACATTGGCAACACTATACTCCACGAGGCTGCCACATCCGACAAGATGGTTCCGGCTGCGAGGGAAATGCTGCGGAGAGCGCCAGAATTGCTATTCGCACGCAGCCAGCACCAAGAAACCGCCGTCTTTCGTGCAGCCCGTTATGGCAACACCAAGATGTTCGAGTTTCTTGAAGGGGAAATCAATCGTGAAGTTGCAAGTGAAGAAGAACGTAGAGCCTTGATGAAGGATGGTCAGACCACCATATTTCACACGTCTATTGTCAGCCAGCACTTTAGTAAGAACCCAAAGCTTCATTCCTTTTTTCTGAATCTTTTTTTTTCTTCCTCATCATGTTTCTAATGAACTGTGTGAAAGATTTGAGCTCCAAGCCATTCATTAATTGGTGCATAGCTTGGTGTCCAAATCATGCACGTGACTAATATCCGTTATGTGATTTTTTCTCTCAACTTCAAATATAAGCATTAAATCCTCCCCACAGTCAAGGAAGTTGCGCACATTAGACTGATCTATTATGAATTGTGTGAACCGGCATACATACCCATATTTCCTTACCATATTTTGGCTGAATGTCATTCTTCCAAATCCCTTTCTCTCCCCTCAATTGCACCCAGTCGATCACCCCACCTTGCCACCCACTTCCACTGCCGACCACCCACCACCACACACCCTGGATGGTGTGTGTGTGTGGTGATGGGTGATGGGGGAGGGGGACGGCAGTTGTAAGTGGTGGGTTGATGGGGTGAGTGAAGAGGGTGTAATGTATTCCAAGAGTTGAATAAGGTGTAAGGTGTCGGCAACAAGATATTCTAATGATGTGTGTAGATGAGCATACATAATTCAGCTTACACACGTTTTTCTGAGGCAATGCATATATTTGTGTATACGTTTCGTATTTGAATCATTCAAGGCAATGCATTATCATTTGATTCTTGCCACAAATGTGAAACAGACCAAGCCCTATTTATAGCGAGCAAGTATGAATATCTAGTTGCTGTACGGGATAAACATGGGATGACTGGTCTTCAACTTCTTGCATGTAACCCTTCAGCATTCAAAAGGGTGGCTAAGCAAAAATCTCTCCAACAACTTGTCTACTCTTGTATGAACTCTACTTCTGCATCACTGTTTCCTATATTACTAAAATATACGATTAATAATAGGAAATTACGATTATCACTAATTACATCCTGAAAATCCAACCAAAAATATTGGTGTATTCAGGTTTCTCAACTGAAGATACAACCGTGGCAGATGAAGGTAAATTAATTTGTTTCAAAGACATTTGATTTTAATTCTTGTGTACTAGATAGCAATGACTACATTCAGATCTCCAACAACTCTGGTTTTGATACCGTGATCTCAAAAACACAATGCATGCAAAAATTTACTTATGAGTAGTGGTAGATTTCTATAGAACTTTAAATCTTCCAACTCCCCTTCCCGTGTTGAATAATCGTAAGGGGAAAAAAAAAATACTTCCTAGTTGGTGTTGACAAAAAATGTGGTAGTTAGTAAAATAAACTATTGGATTCTGGTGTCTTGGATAATTTCAGTTTCGATATACCATCATGCTGACCTGATTGACAAATTTCTAGCTGTCCATCTAAGTTAAAAATTGAGTTTTATGAAGATGAAGGTTGCTACGATTCAGCTTTGCGACTTGCCAAGTTTCTGATCGAGAAAGACACCTCGTGGGAGGCTACCGAATCTGCATTAGGTCCAGGTCCCAAGACCCACATTTATAGCGGGGTCTCCGCTGTTCCCCAAGGACAAGGAGGTCCAAAGCTTCTCAATTCAGAAAAGGCTAAAACTCCATTGCTTTTAGCAGCCAAATATGGGTGTGTAGAGATTGTTGAAGAAATACTTGGAATGTATCCTCAGGCAGTAGAGCATGTTGACGACGAAGGGCGTAACATTTTACATGTTGCAGTCCAGTACCGTCAAGAACAGATTTTTCATGTAGTCGAGAAGATGAAATTTCCAATGAAGAGGCTGACTCGGAAGATTGATAATAAAAGAAACTCCATACTACATATGGTTGGCATAGACAAACAAGATGAAAAAGCTACAGACATGCGAAGCCCTTGTTTTCGATTGCAAGAGAATCTGCTACTGTTTGAGGTAAACACTTGCCTTATTTCTGACAGTTTTTGCTACATTATCGTTATATATTAATGCTTATGAACTCGATACATATGTAACTTTGGCCCCCTATATATCTTTGGAGTGGACAGCTTTGCTACATTAGTATTATGTAAGCTTAACCCTATTGACTTAAACGAAAAGGCTGGACTCCCTTATAATGTCTGGATCTATAATTTTGTAAGCCTAATTAGAAGCATTTTCTTATGTTAGTTTATGGTGCTAGAAGGAAGTTATCTAATTGTAGTTACTGAAGCGCATTGTCTTTATGTGGTCATTTGTGCATGTAGCGCTTAAAGAAAGCCTCTAAGACCGAATTCATAATGCATCTCAACTCGGAGGGACAAACTGCTGAGAAGTTATTTGCTGTGAGTAATGCGGAACTTCGTAGGGATGCCAAAGATTGGATAAAGCGCACTGCTGAGAATTGCACAATTGTTGCTGTTTTTATTGCCACCGTTGCCTTTTCTGCAGCCTATACAGTACCAGGAGGTCCTAATCAAACCACCGGTTATCCAATTCTGCTCCACCAGCCTTTCTTCCTAACTTTCGCGATAACAGACGTGCTTTCCCTCGCATTTGCTTTGACATCGGTGATTGCATTTCTCTCGATCCTCACATCACCTTTTCGGTTTGAGGACTTCAAGCACAATCTTCCTCGAACCCTGATGATAGGTTTTACGTTATTGATAGTATCTGTTTTGATGATGATGTTTGCATTTGCGGCGACCATTTTCCTGATGATACATAACAAGCAACAATGGGTAAAGATCTCCTTGTCCTCACTGGCATTCCTCCCGGCCACCTTTTTCATGTTCCTATACTTGCGCTTTTATGCATCACTCATGGAACCTTTCAAGCACTCAGTCAAGATGTTAGGCTCGGCATTGCCCCAATGCAACAGCGTTCGACCTCACTGTTCTTGGATTACGAATCTGGTCAGCCGTCGACATAAACTCCACTCCACTGTTCCTGCTTACCGCGCCTAGAAACCAAGGTATTACTTCCGAATGCTCTTCACATTACCCCTGTTTGAAAGGACAAATAACACTTCGTTTGGCACCATTTCATATATGGTAACTGTTCAAGCTTCATTGTGGCAGAAATGCGATTCAAGTCCTTTGCAGTATGGGGGGGAATACTTCACAAATATCGATCTTGGGTTATTCGCAGCTGGTAAGGTGATGATAAATTTTGGTTGTACGTGGTCTCGGGTTGCCATTGTGGGACTACGGGGCCAGGTGAGATGGTGTGGTCATGAGTCTGTAGTCTCTGAAAGATAGCGAGCGAGAGGAAAGCAAAGTTTAAGTTTGTTCCGTCAAAAAATTATTTGTGCACCGCTTTCAGCAACATCTTTAATCATAAAATTTAGTGCGTTGCTGGTATTTTCTTATTATGACAAGAACCATTAGTTGCTGCTAAAATTCTTCCAGAGTTGTGTTTAGATGCTAAACTTTATTTTGCTACTTGGCTCCCCTAATCTACATATACGTACAGCTTATGAAAGGTTAAAGTCTTTATGTTTGGTTAGTAATTTCATCGTTAAGGAAAAAAAAAAATTTGTTCTGGAATTATGAAAGCATGTATTGCAATGGTAAATCCAAAAACAAAAAATATGTATCACCCTGTTTTGATATTCATCTCGAAAAGTAGGGACAACAATTGGGGGCTAATTATAGCCCCGCCTCACATTGTACCTATTTGGGAAACCCGATGAATATGAGACAAATGGGGGATCTAATCAAATGGTTTTCGTTTTTATACATTTTCAAACACTTAACTCATTTACATGTTCTCTCTCCTCCCCCCCCCCCCCCCACCACACACACACACAAACACAAGCCTCCAGGTTGGCATCCACCACAGACCGCCATCGGTCGCCGTTTTTGGCCGTCGACAGTTACGTAGGTACACTCTGGTAGCTACCACCATTGACCGCATGGCGCTGAATTCCGGCAGCCACCGCCTACGGCTGCCACCCTCTACCGGCAGTTGCCGCCGGTGGCAGTCATTGCCGGCAAACACCGAAAACCATCACCACATGAAAATTGCGGCAGCCACCACCCCTGACAATTACCGGTTGCCGCTCATTGCCACCGTTCAGCTTTGCAGTCACCACATACCACAACCATTACCAAAATAAGAAAATGTATCTATATTTTTTTCTGTAAAAAGAATGCATATAGTTTAAAACGAAAAAAATTAGTAACTAAACGGGTTGACCCCTGTAGAATTGAAATATGATAGATTGAATCTGATTGAGATGAGACGGGACGTCTTAAATCAAAGATCGAGCAATATGAGAATGTGAAAAAATGGGAATGGCAACTTGGGATGGGTCAGGGCGGAGCCCCATATTGCCATCCTATTAAAGAGACCAGAACAAGTTTAGGGTTCGTTTGACAAAATTTTTTTTTTGGTTTTCAGTTTTTAAAGAGCAGTTTTTTAAAGAGCAGCTTAATTTTTTTTTTTTTATAAAAACAAGTGGGTGTTTGATAACCCCCTTTTTTTTTAGGTTTTTTTTTTTTTTGGTGTTTGGTAACCCTTTTTATTTTGACTTTTTTTTTTTGGTGGTTTGCGGTGGCGGTGGTGGGGTGCAGCGGTGGTGGCCGGTGGTGGCGGTGGTGGCCGGCGGCCGGAGGCGGCTGCCGGCAGTCGCCGGCGGTGGTCGCCGGCGGCCGGAGGCGGCTGCCGGCAGTCGCCGGCGGTGGTCGCCGGCGGCCGGAGGCGGCTGCCGGCAGTCGCCGGCGGCCGGAGGCGGCTGCCGGCAGTCGCCGGCGGTGGTCGCCGGCGGCCGGAGGCGGCTGCCGGCAGTCGCCGGCGGCCGGAGGCGGCTGCCGGCAGTCTCCGGCGGTGGTCGCCGGCGGCCGGAGGCGGCTGCCGCAGTCGCCGGCGGTGGTTGCCGGCGGCCGGCGGTGGTCGCATGAGGTGGCTGCCGGCGGTGGTCGCCGGCGGCCGGAGGTGGCTGCCGGCAGTCGCCGGCGGTGGTCGCCGGCGGCCGTAGGTGGCTGCCGGCAGTCGCTGGAGGTGGTGGCCGGTGGTTGTGGTGGTGGCCGGCGGCCGGAGGTGGCTGCCGGCAGTCTCCGGCCGTTGTCGCCGGCGGCCGGCGGTGGTCGCCTGAGGTGGCTGCCGGCGGTGGGAGGGTGGTGGTGGTGGTCTAAGAAAAAAAAACCAAAAGTGAAAAAAAAAACCAGTTTCTGGAGTTTTTTTTTTCACTTTTTTTTACTCTTCAGTTTAAAAACTGGTTTTTAAAATTAAAAAAAATGGTTACCAAACGCTCCTTTTTTTTTCAGTTTTTAAAAACTGAAAAAAAAAAGAGGAAATTTTTTTTGTCAAACTAGGCCTTAGTTAATTGAAATGTTGAAGTATGAAAACAGCCTAATGTTGTTTGGTAACCATTTCTGACACGTCTTTTTATTAAAATGAGTAAGGTAAGTTTCAGATATAAGTGACCGCATGTAAATGATTAACCGGTCAATAAGTGTTTTTAAAATAAAAGTGAATTTAGTGTTCTTCAAACAAACATTAAAAGAATAAACATGCATGACCTTCTAAAAATGCAAACATGAACGCAAGAAAAAGGCTTTCCAAATGTACATGGCCCAGATGGGGCTTTCATTTTTTCACCAGATAAGTGTCATGCGCATGAATCAGTGCTATATGTGGTTGTTAAATTGTTCAATGCAAACTATTTTAAGTGGAATTGACTTCTGCACTTCACTTTTCAGCCTCTTTAATTGTCAAATACGCAGTATGTGATTGGACGAAATACCGATAAATAAGAAACAAACAGAATCCTACCATAGATATTGATAAGAAACCATAGTATATTGCTTTTAACCGAGCATACATGTATAGCCAGGTAACCGAAAGAAACACCCCTATACCAACATAACTATCCACAAATTTCCTAAGTCCCCCAACCAACCGTACGGTGGCCTGTTCACTGACACCTCCGCTTTTGGTCTAAATTAGCTTGGTCCAATGGAGTTGTTTAGTCATGGACACCGGGAGACAATAGAGACCCGCTAAACCAACTAATTGTTGAGCTTCAGTCAAAACCTACTTACTTGCAACACCCAGTGAGCAGTACTGAACAACATGTAACATGTAATACAAGTCAAAAAGGTCCAGGGAACTTGTTGTAGAAAGATCGTCCTTCCTTGACAATTGTGCCATCAAAGAGGTATCATTAGTAAATAACTTGATATTTAAGAAATTATGAGCTAAAGCAAAAAAAAAAAAAACAGTATAACTGAGAGCAACTACTAATGCTAACATCTATCAATACAATAAATAGAACATGCAAATACCCTACATAATGCCCGGTTTCAACAATTGCTTCCATACCAATACCCTACATAATGCCCGGTCTCAACAATTGCTTCCATACCAATACCAACACAAAGACGCTCGGCCACCCAGACCATAATAAAGCGGAAAGAAATAGGCTTAACTGCCAAGCCAAGAGAAACACCGGAGTGCAGGAGAAATATGTTGGCTGAACCTAGGACCAACCTTGCTGCCTCTTAGCGGTGACAATTTAACCAGGCAAAGGAGTTGGAATGCCAAACTATTGTATGAACAATGGCTTTAACGGGGCAAAAAGTAAATTCATGAAACACCAGCTGTTTGCATGCTAGCCAGATGCCCTAGAGGGTCAAAGCAACAATGCCAAAAGCATGTAAAGACCAGACTTGTGATCAACCCAGTCTAACTGGATTCCCAAATATCTGCCCGAGCTCAATCCAAAGGAATTTTAACAATACACGTAGCAAATTTGGCGACCTGCCATGGAGTATTCATGCTCATATTAAGGGTGGACATATCATAATTAAACAGTTGGCCAGACTGGTGTCAATAACTCGCTAAAGTGTGTTGAAGATAACATACATAATCATAAGTAAAATAGTAAGAGAAAAGCTGTCCTCCGTGAAAAAATATGCGGAATGGGAGGAGACTGCCTAGAAACTGCTATACCTCACAGTTCACCCGAATTCATGCCCTCACGTACATAAAGCCGTAGACAAAGCCTCCGATCATAGAGTAAAAAGAAGGGGAAAATAGGGAATGACCCCCTCTACTTTACACGTTGTGCGATTTGCCCCCCTCCACTTCAAAATTAACCACTAAACCCCCCCACACTTACAGAAATTGGACACCTTAGACGGAAACCGTTAAATTTAACAGCGCGTGGTCAACACGCGCGTTGACTAACGATTTTTTTTTGTAAATGACATTTTTGCCCATTCTGTTAGGGGTAGTTAACTAATGACTCCCTGTACTATATACGGTGTGCGCTTTCCCCCCCTCTACTTCAAACATAACCACTAAACCCCCATAAACTTTCAACTTATTTTTCTCTCCTCTCAAACTTTTTACTCAATCCCACATACAGACACTCCATGCACACCCAGCACGCACGCACGCACGCACGCACACACGCACTAAGCCCAGACACAGATGCGCACCCACTGCAAACATACACACACGCTACTCGCATGCGACTGTGGCAACAACGTCATCGCGAATCTGGTGTAGCCCCAGTGGCCTGTAGCCAGTCACAGTGGTCATGTGATGCTGCTTGGCGCGATGTTACGGATTGGGGTGGCACGACGACGGAGGTTAGACTTGCGATTTGGGGACGTGGTCGTCGATCGTGGTGGCAGGGATCTGGACGGATGTGCGGCAATCAGACGCCGATAGCCTGTGTCTGTGGGTATTGATGTTACCGGTGTTGATTGCGCCAGTCGGTTGGTGGCCGATGAAGAAGCCCCACTGGCTTGTAGACGCAAGGTGGTGGGAAATGGCAGCGAGGAGGCAACTCACGACGATGTGTAGCCGGACAGTATAAAGTTGAGGGAGTTTCTCTGCGGAATCTCCGACAAAGCAGCTTTGGCCAGAATGGTGGTTACTGTGATGCTGATCATGGTAGTTGTTGCGCCGGTGATATACCAACGGCAACCGTGGTTCCTTTTTTTTTTTTTTGTAACTCCCTGGTGGTCGGAGAAAAAGACCAGTGGTTGTGCTCAGTGAATTACCAATTGTAGCGGGGTTGACCAGAGGAGGAGGTGCAGATTGCGGCAATCCCTTGTTTGTGGTGAATCTGGTAACGTAGAATGGGGTGGGGGACTGGTCTAACGGGGGGGGGAGGGTCATGGGCAAAATTGTCATTTAAATTTAACGGTTTCCATTTAAGGTTCCCAATTTCTGTAAGTGTAAAGGGGTTTAGTGGTTAATTTTGAAGTTGAGGGGGGGTAATTGCACACCGTGTATAGTACAGGGGGTCATTAACTAATAAAGAAATAAGGATATTTTGGTCATTTCACACTATTCATAACGGACCCGTCTAAGGTGCCCAATTTCTGTAAGTGTGGGGGGGTTTAGTGGTTAATTTTGAAGTGGAGGGGGGCAAATCGCACAACGTGTAAAGTAGAGGGGGTCATTCCCTATTTTCCCCTAAAAAGAAACGGGGAAATTGGCTCCCTTTGGCGAAGGCCTGATTGGGGCTTCAACAAAGGCCCATGCCTACCATTGACTAAAGACTGAGTATGATACTATAGACAAACATTGCATTAGCAGCCGAATCCAAGTCGAGGAAAACCCAAAAGTATATAACACATGTTCTAAAGAATCCCAATTGATACAATCATAGACCTTCCTCATGTCCAATTTTTTTACAGCTAGAACATATGTCCCACGATTTAGATGCCTAATAAATTCACCAGCTCCCGAGCTAAGAGAATGTTATCCAATATATGCCTACATGGAATGAACCCATTTTGGAACTAAGCTATTAGAGATCCCATAACAGGGTAGAATCAGTTAACTAGGATTTTGTAAATGAGTATATAGACGACATACATAAACTGATAGACCGAGAATCTGTGATCAACTCTGGATGTGATTTTTTTGGAATAAGAAAAATTAAAGTCTAGTTAATTTCCTTAAGCATTTTGACAAAGTGGAGGATAGACAAAGCAGTTGAGATCACCGATGTGCCCACAAGATGCCAATAATGTTGAAAGAACAAAGCTGGCATGCCATTAAGTCCAGGGCCTTAAGGCCCCAATCTGCTTGAGAGCCCGTCAACCTCGTGGGCAAAAAAGGGTGTGTCAAGTAACTCCAATTGTGCAGGATTTTGCCTAGTTCTCAAATACCTCAATGTCAAAAAGTTACCAGGATTGCTGGCTGCTAACCCTGAATGGGAACAAGAGTACAAATGAGAAAAATATTGGAACAGATAACGGATGTATTGTTCATCCCAAGTTCAGGCACCACTTGATGTAAGAAGAGAAGCCACATGATTCGATTGCCTTTGAATATGGCACATACTATGAAAAAACTGTGTGTTCCAATCCCCTGATAATAGCCATCTGTCGCCACTCCTTTGAGCCATATATTTTTCTTCACAGGCCAATAGATGATCTAATTATATGCTCTTAAAGCCCTATCTCGGCGTGGTTCCACAACAGTTTCAAGATGTGCTTGGCCCGCACTAATAAGCATTTGGGGAGCCCTAATACAGGAGGCCAAGTTTCCAATTATTGCTTTATTCCAAATTTTGAAAGTATCTTTAAGGAATGAATATGCTACACCAACTGGTACTTTGGTGATCCTGAGATCTGAGAGCATCAGACCTCCTGAACAAGCTGATGACATGTAGGGTACTATAGCCACATAGCCTGAAAAGAAGGTTCAGCCATGCCATATCCGAGTAAGATTTTCATCCAACAAAATAGGAGCATGATCCGATTGGAATATAGATAGAATCCCGCCAATTGCAGCATAAAATAAAGGCTGCCAATTTGCGTTGGCAAAAGCTCATAAGTACACTCCTTATCCTCTCGATTGTTAGTCCATGTATACTTTGGACCACTAACCTCAACAGAAATAAGACCCAGGCAATCTAGGAATGCTTGAAAATCTGAACAACTCGAGATCAAGTGCTAGTGTGGACCACATTTATCCGCATTAAAAAGTACTTGATTAAATTCCCTAAAAGCAGAAGTTTTCCCGCATACCGAGATAAAATGCTAGCTAATTGAACCCAAGCAACCGGTCACGCAGACATGACAGGATGCCCATAAATAAACCCCACGTGCCAGGAAAACTGAATTCATCCTTGATGTGCATCAACATAAGATGTTCATGTTATATGTTAAGTTCATTTAAAACGAGTCGTCCCACCCCAGCTACAACCCTCCCGCAGTCCAAAAGGCATCAACTCCTAACAACGACGTAAACCAGCGCTGAAATAATATTTGTGATACAAAGGGTACCTCTGATTTGGTCTCCATTAGGAATACAACACCAGGCCTTGCAACTCGGAAAGTACTCCCGAGCGTGTGAACTTTAAGGGTGTTCCCAAGCCCTCAACAGTTCCAACTGAAAGTTTCACGGGCCCTATTGGTGTTGTGTTAGGACAACCACCAAAACTCCACTAGAATCTAGAATTTCCATATCAACATGCACATCATCAAATAGGCAATGTAAACTCCATATCTAGCGGAAAGCGGTAAGAGTTGCTGGCCAGTTGTTGTTTGTTATCGTTTATGAATCCACAATGCTAACCACAACCAAGTGCTTCCGTGAACTCACAGAGGTTGCATTAGAAGAACTAGAGCCATCCGATGCCACGACCGTACCCCCTTTCATCTACAGCCGAGCTTGTATCAAAGGACACTGAAATAACTAACACATAGGCTGTACTCGACGAGCCCCACCCCTTCCTCCGACGGATCAGTCTCCAGATTAGATTGCTATTCCATAGGAATTGAGCGAGCTACTTGGAAAACTAGGTACAATTATGTGAAATCCAATACTAGCTGATCCACCAGGTAATATAGGCTTGCCCTCTAAGCTCAAAGAAGAAGATAAACGTGCTCTTGCCACGCTGCTAGTTAAAACGGGAGAAGGTTGCTCAAGGGGGTGGCTCCAGGTGCCGGCCACACTAAGAAAAAGGTCCTGTGGGCCCACCAGGGGAGTGGCCAAGATGCCAAAGCCCACATATAGAACCCTCTATGTCACTGTTCATTAATTCCCCAGGACTAGTGTCTAGTGGGCTACTAACTAAATCCTCCTTAGGCCTAACAGGAGAACCATCTAAAACCCCTAGCCCAATCTTCTCATGTGAAACAGGAGATAAGTCTGAAGGGTCAGCACCTTGAGTGTAATGCCCCTTCTTCCAATGCCTGACCATATACAGTTGACCACCTCCCCGCGTTCAACATCAGCTGCCATTTAGCCACACGTGCCATGCAGCTAGGCATGCCAACGAATCTCTCCTGATGCAGCCACGTGGTGACACAGGATAAGGCCGATTTTGCTATATGCTGTCCACTCCCGTCAACGCCGTGCGCCGCTGTCGATGACTTCCCAGCCGTGCCTTCTATCGCCGGGGACACCGAAGTTACTCTCTCACTACCCATAGATTATGTATGAACACTGCCCCGAGACCAGAGAATTCTGACAGATTCGATAGAAACGCATAATGCCTGTAACTCATTTAGTGACTGTACTGAATCCACTAAATACGGATGTTCATAAAGTTCAAAGCGCAAGTCCACGTCACCTTCAATTTCCACTAATTGCACATGACTTGTATGGTTGAATTGGTGTTTGGCCATGCCAGAAGCTGTTCATCAAACAAGGGCCTATGGGTTTGCATTAGCAGTTCCAAATGCTGTGTCAGACTGGAGCACACAAAAGACAGGTCAACCGCATGGCATGCCTCATCCAAAGACTTCAGGCATATATATTTTGAGCGCCCGATCAAACCACAATGTAAACACACCCAAAATAGTTTTTCGTAGCTAACCAGTATCCACCATGGTCTTAGATTCCCTAGGAGCTCCACAACGCCCCCGCCACAACCAGCTTGAAGGAATCGATACTTACCCAGACATAAATGGAGTCATACTGCCTCCTACCTTCAGGAGGCCAGTCAAGTTCTACCACCGGACCGGCTGCCCGAGCGATAAGTTTCGCATTTTCCTCGTTAAAATACTCAAATAGAAACTGCCGTAACTGCATCCAAAATTGCCATTTTATCAAACGTGTTTCGTAGAGTGGTGTATTTGGAACTAAAGCCTTAAAAATCATCGACACCCTACACGGATTCCAAGGGCTGCCGGCTAGAAACAGATCCCTTGCATCTTTCCTTTCGAAGTGAAACATGCACAAACCTTTAAGGGGTTCAATTCAAATAAATCCTCTACCATCCCAACACTTTTGCACCTCACGTTGCACGCGGCGTGTGGAGAATTTTTGAAAGTCAATAAATTTCTCAACCAACGTACAAGCCCATCTGGCATGTGCATTCAAAATGCATGGGGGATCACTGGGGATCAGCCAACCCCTCGGATCCACAGAGCCCCTCTCTTCATTATTAGTGTGCCTATAAGTAGGACTGAACATCATGGTACTAAGTTTTTTTTTTGGTGTTCCTGCCCAACCCTCGGCCGAAAAGGCTACCTACCCCAAGAACCTAACTGTGAACTATGGATGAAGGACGAAAGAGAAGAAGAAAGTGAGTTGACATCCACAATTTCTCGAGTGTAATGATCGTCAGATCTGCTGTGAGCTAGCTTCTTTACCGAGAAGACAATTTACACGTTTCCTCCTAAACTCCATACACGATTCCTCGACTTGCATGATTAAATATATAAAAGGCACCCCCTTATCTCAATATCTTAGACTACGAACAAGGAACTCTAAGAACATATATATAAACGCAATTGAAATCATTATAAGTACATAAAATTAAGCAGGATAATCATTGAAATAACCTGGAAAATTTTGAATAAAGGGTGATGCATGATCATTGGTTGGTATGCTATATGTTAAGATGTTCCTTTTTTTTATTTTTTCCATCCAATTTTTTTTTGGAAATATCGAATAATATTAACGTTCTCTGAAGATTAACAACCGAGTTTTAAAAGACAATAATATCGTTCTCAGGTACCGAAATAAGTCGCGGTTTTTACCATAATATCCGCCCTATAAAAGAAGCGATCAAAAGCAGGAACATGGCATAATCTTTCCCTGCAAATCATCTCCAACTAACTGTTCTCCAAAGGTTCAAACGAGTAACTCTCCTTAGTTTAGACTTTAGATGATCTCACTAATTTGTGTGCCTGCGACATTGTAATCATAGTTTAGAGTTTTAGCCCCAGCCCACCCACGCCCAGCCCCCAGCCCCAAGCCTTCTCCCTCTGAAGTGCAAGATCTCATTTCTGCAACCTTTCACATGCCTCATATGCCAAAGTAGGTGATCACTGATCTCACACATACACACCCACGCAGTCTCTTTAACTCAAGATCGAGCAGATCGCTGTAATTTTCCCGTCAGATCATCACCATCCAAACCCCAGGGCTCAGCCATGTCGTGCCTGGCCCTCTCCCTCCAGCCCACCAATGGATCCGACATCCTCCTCCAGACCCGCGAGTGGTTCCCGCCCCCACGCGCCCTGGTGGCCCTCTCCGCCTTCCGGCAGACGCGCCTCGCCTTCGCCGCCGGCAAGCACCACCACCACTCCTCCTCGGACGACGGCGACTCCTCCCTCGGCGACGACCCCCTCGCCGCCTCCAGCGGCCAGGTCATCGTCGGCCTTGAAAGCAGGTACCACGCTGCCGCTCCCATTTGTCAACTCGCGAATTCGTATGGTAGATTTATGCTGTATTCTAGCTGGACTTGCAAAACGATAATTACTATCTATAGTTTCTGTTTAATGCTATTTGAGCTCAATTCGGTGCTTATATTATGCACCAAAACCTATCCTAGGGTTTCTCAAGAAGTCAATAGTGAAAAAATACAATTTGGATGAAGGTAATGAGAATCAATGTGCATTGATATGTATTGGTGTGTTGTTAACCACGCTGTTAGTTTTATCCACCGTTTTACTGGTGTAAATGTAGTTCACCCATTGGTCGATTCCACTTTAAAAATGTACTCCCCCATTTCATAATTTTTGTACACTTATGACCTTTTGCAAATCCTAGGATAAAATTGGAGCACTTTAAACTGAGAGGAGAGGGATAGAAAGTCTTCATCCAGAGCTTTTGGGGTGTTTGACATGCCAATACCTAATTTGATGTCAAATTAGTATCTATTGTTAATCAAGCTGTTAGTCGTAATTGTAATTGCTCATCTGTAATTTTCATTTTCCTTTTGGTACATGGAAAATTCTCAATCTTTATTCCGTTGACATCTGCGAATTCGTAGGACAAGCTATGAACATATAAATAACCATTGGCTATACTCTGTATTTTCCGTTACTTTGACTTGTCAAACAATACTTAGCATTAAGTTTCAACTTGATGCTTTCTTGGGAGTTTGCAAAAAGGCAATGTGCGTGAAATGTATCAGCCCACTGGTCAATGCCACTTAAAAGATACGCACAAGCTATGTCTGCCTCTGACTGTTTGGAATTTCTAAAAAAAAATTTGAACATTTTAAACATTGACTGTACTGATTCTTTTACTTTGACTCGTCAAACAATGCTTATTTCATCTCAATTATTAAAGAGTTTCATTTTAATGCTTAGTTTTCCTAATTCTATCCTAGAAACTCTCCAAAAGTCAAAGAGGAGAAAGGCCACGAAGCGGAGGGACTATGTATTTGAATGTTTTAGTCTTGTTATTTAAGCTGTTAGCGCAATTTGTACAGGTATCGTGTGGTGTACCGATTGGTGAATTCGATTTACGTTTTGGGAATTACTACTGCCGATGACGACTGCGTGAACAATGTGTTTGAATGCATTAGTATTGTTAATCAAGCTGTCAGTGTAATTGTAACCGCATGTCGTGGGGTTGATGTTACACCTGAGAAGCTTAGTAGGAAGTATGCTGAAATTTATATGGCACTGGATATCGTACTGAGGGGGGTTAGTAACATTAGGCTAGCGGCTATGCTGGCGTCGATGCACGGGGAGGGGATTGCGAAGATGGTACATTCCGCGATACACACGGAGAATAAAATTAGGGGAGCTGATAGTTGGAGTAATGTTGAGATGCAGTCGGTTGAGCATGAGGCTGGGGTGGAGGCGTTTTCGCATGCGAGTTTCGAGTTGCCTCCCGAGACGTTGGAAGCGGGTGATGAGGTTGCTGCGTCGCTTTCGGTGACCGGACTGGTTTCTTCGGGTGAGAATGATCTGAAAGTGGAGGAAGAACAGGTGGAGAAGGACCCGTTTGCTGCAAGTGACGCACTTAATAAGCCTGAGGAGCTTGTGGGTGGGTTCACGAAAGATAAAAATCAGTATGGTGATTTGACAAAGGCATTGGCTGGTATTGAAGTTACTACTCTACCCCCGGCTGCGGCCACGGAATCGACACACATTGGTGTTGAAGGTTTTGAAGGGAATTATGGTGGTATAGAGTTTGGTAATGATGGTTCGACTTTGCCCGAAGATTTTGAAGGGCTTAACCAAGCTTGGGGTGGTGGGTTGGATGCATCAGAGTTTGTTGGTACAAAGAAAGGTACAAAATCGCAAGGGCTTGGGGGCCTTGAGTTTTTACAATCTGGGGGTGAGGCACCGCCTGCTACTGCTCCAAGCGGAGCTGCCACTCCACTTGAAGATCTTTTGGTGAAGAAAACTGAAATGAAGGGTCCTGAGATGTACATTTCGGAAGAGATTAGTGCCGAGTTCAGGGAAACTTTGCTTGCCAGAGTTGGTATGGTGGGCGTGGTATACCTGAAAACATTGCCCCCAAAAAAATCTGATGACAAAGAAACTGAGTTCTCTTTCAGGATTGAGGGTACCGGTAGTGTCAAGAGATTTATTATGCAAAGCTCTCGTGTTAGCAGCCTTGGTAATGGGATGTTCCATGTGAGGACTGCACCCTCAGATCAGCCTATACCCATTATGAAGTACAGTTTGCTACCCCGCCTAACTCCGCCCCCTTTGAGGGTCAGGCTAATCCAACGCCATAGCGGGACTTTGCTTTCTGTGATGATACAGTATGTTTCAAATCCGGATTTGCCGGCACCCCTGAATGACGTGACGTTTATTGTGAAACTACCTGTGGACCCCTCGCTATTAAAGGTTTCTCCGAAAGCGATCCTGAACAGGTCAGAGAGAGAATTGAAATGGCACATTCAAGAGATTCCCCTAAAGGGTGCTCCTGGTAAATTGAGAGCGAGAATGCCTGTGGATTCTAGAGAAGGAGATGGCGAAGAAATTGAGGTTGTTGGTTACGTGAAATTTGCTGCACAAGGGACTAGATCACTATCCGGGATCACTCTGCGGCCCGCTTCTGAGGGTAACATTGACTTTTATGAGGTTGGCCACAGGTATGAAAGTGGAGTTTATACGTGCAATTAACCATGGTTTATATCTTGTATTTCTCTATTCATCTTTTTGTATGATTTATTTGTGAAGTGGAAAAGTATGTAGCTTTTTTGGTATTGTAGCATGTAACTTTGCTGCATTCTTTATTATGAGAAAGTGGTACATCTATGTTGTCAGCCATTGGCTTTATATAGTGGAATATTTTGTTGCTTGGGTTCCTTCTGCTTACAAGTTTACAGTTTTCCTTTACCCGTTCATATATTTGTGTAAACCAATTACATTGCTTGCCAGTTATCTCAACTTGAGTTGAAAAAATATTTGTTTTTTGATCAATAGTTTCTATTTCACCTCGAGTCAATGTTTAGCTGCTGAAATTCTATCCTAGATATACAAGAGGTCAAAAGGGAAAAAAATTATGAGACAGAGGGAGTACTAAACAAGGAGTTAATTTTGGATATATCTTGGTGGGTCTCGAGAGAAAACGCATACTCCTGCCATTTCCATTACACTTTCCTTTTTGACGAATTAGACAAACTCCCCTGTTCCCTACTTATTCTTGCCTTCTAATTTTCAACTTCCCCCTCTTTACATGAAAGGTTAGGGGCATGGAAAGCAAGAGTTGTCTAGTCAAATTGTCGGTGGAGTTTTATATTAGCTTAGGGTTGATAATCGCTTGGGCTTAATCTTTCCTTCTTATCAATTTAGCTATGTTAGGCCAGGAAGATGGACCAGTATGTGTTTACTGATGTGCTTCGATCAAGTTTGAACTTTTCGGTATGTTCAGTCAAACCTAGATGACCAGCAAGCAAGCTTCTTCTATGTTCTATCTATTGGCTTTTTTGGGATAAATTAATATAGACTAGATACCTTCTGTTTATGATGTATCATGTGCAGGATGCAATTTGATGTTAGGTGAATTCTGTGTTCTTCTTTCTCTTTTCTTTCCCTGGTATGCTTTGGGGAATCCAACACTCTGGAAACTCTCAGACACATCCCCCGTTCTTTAATTTATGTCATTTGAATACTGAAATGACTCAATCCGGAATGTGGCTAACAAACGTTGGATGTCCAGAAGAAGTAGAATCGTTCAAAGATATCCCAGAAAAGAGTGCTAATGTAATAGAGTGAAAGAAGGAGAGTTTCTGTTTAAGTACATCATACTTTAAACAAATAGCATACTTATATACCTACCTGCATATCCATACACATCTTCATGGTTTATTTTACATGGATGACTATTTTACCGTGGATGTTGGAGGCTTACTGGAAGAAAAATATTTCTATATGCTCACCACTCAGTGTCTGTGTCCTACCATTGTGTATCTACTCCATGTCCCACAGTTCTTTCCCATTTTTTCCTCCTTCAACTTGTTTGGGTGTTTGTTTTCATAGAAGGACGTGAGCAATAGAAGGGCATTAGTCGCACTTTCAACTCTGTGAGCTCTCCTGCTCACTAGGGCTTGATTGAGAACACGGACCCAGCTATCTAGAAGTTCCCAGACTATTGATTTTTGCTTACTGTATTACGATAGGATATGCATGGAGTTGTTACAAGCTATATTTAATGTTTTCATTAGCTATTCTATATCTTGTTACTTTAGCCTGAGTGTAGGATAAAGTAGTCAGCAACAATACCCTTCCAGATCTCATGGGAGAGTAAACTGACATGCCGTCTAGACGCCATTATTACACACATTTCATGGGCAAAATTGTTATGCTTCTGCTTGCATATTGCTGCATTGTTTTTGTTGCGAATGCTTATGTTCTTAGAAGGTGGTAGCTTTGATGTAACAACAGTGCCCTTCCAAATTTCATGGGAGAGTAGACCGAGTTGCTGTCTAGACACCAACATTGCACAGATTTCATGGCCAAAATCGTTATGCTTTTGCATGCACATTGCTACGTTGTTTTTGGTGCCAATGATTATGTTCTTAGTAGGTGGTACCTCTGATGTAACAACACATTGTTCTTAGGAGTGGAAGTATGAATTTCCATAATGAGCGGTAGACAGGTTGCTTTATTATGACAGAGGTACTTCATCCTGCCTGTTCAAGCTACTATGCGACTTTTTTCCTGTCTCTGTATGTTGCGTAAATAGGTTCAATCACAGAAAGAAAACTGAGCTGGGAGGTTTCAGCCTTACCCAGGCCCTGCGACATAAGGAGCCTTATGCACTATGCCCTTTCTGTAGATGATGTTTTACGGTTTAGGTTTGGATCAGCGCTCATCAGATAAGGTTTTTCTGTAGATGGATTCAGAAGTGAAGATCTGTACCTTGTATGTTGAGACATATCTTAACAAAGTCTTATATGGCTGCATGATTAAGACGACCTTATAGACCTATGTAGTTTGCCTTTTGATATCTATATCCTAGTGAGGAAGTCTTGTTCTAGAGCAATAAAGGAATATTGTTCTCTTTTGAAATGATTATGGATGCTCGTACATCGGAGTGTTTGTAAAGTCTTACTTCTTTTGCTGCTTTGAAATAATGAATGGCGGTCATGAATTCCTTTACGACCTAAAGTGCTCGGGCTCTGCACTGCAGAACGGGTAAAGGGTGCCTTGGCGGGCTTATTCTTGACAGCTGCAGCTGACCTTTAGAGCGTCTAGTGGGAAACTGGTATATATTTTTCACGAGCATTGGTTGGAAAGTGAAGCAGGTAAGAGAGACACACGCTTCCAGGGCGGTCCAACACTCCTTTGTAACTGTTTTCTTTGGCACTCAAGCCTAGTTACTACTATTTGGCAAGTCTTCCGGTGTTCCATATCCACTAAACCCTTGTGTCTTCAGCTTTCTGGTCTTCCCTGTTTTCCTTTCCCGAGCGATCGCTTGGTCTTGTGGGCAGGTGCAGCTTCGCAAAATTTTTAGGGGCATCAATGATTTTGATGGGAACTGGCAATTTCATCAATTTCTTGGCTAACTAATAATAGTTAACAGTGTCGCTATTCTGTTTGGTCAGCTGTTAAAGGTTTTGTTTGCCTAATGTCTGGATTCAAATGGGATTACCCTCATCATTACTACTTACCAGTAGTACATATGTGGATCACTAATTTTTGTTGCGTGAAGCGTTGTAACTCTCTTCCTACGGACCCATGCAGCAACTAAAATATTTCCTTAACTAGTATAATTGCATCATGATTGTAGAATTATGGGTAGTCTGTCACTCTCAGGTATCCACATTAAAAGAGTAACATTTAGTACCAAAAATAATACTTGATAGACAGGACTTTTGATGGAGGCCACAAAGATCAAACTGAAGTACCCTAATCAATCTTACTCCGACAGTCCTCGTGACAAAGGCCGATGCTAGGCAGTTTCCCGCAGTCGTAGTGCATAACATCAACTATCCTCTTGCAAATGAACCTGTAAAATATTACATCCCTGAAGAACTTCATTAACCAGCCAGAACCGCTTACTTGCACCCATCCTGATAGCCATGAACCTGCGACCAACCCAGCCACGCGCCACCTCCTCTCCTTAACGTAGCTCTGTATAGCTTTGGCAGTTTCCTGCGGCACAAGCTTCCCGTGCTGGATAACGGATTCCCGATGTGTTGGCCTAAGCAAATTGCGTCTTCTAGGGCGGCACAACCGCCTTGGGCTAGGTCCGGTGTCATGGGGTGCATGGCATCGCCTGCCACCGTGATGTTCCCCTTGCATGCGTTCCTGAATAGCACGTCCCACGGTAGTCTGAACGTAACAGGTCCCCATGCTAAGGATGAGGGATCCGAGTGCTTCACGACGTCCAAGTATCTAGGAGGGAAATCCTTGGTAAAGTTCTCTGTTACTTCACGTAGTACAGCTTCTGCGTCACCTTCCATTTCTCCGGCTGAAAAGTATCAGAAAAGAGAAGAAGACTGACTACGCGATATGAGTTCCAATCTGCATCTAGGATAATGGGGCGTACGTACACCAGCCGCACGTTTATGGTACTGTTGAAGGTAAGAAATTGGGTGTTAAGGTAAAGGAAAGCAAGCCTACCTTGAGGCTTAGATGTGTGAGTGAGATACCAGTAGAGCTCTTTGTCACTCAGTGGAACAAAACCAGCCCTTTTGCCTACATCTACAAATTGCTGGACTTCCTGGTTCAACCCATGGCCTTCAGGATATACAGCTAATCCGCGCACCACCGAGCGGCCAGAATTGACCGTGGATCCGAGCCCTAACCACCGTGCCACCACTGAATGCACCCCATCACACCCTACCACAACCTGTCACCCACAAATAAAACCAAGACACAAGAGTCAATTAGTCACTTTTATTCACTTCGATCTCTAGGACTATTCACTTTCCAAACGGTGTTATACAATTAGGGACTAGTTGACTTTGCACAAAATCATATTAGAGTCGAAATCCGAAGGACGTATTCTAAATGGTAGTACTAGTTGTAATTTAATTACCTTGGCCTTGATGACATCCCCATCTTCTAGGCGCATCACAGCAATTGGCGAGTCTTTTGGCCTTTGTATCTCGAGGGAGGCCAGCTTCGAGGAGAAACGTATGGTGTCGACTGGCAGCTCCTCTGCGAGGACCTCCAGCAGGACTTTGCGGTGCACCGATCTGGGTGCAGTTCCACCACTGCATCATGCCACGATGGAATAGTTACTGGGATGTGATAAACAAACGAACAAACTTTGGCTCCTACCCTGGTTGTAGGAATCTTCCTTCAACCCCATGTATAGTGACAATTAATAGTCGCTAAATATTTCAAGCGACTTTTCTTCTAATACTTTCAGCGACAATTATTAGCAACACTTTTTTAGCGTCATTAAATAAAAGCCACTAGAAACACTTAGAGACAATTGATTGTCGCTATATAAGGGGTAAGAGGAAGATTCATCCAATCGGGGTAGCAGCCAAATTTTTTCCCAAGGACACTTTTTTTCGCTTCAAACATTCCAGTGAACTGAACCTCTCTATTGCAATATTATGTTCGACCAACATATGTAGTCACTATAATTAGAATTAGAATGGTTTTTCCATAAAAATCCTTTCTATACAAGTTCATTGCAATAACTTTAGCACAACTAGTACAGTGCGAAACGTTTATGTGGATCTTGTTACCGGGAAAAAAGATTTGGTTTTAACCAGTTCATTGTATTTTAATTACCTATTCGCCGAATGCGCGGTTATCACCGATGGTGGTTCCGGGACAAGTGAGGTATGTTCATCTCGCGCTTTGCCAGGAGATCGGCGGCAAAGGACGATAGATACGTTCGCTCTGCCACCATTTTGGTTCTAAATCGGCAGAGCCTAACGTTCTTTTAGGTTTGCACTTGCAAGTGGCCTGGATACGAAACAACATTTTGCCGACGTTGAGTAAATGTGATTTTACTCTTGGAAATCGTCGTGTCACGAAGCACCTTTCATCGAACTACAATATCTTAGTAAACAAGTTTGAAAGGACCATAAATTTATAGATCTTTAGGGTCAAAAACTTTAATAAAGAAACCCAAGGGTTTTAAATTTGGGGAGCTGACCTGCTGATAGTGAAAGAGATCTGTTGAGTAGCTCCAGTGCCAATATCGGTTACAGAACCCCTATTACAAGCATACACAAGAGTTCGTATCACATCAAATGTTAATAGACACATCTTTACTCATAGCAGGATCTGATAACCAGGATCCATGTGCATATACTGAAAGTTGTCAGATAAAAGCCTTGCAATAATATTTCCTTGTTGGTAGAAGCAAAGAAGCTTGTATGTACGACTTGGCCATTACATACAAAGAAAGGTTGGCAAAGATGGAGAAAAATTAATCACCAGTTATAAGATCTCATACACGAGTGTATGTATTATCTCTAAGCCACCAAGAAAACTGAAGGGTCACCTAATTGTTGGGACATAAAGAGGAGTGAGCTTGTGAGAGACCCCGAGGGCATCAAGGGCAAGCCAAGCGTTTGGGAAGAGTGACAATGCAGTGCCGGTTGCCCGAAGCTCATCGGACCTCTCCAGCACCAGTGCTCTCACTCCAACTCTCTTCAGTGCCACCGCCGTCGCCAACCCTGCTATCCCTGCCCCAATTATCACCACATCCTCCACCTTTTCCATCTTTCTCTGTCTCTCTCTCAACACACGCACACACACACTAACCAGAGAGAGAATGGTCTTGATCTATTTTTACATGCGCATGCATGTATTTATACAGTCTATGGGTTGTTGGTACTGGACTGTTTTAGCCATTTTCTAACTCTGTCAGCAATTTACATGAACCCAAATGAATAATGACCATGGATTAAGATTAATGTCTGTCCTTTACTTACTCCATATTATTTAAAGTACACTGTCAATTATCACCCTAACCAACTGAAAGTTATAACGTATGCTGTTCTGTTTTATCTGTCTTTCTGGAATATTTTTCACAAGTTGACTAATTTTTATGGAGCTATCGAAGTTGAATCATGTCCATGCTTGTTATGATCAAGCATTTATGTTGCTTGTTACACAATTTAAAAAGTTTCCACTTGTTGCTGAAGTTGCTAGCCGAGAGAACGAGAACAAAACTGGATGTGTGAGAGTGGACTAGTTCTATATGCATTTGGTTGTGTCAAAGCAAGAACGCGAAGCGCCTGTAGATGTAGATGGGCTTTACTATCAAGAAAGAGTGGACAATTTCACTGAAGAGAATCATATCCCATTGTTGAGTCCATAAAGTAAGGATCGCCATTGAGCATAATTCATCGCATGTTAGCTCATCAGAATGGATTAAGTTCCAAAGTCCACAGATGTGTTACCATAAATGAGTTAACTAAACCCAATCTTTTAATATCATGCAGTCTCTCAACGTGAGGTGATACCCTGACTAGCAGAGCTTGACTGTATTTCACTACAAGCTGACAAGTTTTAGTTTATTCATCCCTACTACTATAGAGCCCCCAAAATGAGGTGGGTGGGTGTGCTGGAGGAGTTGGTCAGGATCAATTTTGGTGATTAACAAGAAAAATGGTGTCTCAGTGATGATTGCGACATCAGGAAAGACAAAGAAGAATAATGCCAACAGGTCTCATGGAAGATCCCACAGAGAGTTTGCTTTTTCATCTTAGGCACTGGACATAGTAGCTAAATCTGATTGTACAGTAATTCAAGCAGTTACTCCGCATCCGAATAGCTAAATGATTCGCGTCAAAGCAACTATAATGAAAGGCAAGCTAGGCTTGCTGACCCACATCTGAGAAAGCACCAACCCCGCGGGGATCATTTCAGTTTTGGCAACATTAATGCAAAGCCCTGACCAAGCGTGAAAAAGTAACAGTTATAATATCCTTTAAAACATGATGACTTGGTTCTCCTCCGCCTCACAGAATATTGAGATATCATCAACAAATATAATAAATAAGAGAACCATGTTCCGTCCCTCTCTCAAGTCCCCTGTAGTGCTATCAAAAGAACGCCTAGGCGCAGTCGAGCACACTAAACGCGCCTTACTCATGACTACACTTAGGGCATTTAAGCAGGCACGCGCTTGCTCGCCCATGCGTCCAGGCGCAAGGCACTGCCAAAAGGAGAGACGCAAGTATTATAAGCTCAAAAATCAAGTCATTTGATTGTTGCCATCGTGAGAGCATCTCTTTTTTTTTATTTATTGAAAGTATAAATATATACCATGAACAGGAAGAGAAGGATACATAATAGTAGTTGTATATATGGGCCTGGAAGTAGCAGTGCCCTAGCAGATTGGTTATTGACCTGCATCAAGAATGCAAGTTTCGGGATGTATTGTAAAATTCAGTTTAGAAGGTGAATTTTTTGTTGCAGTGGAATTTCAGAGTTCAAATTAAGGAGGCAGGAACAATACAAAAACAGGATAACTTCCAAATTAATCGAAACTTCATATTCCAGAAGAGGCTTAGTCCTATTCCAATAGCTTGTAAAAGCCTGAAATTGGAGCTAAGAAGGAACATGTAAAAGCCTGAAATTGGAGCTAATTTCCGTGTAAGAGAAGCCCTGGTGGAATCAAATGCACGGGCTCATTAGCTTGTATGTAATCCTTTTCCAGTTAGGAAAAGGATCGGACTAGTTCGGTGCTTCCAACCTAAGCTAAGCCTATTCCAGAAGAGGCTTAGTCCTATTCCAATACTGATTAAGAGCCTTCACCCTTATACATATATCAGAGCAGAGCAGAGCACCGACTTCCATCACAACACCCTTGTTCACAGAAACTCCATCTCACCCAAAAACCAAACACCCTTCTTCAATTCACACAAACTCCATCTCTCCCAACCCAACAACATGCCCACCAGATCAACCCTTTCCACCTCCAGCCACCGCTCATCTTCTCTGCCCTCCAGATCAACCCTTTCCACCACCACCCACCGCTCATCTTCTCTGCCGGAGAATCCCTTCACTGGCTTAATCCGTTATGTCTCAGCCAACTGTTTCTTCTTGAAGGCTTCGGGGGGTGAGTGCTCGATTTGTCATGAAGATTTTGTGCCCAGGGACATGGTCAATCGGTTGCCTTGCAGCCATATCTTTCACACACGCTGCATTCTCCGATGGCTGAAACGAAGCAACACATGTCCCCTGTGCCGATCCAAGGTGTACAAGGAGGAGCCAGCAAGGCCAAAAGAAACGCACGGCCAGCCCATCAGGATTATCCGTCTCGATCGACAGAGCTTTCACAGGGTGCCGACCTCGCAGTCCAGGCCAGCCCCAACAAGCAGAAACGTCACTCGTTCTGTGGAAAACGAAGCGCACATTCCGCAGTCCAGGCCAACGCCGATCACTGCAAGAAACGTCATTCCTTCGGTGCAAGATGAGGAACATGGCGACGCAGTTTCCTGTGTGACGCTTGACGAAGCTGGCGACACTGTGATGATTGATGCTTGATACGTAAGAAGCAAATCAAGTATATAGCATTCATTCTTGCTGCTGATTGAAACTCCAAATCATTATGGAGCAATCAAGTATTGTAACTAAAAGAACTACGTGAGCTTGATCCCTTGAATTGGGTACGTAGGCAGCCTATCTCAGGTGGGTTCAGCTCCTTTTTGTAAAAGAACTACGTGAGCTTGATCCCTTGAATTGGGTACGTAGGAAGCCTATCTCAGGTGGGTTCAGCTCCTTTTATGTAAAAGAACTACGTGAGCTTGATCCCTTGAATTGGGTACGTAGGCAGCCTATCTCAGATGGGTTCAGCTCCTTTTATTTATTAAACTAGCTAATGTGCCCGGCCCGTGCAAATGCACGGGATGCGATTTAATTTGATTGTATTGCTAATAACATATTTAATATAGCCTATTAATTTCAAAGTTCTAAAAAACGAAGAAAGATAGTTACTTTCAAAGACAAATGAGGTAATTCAACTATGCATCTTGAACGGAATAGTTGACATTACTCAAGGTACGTAAGTTCCTCCAATACATTAATCCACGTCCTACTGAATTATAGTAAAACTGAGAGAACATTTAAGCCAAACTTTGATTTTAGATCATTAGCGAAAAAGAGTGTAGATTTAGTTTTACTTTTTCTCAATCTTTTTATGTAAAATATTAGCCAATCCACATATATCCTATAGTCACGCCTTATATATTTTTTCATGAGAAGTACAGTATTACATATGCTCTTAGATTGGTTCATTCCATTAAGAAGTTCAAACTTCAAAATTTATGTTAAGAAAAAAGATGTATGACAATTTTTACAAACATGCTGATTTTGTAGTTCTTTTACCCTCACTAATTGTTCTGTGTACCACAATTTAACAAAGAATGCTTGCATGTTTTATATAACGATAGGCCTATTTGCCTCTTTTAGTGACAAAAGGGTGTAGGCTCAGCGAAAAAGAGTGTAGATTTAATTTCACTTTTTCTTTCTTTTTGTGTAAAATATTGACAAATCCATGAATAGTCCTACAGTCATATCGTATATATTCTTCTATGAGAAGTACAACATTACATGTGCTTTTAGATTCGATAAGAAATTGTTCAAACCTCAAAGCGGCCACTTGGCTAAAGAGAACTTTTTGATAATTGTACATGGGTATCAAAACATGATCGGCATAAAAGCTCCTCTAGTGCAAACATTAAGAGTTACTATTCCTAGGACAGATTTTACAAACGTGCATGTTTTGTCAAAGAACTAAACGTAGAATCGTCATTTGTTAATATGAATTACCAGTTGTCTGGTTACAATTCTCAACATTATTTGTCCCACTATCTTATACTAATACACCAACACCTTACTGCTACCATTTTCATTAAATAGTCTCCATTATTGTCACCAACCATTATAGTTATTACCATCTTTACAGTTCCCGCCATTACTATCACTACTACCGCCACTTCCGTTGTATAATACTATTGCAGTCAACCGCCACCATTACCAAAAATATAATATCATTCACATGTGTAAGATCAATTGCACCTTTACTGCCAATGGCAGGTCTACCTCCATATTTTGCTAGCGTTAAAAGTTGTATGGTTTGTAATTGAGTTAAAAGTTGTCTTAGATCTCATTTATTTTACATTTCTTTTTATTCTCCAAGACTTATACTAATCCGAACTACTTAGTCCCCAATCAAATTCAATTACCTCTTGTAATTTAATTTCAAAAAGAATTGGTTCTAAATCAAGTGTAGCATCTTAAACTTAAAATATTAGTTTATGAGACCACAAACTCACAAAAAAGCTTAGGAAAGATTTTCTCCAAAGTTACTTTTAGCAATCTCAATAGAGAAAATGGTACTCTATTTCAAATCTCTTGGAGATTCTAAGTCTTCTTTCATTATTCTAGAATGAAATATATGACAGGCGCTGTAATTAAATATATAACAATAGATCAATAGTTAATGACATGATGACTAACCAAGTACAACAGATAAATAAATAGTGAGATTCAAAAACATTGATTGTGTTTGGAACATAGTTTACATTATGTTCTTCAACAAATTAGCTAGAACATAATTGACATTATGGAGCGAAGGTAGAATGTTTTATCAAGGTGTCAATAGGTTTACTTTTCAAATGTTGCAATCATTTGATACTATACTTAAGCCCTTATTCTACTTTCTCATTTCTTTCGACCAATGGACTTTATCATTTTCTTTCCTTTTAAGCAATCCAGATTGGTGTGTTTTGAGAACCAACGTCCGAATTAATCCACTAAAATTAATCCATGAAAGCGGACAGTAAACCAAAATATAAATAGTGAAGTGTGATCGTTTTATAGCAATAAATGGAGAGCAGGGAATTAAAATATAAGAGGTTCTGAGGCATTTTCTTTTGCCAATATTTCTTGCATATATGCACATTGAAGCAGGCATATACTTTCAACAAATAAATTCTATTACCATGTCTCTTTCTAATAACAGGTGTGTGTCTTTTGTCAACCTAACAAAATCTTTTTAAAACTGATAATAAGCGGACTGAATGCTAGACTAAAACTTTTGTTATTACCATCTAGTTTGTTTTTGAAGCTAGACACTTGATGCTTGCGCCCTATATTTTACCACCTAAATGTTCTCTTTGTAGTTCCATGCTAGTTAGCTTAATATCTAATTGCTAATGAATTAATTGTATGTCCTGTCACAGAATGCGACAAAAACAAACTAATATCAACCAACTCTATAAGAAATTTGACATCATATTCTCCTCAGGTTGCCTTAACAACACCAAAAACCATGAAAAGCATCTTGCGTCCCTTGACCATTATTTGCTCATACAGATTACCATATTATCATACTTGGTAAAACTCTAGGCTGCTAATTATTAACCAAAGATGTTTTCTACATTTGCTTAGATTCTCGCTAACAGAAATGTTAGATTTGCTCGGTCTTTATTGCCTAATTGTAGTGTGCATACATTAAGGCGTGATTATTTCAAAGATTTTTCATATTCTTATGTTTGCTTGCTACTAAAGATTTCATATAACTGACAAAAGAACAAAGATTCGTGATACTATCGATAGGAATAATTATATTGAAAATCTCATAATTAGATTGTAAATTGCAAAAATAACAGGCAGAGTATATTAGAATGCATATTCTATGTTCCGTAAAGAGAAAAGATTGTTAATGTTTCTCATGTATACATTTGTCAGATTTGATTTTGTTATATTTAAGTACTTTTAAGGCGTTATTAGTCAAAATTCAAGGCCTAATAAGAATATATAGATTGATTAGATAGAGATTTAAAATATGTAAAATTGATATTCCAATTTTATAGTTAAGGTTTACAAAACTTCGGCCAAATATACCCACAAAATGTTTAGTAAAACCATTGTAAAAACTTAGGAAGTAGGATTGTAAATATTGTTCATATTAAAAGTCTATTTAAGTGCTACTAATCAAATTAAATTCTAGTAAGTTAACCAATTAATAATGCGAAGTGCTAAAATAATGTCAAATTAGAATAATATTTTTTCAAACTTTATTTTAAAGAGAAATGGTACATATTGTTGTAGTTGCAATACCTAATTTTTAAGTTGATATTTGATGTACCGTAAAAAAGACATAGTCTTGTATATAAAAAGTTTTACACGTAAATGAAGTTAAAATTCTTACGAATTAATTGATTATGCCTACATTTGTATGATAGATTAGAATGGAACTTTGTAAAATTACAAAAAGAATTAGTAAGTAGGGTATGATTTTCGCACTTTATATTTTTGAGATTTTATATTGTTATTTCAAAGTACTTTTGAGGTTTTAATAAGCAAAATTAAGGCCTAATATATGAGTATATTAATTAGGTAGAGTTTTAGAAGGTGTAAAATTAGTTTCTTAGTTTTATAAAGTTTATAAATATAGGGTAAAGTAGACCTACGAATTTTTTAATAATAAATTATAAGAAAGAGTTAAATAGAGTAGAAAAGGAAAATAATACCAAAACATATAGGATTCTTGATTATATATATCCAATTCAAAAGAGTTGAACTCTAAATAAAGAGACCAATTAAGTTAGGGGACTATCACATGCAAAGTTGAAGCTTATGTGGCAGAAGGAGAAAGTTCTTAAAAAGTCCTACGTGGCGTAAATATAAAGCTCTAAAAATCCTACGTGTCGCAATTCTAAGCGAAGGCTTAAGCTTTTTATATATATATAGATATAGATTTCTCGTGTCTCTACATGTTCAGTAAAAGATACAAAAGAATCGCACGATAGATTGTAACTATCATGTTTTTGTTTGGCAAATGCCATATTGAGCCTCTCTTCCTTGTTTATGGAAATCTCTTGCGAAATGTGGAAGGGTCATTCTACCAGAAACTCGATTCTAAGTACTTAAGAAGGTGTGTTAAGATATAGAATGATCATTGTGACAGGAGAACTCTTGCAGCAAATTAACCAGAAAGTTGTCCCTGGCTTGCACAGCATATGTATCCTGGCTAAGAGATGTCAATGAGCAATGGCTAGTCTTGGAAATCTTGCCTAGGATCTTCAAGAACCAAGAACCATGCAAGGGCATGAGGAATCCCTGAAGCTCAGTGTAGTATGTATTTTGGGTTGTATTATGCTGTTGTATTGCTGTTCATAGCATGCTTGTTGAGTTCTAATAGAAACGTTACCTTGCCTAGAAGTAATTGTCAATAAACATGTACACCTGAAACTGGATGTTCTGTAAAAGATACGAAAAAATCACATGATTGATTGTAAATATGCTCGACTTTTTCGAAGCAGACAAGTTATTATGCACCGATGTAGTAATGCTTAAAGAAGTTTTGTTCATCTTGTGTACGTACTCGACACATCGAGAGGAATTGCTCTAGGAATTTGAGAAAGCCTCCATAACCATAATAAAAAGGTAGGGAAAGGTAGACCCCCTGTCTCCCTACCTTTTTATTATGGTTATGGAGGCTTTCTCAAATTTTCTGACCAAATACACCAGAAGAGATGGATTCAAATGTCATCCTAAGTCTGAAATGCTAAATATCAATCATGTTTGTTTTGCTGATGACCTGTTCATACTAGCATATGCTGATCAAGATTCTCTAAATATTCTTAAGGAAGTAATCCAAGATTTTGGGCACATGTCTGGTCTAATCCCTAATCTAGAGAAAATATAGCTTATGGGTGAAGTGGTGTCACACTTATATATTAAAACATAAACACTTTTGGACTAGTCCTGCACCTGTTGATAGTTCTTGGACCTGGCTCAAAATCCTCAAGTTGAGAGGAGTTCTACAAAATTTTATCAAATATAAGATTGGTAATGGAAGATTAACTTGGGTATGTGTTAGCCCTATGGTTGGATAACCTAGGCTTACATCTTGTTTTGATGATAACTACACATTGATTATGTTCTAATGTGTGCTTTGAGTGTATTCTTAGTAGGTATATACATGCACACTCATGAAGACACATTTGAGAAGTTGGATAGATGGATTAAAGCCAAAGAAGCTTAAAGCTATGGTGACATGCTATGGAAGCTTCATCAAGTCCAATGTCAAAGAGCAAGAAAGAATGCATAGACTAAGTTACTATCGATTATAATTGATCTTTCCTATTATGTACCTAGTCTTGGTTTGATGCTTGGATTGATGACTATGACCTAAAAAGACCTTAGGACACCTTGTGCATTGCATGTGAGTTCATAACCTTTCACACGAGTGTGGTTCTTGAAAATGAGTGAACTTTGGAGCTCACTCAGATTTTCTCAAAATTGTTTTTGGTGCTAATCTTTTCATATCTTGATAAAACTTTTCATTAGCTTTCCAACGCAAAAAACGGCACCTCAATCCGAATTTTCTAGAGAAAGTTATGCCCAAAATAGAAAAGGGGGTTCCGTGAGGCAGCCGATAGGCAGTAGGGTAATGCAGTCGACTGCATTGGTCAAAATACTGTTCCAACGGCTATTTTCGAGGACAAAACTCCAACGGCTATTTTAGAGGGATTACAGTCGACTGCATTGGTTACAGTCGACTGCAATGGCAGTTTTGCCCACTTTATGCCTATAACGGCTATATTTGATCTCTTCTCTATATAAATGATTTGGGGCTTCATTATACATCATGGAAATCACATTCTAAGCCTCCATTCATTAGAGAAACATCAAGGCTCATAGATTAAACTTTTCTCTCTTCATCTTCATGATTTTACATCATTAAAGAGAGCATCTTTGTGAGCAATTCTTTGATTGAGAGTGAGCATCCTTCAAGTCATCAATTCTCTCATCTCTCTATTGCACTAGAGCTTCATTTGTACTCATTTCCTTTCAAGAGGGTTTCTTTGTACACATTTGATCTTTGTAAAAGGATTGTGATCAAGGCTTGGGTTTGTCAAGTCTTGGGTGAGCTTTGTGGATTCAAGGCTTGTGCTTGGTGTGGGGATATCACCAAGTGTTGTAAGGGTTTTGATCTTGACCCGGAAGAAGATTGTTGCTAGTGGATTCTAGTGCTCTTGCAAGGGACTTCCTTGAAGAGGTGGATGTAGGCTTGAGGGTATATCAAGCCGAACCATTTAAATCTCCTTGTCAAGTATCTCTAACTCAATCTCTTTACTTATTGCTCTTTAATTGTTTGAGATTGTTTAGTTAGCATCTTCATTGAAGTATTACTTGGTTTGTTTGAGATTTATGATTGTGCTTAGTTTAAATTCCCCATTATATTTCAAAAACCCTATTCACCCCCCTCTAGGGTTGTTTTATTGGTTTCAAGTGGTATCAGAACCTCAGCTCTTGATTTTTTTTTGGTTAACACCTAGAGAGTTAAAAGATCATGGGGTTTCCTAGTCTTGAGGGGAGTTCTATTACTAGACCTCCACTTTTTGATGGGTCTTCATATAGTATATGGAAAATTAAGATGCAAGTATTTTTAGAGTCCTTAGATTATGAAATGTGGGGAATTGTTAAAGATGGCCCTTATGTTCCAACCAAGAGGATTAGGAATAAGCTTGTGCCAAAGGAGAAATCCGAATTTAATGACTATGATAGAAATATGATTTGCATGAATTCTAGAGCTAAGAACTGTCTTGTTTGTGCTTAAAACGCAAATGAACTCAATCGAGTTATTGCGTGTGATTCGGCTAAGAGTATGTGGGATACACTTCAAGTCACTCATGAAGGGACTTCTCTTCTAAGAGATTCAAAGATGAATTTATGGCATAGAGAATATGAATTGTTTCAAATATTTTCCGATGAATCTATTATGGAAATGAATTTTCGTTTCACTAAAATTGTTAATACTTTGAAACAATTAGGAAAAGATTTCTCTAACGGTGATCTTGTGAGAAAGGTAATTAGGTCATTACCTAGAGAATGGAATGCAAAAATCACCGCACTTCAAGAATCAAAGGATCTTAATACCTTTCCGTTGGATGAATTAATTTGCTCATTGATGACCTATGAAATGCAACTCGAATCATCCGGGCAAAAAGTTCCAAAGAAGAAGAAGAAGTGCATTGCTCTTAAAGCTTCATCAACAACGAATCAATCTTCATGTGCGGAGGAGAAATACTTGAATAACAAAGAGATTGATATACTTGCAAAGGAATTTAATGAGTATCTCAAAATGAAGAAAGATGGAAACTTGCACAAGAGCAAGAACGAGTCAAGTATGGAGAGTACCTCAAGGGAGAATAAGAAGAAGAACGAGGCAAGAAAGAAGCACTCCATAAAGACATCAATTAAAGCCATTATTTGGAGCGATAATGACTCAAGTGGAGATGAATGTGGTGATTTCGATGATAGAGATTCAAATATATGCTTCATGGCTCAAAAAGAAGATGAGGTAAATTCTTCATATAGTGATAGTGATAGCAATTTTTCCAATGATGATATTTATGATGCTTACGCTCTTTTATATGAAGAATCCATGAAATTAGCCAAGAAAAATTATGCTTTGAAAAAACAAGTGCGTGCGATTTCAAAAGAGCTAGATGACTTAAAAAGTGAAAATAATGAGTTGCATGCCAAGAATGAATGCATATCTAGCCATTTATATGTAGAACATGTGAATAATGATTTGGTTGAATTAATTGTGAGCATTCCTAACACCAAACACATCTCTTGTGATACTTCGATTTTAAAAAAACAAAATGAAGATTTAAAAGTTGAGATTTGTGATTTGAAAAGATGCCTTGAAAAATTTGTTGATGGTCAAAACAATTTTGATGTCATGCTTGGACGCCAAAGAATTGGCCTAAACAAAGGTGGTCTTGGATTCGATCTCATGACCTTGCCTCCTAAAGTTTTTAAACAACAAGCTAGGTTAAATATTCCTCCAAGACAACCAAAGAACTATTGCACACCTTTTACACTTTGTGGTTGGTGCAACAAGAAAGGACATATGACTAGTTATTGTCCTTGTAGAATTGTTTATGTTGGTTGTGTAAAGAAAATGTGGGTTGTTAAAGAATTTCTTAATGTTGCTAAGACTAACACTCATGGACCCAAGAAAATGTGGGTACCAAAAGTTAGACCTAAATTGTAATTGTAGGTTGTTCAAGGTAAATGCAAATAGCAACAAGGAGAAGGCTCCAAGAAAATTTTGAGAAGGAGGAGCAAAAAGCTAAATCTTAAGGGGGAGTAAGCATTCCGAGATTGGACATGCTACTTCAAATGAGGAGAGCCTCAAAGCTTGTCAAGAAAATGGACTTCAAGAATGATCACTCATGAGCTCAATTCCTTGGTAATTCACTAAGAGGGTAAAACTTAATGATCTTCTCAACATTGTGCTATGCGCTAAACTTATATGTTATCAAGTATGCTTAAATTGTCAAATCTATAAATAGCTTGCTTGTTGAGAATTAATTGTGAACCTTGCCGATGAATGGTCCTCTTGCACTTATATTGAAAATATTGATCGTTGATGACCATTATTCCCTTTGTGAAAATTCCATGTTGAAATTATGTCATCTTAATGCTTCACAATGCCATTCATACACACACCCCTTTTGGTAATGCCAAAACGGGTATATGACTCGGCTGGTCATTTAGTGGTATTTGTTTGATATTGTTGGCATGCATTGATTGAGGGGGAGCATACATTATGATGGAATATGCATAAGATAACTTGATAGGGGGAGCTTACATGCTTGAATCATATACTATCTTGTTACTCTTGAAATATGCATAAAGTAGAAGAGATTATTGAGCTACTTTGCATATCTTTCATTGGATCATGAAGGAACTCTTGATGTCATCGGTATGAGTTCATGAGTTATATGCACTTCACGCCATTATCTTGCTTATAACTATCTCTTCACACATGCATACCCTTGTCTCTTTGTTGATGACAAAGGGGGAGAAATAATCTTGATTCTATATGCTATGTGATTGTGTGTTTTGAGAGAACATTAGAGGAAGAGCATATCTTGTTATAGCTAGGGAAGCTAGCTACAAGCTTAATTGCTATATGAGATAAATTGACATATCTTGAGTATACAAGCAATGATTGAGTGTTCTATGTGAGATTGTTGTGCTTAATTGACTATCATATGATACATCTTACCCTATATAGAATCAATGTTTGTCATCATCAAAAATGGGGAGATTGTTAGCCCTATGGTTGGATAACCTAGGCTTACATCTTGTTTTGATGATAACTACACATTGATTATGTTCTAATGTGTGCTTTGAGTGTATTCTTAGTAGGTATATACATGCACACTCATGAAGACACATTTGAGAAGTTGGATAGATGGATTAAAGCCAAAGAAGCTTAAAGCTATGGTGACATGCTATGGAAGCTTCATCAAGTCCAATGTCAAAGAGCAAGAAAGAATGCATAGGCTAAGTTACTATCGATTATAATTGATCTTTCCTATTATGTACCTAGTCTTGGTTTGATGCTTGGATTGATGACTATGACCTAAAAAGACCTTAGGACACCTTGTGCATTGCATGTGAGTTCATAACCTTTCACACGAGTGTGGTTCTTGAAAATGAGTGAACTTTGGAGCTCACTCAGATTTTCTCAAAATTGTTTTTGGTGCTAATCTTTTCATATCTTGATAAAACTTTTCATTAGCTTTCCAACGCAAAAAACGGCACCTCAATCCGAATTTTCTAGAGAAAGTTATGCCCAAAATAGAAAAGGGGGTTCCGTGAGGCAGCCGATAGGCAGTAGGGTAATGCAGTCGACTGCATTGGTCAAAATACTGTTCCAACGGCTATTTTCGAGGACAAAACTCCAACGGCTATTTTAGAGGGATTACAGTCGACTGCATTGGTTACAGTCGACTGCAATGGCAGTTTTGCCCACTTTATGCCTATAACGGCTATATTTGATCTCTTCTCTATATAAATGATTTGGGGCTTCATTATACATCATGGAAATCACATTCTAAGCCTTCATTCATTAGAGAAACATCAAGGCTCATAGATTAAACTTTTCTCTCTTCATCTTCATGATTTTACATCATTAAAGAGAGCATCTTTGTGAGCAATTCTTTGATTGAGAGTGAGCATCCTTCAAGTCATCAATTCTCTCATCTCTCTATTGCACTAGAGCTTCATTTGTACTCATTTCCTTTCAAGAGGGTTTCTTTGTACACATTTGATCTTTGTAAAAGGATTGTGATCAAGGCTTGGGTTTGTCAAGTCTTGGGTGAGCTTTGTGGATTCAAGGCTTGTGCTTGGTGTGGGGATATCACCAAGTGTTGTAAGGGTTTTGATCTTGACCCGGAAGAATATTGTTGCTAGTGGATTCTAGTGCTCTTGCAAGGGACTTCCTTGAAGAGGTGGATGTAGGCTTGAGGGTATATCAAGCCGAACCATTTAAATCTCCTTGTCAAGTATCTCTAACTCAATCTCTTTACTTATTGCTCTTTAATTGTTTGAGATTGTTTAGTTAGCATCTTCATTGAAGTATTACTTGGTTTGTTTGAGATTTATGATTGTGCTTAGTTTAAATTCCCCATTATATTTCAAAAACCCTATTCACCCCCCTCTAGGGTTGTTTTATTGGTTTCAAGTATGGTTGGATAACTGGATGCCAGAGGGACCTTTGGTGAACACATATGGTTACAGATTAATCTATGATGCTGGAAGCAATTTGGAGGAAAAAGTAAGCTGCATACTAACACATGAAGGATGGAAGTTACCACCTCCAAGATCACATGAGCTTAGAGAACTTAACCTTAAGCTTTCCAACCTACCAGTACCTGATGCTGGCACAAAAGACCAGCTTATTTGGTGACCATCATCAAATGGAAAGTTTACTATCCACTCAGCATGGACTGTCATAAGGAGAAGAGGACATACTGTAACATGGCAGAAACTTGTCTGGTTTAAAGGGCATATTCCCAAATGTGCATTTATACTATGGCTGGTGTGTAAGAAAAGACTGAGAACAAAAGATCGATTAAAGGCCTGGAATGTCATAATTGAGGATGGTTGTGTTCTTTGTAGACAAAATCAGGAAAACCTGGACCCTATTTGCATGGGATGCAAATTTGCTAAAGATATATGGACTCGTGTACCGGGAAAGTTATACATCAGTGAGACATTCAATAGATGGGAAGAATTTCTCCAGTATGCAAGCCAAAATTTCAGGGGAAAGAGCTTTAGAAGCAGACTAAGCAAATTAGCTGTGGCAGTTACAGTTTATTGCATATGGTTGGTAAGAAACAAGAACATTTTTGCTCAACAACAAAGTACCACACATGAGGTAGTTAAACAGATTGAAGCTTGGATGAAATACAGGGTGCTAAGCTGGAGGAAATTGAAGAATTCCATAACCAATAGGCAGATCTGTGAAATGTGGAACATTGATGCTTTAGTACTTCAATAATACAGCAGGACAATAAGGATTTGTAAATACACATGATGTAAGTAGTTTGTAATACATTTTGGCAATAAAAGGACACTTTACCAAAATAAATAAATAAATGCTAGCAGTCACTTTTTTTTGGATGTCATAACCTTCAGCAATTGGCTAGAGAATTCAAAAGCAAAGAAGAGATGCTCAATGTGCTGCATCTGCCACAGAGGTAAGCATGCCATCCAGTTTTAATCCCATTAGTGATCAAACCTGATAGACCAATCTATGAATTTAAAGTGGTGGAGCATTTGATGTTCTGAGTTTGCTTAAGGTAACTTTAGTGGAACATTATGTTATTCTAAGCTTTACCCTGGCCTTGTGGTCTTATTCACCAAGTCTAACAAGTTACTGTTACTATAATAACCAGTTCTTTGCGAAAATAAGTTATAAGAGGGAATTGGAAACTATTACTTTGCTACTTCACGCAAAATTTTTAATGCAGCCAAACTTTTTGGCTTTACCGTGATCTTTCCATTTAAATGAAAAAGAAAGAACTTAGATTCCCAAGCTTATGAAAAATATGTCTTTGTGATGTCGATTGGTTATAATGAAAAGAACAAACTTTGGCTGCTACCCAAGTTGTAGGAATCTTCCTCCAACACCGTATATAATGACAATTAATAGTCACTAAATATTTCTAGTGGCTTTTCTACTAATACTTTCAATGACAATTCTTAACAGTATTTTTTTAGTGTCACTAATTAAAAGTCACTTGAAACATATGCCAATCATTAATTGTCGCTATATGAGGGGTAGGAGGAAGATTCTTTCAACTGGGGTAGCAGCTAATTTTTTTCCTAACGAAAATTACTAAGGTCAGAGTATACATTGTCTTTCTGTAAGGTCAGAGTACGTAGACATTTAGCGACGACGATCTTAAAGTAAAAAAATATTGTTAGAGAAGTATATGTTATCAACTTCCTTAAAACATGTAAAATGGCTTTACCATGTCTTTCAACAAATCTGCTTACGGAGGATTCAGAGAGTGGAGGACTATTATTATGTTTTTAAATTAAATTACATGATTAATCGTATTTTATGTTTTACATAAGTGCATAATTCTGGTTGATATTGAGACCCAGAGTGTTTTATATTATTATGTATATGCTTTTAATTCCATTTCTTTATGGAACCAAAATTTGAAATTGGCATATATCTTGCTTATGGAGGATCCTGAGAATGGAGGACTATTCTTAGGTTCTTAAATTATATGATTAATCATAGTTTCTGTTCCATATCACTACATAATTTTGGTTGATATTGAGCACTATTGCGATTTCTATTATTATGTGTGCAATTTTCCATTTCTTTGTAGAGCCAAAATTTGGAAGTGGGATAATCCATATATATCCTAAATATCCGGCCTAGATAACGTCGTGCAAAATTCTTGGTGTTTTGTCATGAGATGAGACCAAAAGAACCAAAGACTGATTCAGCGATTATGATGTTCTCACGATGCCTATATGTTTTTCTTTGGATGCCTTTTCCTCTTCGAGCTTTTCTTATCTGGGTGTCGATTTTTTTTCTTGCATTTTGTTAGAGCTAGATTGAAGGTGCAAAGGGAAGAGGACAACTATCGGTAATTCCTTAAATGGTACTCAGATTTGGGTCGAGCTTAATTTATCCATGCACGAGTACGGGTAAGACTTTGTAATGTTTGAACACTATTTTGAAAGTTATTTATCACTAAATTTGCAACTAAATTTGCAATTGTTGCAAATAACATACTAGAAGGTGATGGACTTACATGGTTGGTACATTCTAATGATAAAAGTCTCTTTGGTCTTTTTACCACATTTTGATTTTCTCAATGCTTGGCATCTTAAACTTTTATGTACTTGAACTTGAACTTTATTCATGTATCTTAAGCTTTAATGTGCTAAGTGAGAAGTAAAACTTTGTTCATGTATTACTGCATGTGAAATCTCTCGAAGCTCGATAATGGGCAGAAATAGAGACAAATTTTTGGGTTGGACATTCTTTTAGTGTTTGCAAATCTTTAAAAACAAAAAATTAATGCTAAGGCTGAAATTCTCACTATACATACTTTTAGTGGCAAATCGCTAGGATGGTGTATGTAAATTAACCTTTTTTCAATCCAAAAGTCATAGTTGTAATTAAGTAATAGTTTAGTACGCATTCTTTGACTATGAAGCTTTATGGGCTCGAAAGAAGTCGAAGAGTTTGTAGATGCACCACCGTTTATTACATTTCATAAGGCTCAAGGACAATCGGCAGCTTGAGATACCCTTTTCGGTAAGAAATTCTTTTGCCTTATTTGCACACAGTAAGATATTCTTGTGCCTTATTTGCACATACTATGAGAGTTATTTTTGATAACTTGAAATGTCTCGGTATACACCTTTTGCTACAAATAAGCATAAACCCTCACCATGTTACACGAGTTACTATGATGTGTTAACTTCAGATGATAAAAATGCAATGCCCTCCAATTCATGATAAAGTCTCCTAATGATAACATGCAATTAAATGGAGGTTTGTCTGGTCCAACTGATCAAATGCCAAGTTTAATTGATAACGATAAGTACTTTTTCAAAATAGCTTAGGTCTATCAGAACCGTCAAATTCATGAAGATTTATCAAATTTACGTGGTTCACTTGGGTCACCCTTGGTTAATAAAGGTATTTTATTTTAAATACATATTCGGTTTTTTTTTACTCTTTCATGTAATAGTTGTACATATCTAATCCATTGTCTAATCTTGATATTTATGTGGGACGTATGATTGAATACTCTAAAACTTATGGAGGATTTAAAACTTAGCAGCATTTGCTCTTTGAGATCGCTTAAGTTAAGTTTTAAAGAAATCTTATTTCTCCATAAGATTTATTGTAACTTTAGTCTTTTGCACCAATCTTCTTCAAATCTAACATGTTATGCACAATATGAGCAAAAAATTTAAAACCAATTAAATTGGATCTCCAAGACAAGTTATACTCCAATAGATTGAAGAACAAGTGACAAGCTGAGAATAAGTTTATAAAATAAAAGAGACGGAAAGGCAAATTAGTTATAAGAATCATTTACCCTTCATAGACAACTATAAAAAGGGGGAAGCCCAGGTAGCCCCAGACTGGTAATGGTAATGGTATTACTGAAACGTTGTTGCTAGATGTGAGAGTGCAAGGGTGGTAATATATGCAATTATGCGAGTGATTAGCCATGCTAATTACGATAATGATAATTGTTGTGGTAGAATTGGAGTGCTAGTAGTGAGATTTGTAATAGTTGTGACAACATGTGGTTGTAGTGGTGTTGGCATGTAGTATGCTGATGCTTTGTGGTGGTGATAGTCGTAACAAAATGGTGGTAATGCAAGAGGTGATGGTTGTTGTTAGAGTTGTTTAGTGGGAGTACTAAGGTGTTTCGAGGTAACATTAATATACTTGATAGGTTATGATTGAATACGGATTGAACAAGTGATGAGCTTAAAAACCTGACGATAGAAACATGAAAGTGCACTGATTGACAAAAGTTATGGCTATGGCGACGGAAACTGCATTTGTAGTGGCAATGACAGCGCTAAGGTATTTGGAGGTACTGTTAGTGTAGTATTGGTGGATAGGTTACGCCGAGAATCTTAAGCGGACAAGCGATGAACTTAAAGAATAAAATAATGGTTTTAGGTTAGTTCATCAGCAACTTGAAGGTACATAAATTATACTCAGGAGCAATAATTTTTTTTTCTCTAGAATGACTTTTATCTTCCGATTTTGATTCCTTAAAGTTTCTCTAATTAGGCAAGACAATGTTTTCGTTGTTAACCAATTTGTAGCCCCGGGTTACTCTAATCTAGATTTTTTCAATGATATTTTTATTAAGTCATGTTAGCAAAACTTTAATAAATTATGAATAGATAGAAACACTTACAATGTTATTTTTTCTTTTCATTATGCACAGGACATAAAACACACACAGAGAGTTTCTCACGAAGAAAGACGTTGAGCGAATTTGACATTTGTGCTTATAAGAAGGTTGAGGTTTATATACATCACCAGTAAGTAACTTATAACACTCTTTACTAGATTAAACTCACAAAAATTCGGAAGTGAGGGTACAAATAACTTTTTTTATCGTATTGGTTCCGGATATATCATTATTATATGCTTGTGATTATATATACCATGCCCCAAATATTAAGCTAAAAAGTTTAAATTCAGTTAAATAGTAGTACGAGATTGTCGCCATATGTTATCAGGAAACGTCAATAAAAAGGCATCCCAAGTCTGTATGACTTTTTTTATTTTATTTTAAATATAACATGCATTTCTCATTTGTGAGTAAAAACTGGTCATATTAAATCATGCATTCTACCTTTGTTGCTAAAGTACGCTATTGTAATGCTACTTTTCGAGAAGTTCTATTCAGAGGCGAGGCAATCTTCTACGAGATATATTTCTTGCCGGCACAATTCAAACAATCATAGTTATAAACAATCTACAAAAACACATTCAAAAAATATTTTTGTAAAAGTTAGGAAAATTAACGGTTGTAAAGTATCCATAGAAATAGATTTTGGACAATATTTGAGAAATTAGAGAAAGCCCCGTGCACTGCACGGTCCCTTAGCTAGTCTTTCTAAATATTAAGAGCTAACAACCCCGTGCAAAGGGTTCATTTGATCACAACATTTTAGGTTCCTTATGAAATGAACAAGCTAAATGGTAAATTCAAACAGGGAATGTCCCTCATTCAGTTAGGAAAAGGATCAAACCCACCAGTGTCATCCTGGAAGTAGCATTGCCCTAGCAGAGTTCAAATTAAGGAGGCAGGAACAATACAAAAACCGGATAACTTCCAAATTAATCGAAACTTCCATAAGAACCAAGTGCAAACTAAGACCCAGCTAAGAAAATTGCGAGGCAGGAACACGTAAAAGCCTGAAATGGGAATCAAATGCACGGGCTCATTAGCTTGTATGTAATCCTTTTCCAGTTAGGAAAAGGATCGGACTAGTTCGGTGCTTCCAACCTAAGCTAAGCCTATTCCAGAAGAGGCTTAGTCCTATTCCCATACTGATTAAGAGCCTTCACCCTTATACATATATCAGAGCAGAGCAGAGCAGAGCACCGCCTTCCATCACAACACCCTGCTTTTTCACAGAAACTCCATCTCACCCAAAAACCAAACACCCTTCTTCAATTCACACAAACTCCATCTCTCCCAACCCAACAACATGCCCACCAGATCAACCCTTTCCACCTCCAGCCACCGCTCATCTTCTCTGCCCTCCAGATCAACCCTTTCCACCACCACCCACCGCTTATCTTCTCTGCCGGAGAATCCCTTCACTGGCTTAATCCGTTATGTCTCAGCCAACTGTTTCTTCTTGAAGGCTTCGGGGGGTGACTGCTCCATTTGTCATGAAGATTTTGTGCCCAGGGACATGGTCAATCGGTTGCCTTGCAGCCATATCTTTCACACACGCTGCATTCTCCGATGGCTGAAACGAAGCAACACATGTCCCCTGTGCCGATCCAAGGTGTACAAGGAGGAGCCAGCAAGGCCAAAAGAAACGCACGGCCAGCCCATCAGGATTATCCGTCTCGATCGACAGAGCTTTCACAGGGTGCCGACCTCGCAGTCCAGGCCAGCCCCAACAAGCAGAAACGTCACTCGTTCTGTGGAAAACGAAGCGCACATTCCGCAGTCCAGGCCAACGCCGACTGCTAGAAACGTCATTCCTTCGGTGCAAGACGAGGATCATGGCGACGCAGTTTCCTGTGTGACGCTTGACGAAGCTGGCGACACTGTGATGATTGATGCTTGATACGTAAGAAGCAAATCAAGTATATAGCATTCATTCTTGCTGCTGATTGAAACTCCAAATCATTATGGAGCAATCAAGTATTGTAACTAAAAGAACTACGTGAGCTTGATCCCTTGAATTGGGTACGTAGGCAGCCTATCTCAGGTGGGTTCAGCTCCTTTTATGTAAAAGAACTACGTGAGCTTGATCCCTTGAATTGGGTACGTAGGCAGCCTATCTCAGGTGGGTTCAGCTCCTTTTTGTAAAAGAACTACGTGAGCTTGATCCCTTGAATTGGGTACGTAGGAAGCCTATCTCAGGTGGGTTCAGCTCCTTTTATGTAAAAGAACTACGTGAGCTTGATCCCTTGAATTGGGTACGTAGGCAGCCTATCTCAGATGGGTTCAGCTCCTTTTATTTATAAAATTTCTCTTGTGTCTCTACATGTTCAGTAAAAGATACAAAAGAATCGCACGATAGATTGTAAATATCATGTTTTTGTTTGGCAAATGCCATATTGAGCCTCTCTTCCTTGTTTATGGAAATTTCTAGCGAAATGTGGAAGGGTCATTCTACCAGAAACTCGATTCTAAGTACTTAAGAAGGTGTGTTAAGATATAGAATGATCATTATGACAGGAGAACTCTTGCAGCAAATTAACCAGAAAGTTGTCCCTGGCTTGCACAGCATATGTATCCTGGCTAAGAGATGTCAATGAGCAATGGCTAGTCTAGGAAATCTTGCCTAGGATCTTCAAGAACCAAGAACCATGCAAGGGCATGGGGAATCCCTGAAGCTCAGTGTAGTATGTATTTTGGGTTGTATTATGCTGTTGTATTGCTGTTCATAGCATGCTTGTTGAGTTCTAATAGAAACGTTACCTTGCCTCGAAGTAATTGTCAATAAACATGTACACCCGAAACTGGATGTTCTGTAAAAGATGCGAAAGAATCGCATGATTGATTGTAAATATGCTCGACTTTTTCGAAGCAGACAAGTTATTATGCACCGATGTAGTAATGCTTAAAGAAGTTTTGTTCATCTTGTGTACGTACTCGACACATCGAGAGGAATTGCTCTAGCAACTATTCGGTGTTCCCAGACTTCTAGAATTATGACACTGCAGAAGAGAAGCTTGAAAGGATAGAAAAATTCTTACCTAGTGTTCGCAGTTCTTGCTTGATGCTTGAGAAACCTGTTATTCCTTTCTCTAAAAATGCAGTACACGAAGGCGCTTAAAGAGTCTCCTGAGCCTTGCCATGAACATCTTACCATTATAAGCCAGTATAGAACAGCTCTTTAAGTTTGCGCAAGTTGGTTGCGTCTTTGACTCGCAGTACTCCAGATTTTATACCTATATATGGTAATGCAAAGAAAAGATGATCAGCAGTGCACTTGTCATCTGATATGACCCCCCATCTTTCAAGTCTAGTGAGAGTTGGTAGCTGCTTCCTGCATAGGAGCCAAAAGATGAAAAGCACACCTTGGAATTGCATCAGTAATTGAGCTGAGTTCAGACCAGGCCAGCCCAATCCATTTTTTGTTTAGAATAAATGATGAGGTTCCAGGCAGAATTTGAGCAAGTTCACCAGAATGGTTTGCAGTCAAATAGTAGCTATCCTCTGTTAATGGAAGGGGCACAAGATTGGCAGGCATAGCTAGGGCAATGACTCGAAGATCCTGAGATATCAAAGGTGGCCATTTCCTCTAATCCTCGAGGTACTATTCAACGACTTTGTGATCTCATCAAGGACAGAGATTGGGATGAACCTTCAGTCCAAGATCTCTTCCATCCAGTAACTATAAGCAAGATGCTGTCCGTTCATGCAACGGCCTATAACTATGATGATCAGATGGGCTGGGAGGCACCACCTGATGGGGTGTTCAGAGTCAAGACAGCATAGGGTCTGATCTACCGTAATATAAATCACAAGCCGAACCAACAATATAATTCCCTGTCACACTTGGGACAGAACCGTGCCAAAACAACCTGGAATAGACTTTGTGCCATACCTATTCCTCCAAAATTACTCTTTCTGGTATGGCAAATCTTCTATGATCAAACCTCCATCGCCTACAAATAACAACCAATAACCTTTGCTCTCTCTTTCACATAGTACCTGAAATTGTTGACCCCTTAAATGTCCATGTGTCAGACCAATATGGCTTAGCTTACCGTGTGGTCGTTTGATTGAGAATGTGCTAAGCACAATTATTGAATGGCTTATTGCTGGCTAATACAACCTAAAAACCTCGCAATACAGCTAAACATGATCGCCTATATCTTTGCCACTTGCTGGTGCATTTGGGTTAATCGTAACAGTCTTATTTTTAAGCAAACCCCTTTTAATCCTATTCTTATCACCCAAGAAATTAAAACCTTACAACACTACTCACATCAGGGACCTACAACAAATTTGAATCAGCTTCCAAATAAACTACGTATTATTCTTCATGACCAACATTGCGATTGATACGCATTAAGCATGATAACATTGTTGGGCCCATTCTCTAACAGCTTAAGCTTTTAGAGCATATGGTAACTTCACATGGTATCAGAGTTCTGGTTTGGCAAGGTCTTTGATTCAGTTCTACCCGCTTGCATATCTGGTCCCCCTTTATTATAGTGCTATTTGCACTCAATTTATTTCTGACTTGGTATGTCTCTCCACGTGCAATCGGGGGCTTGCACGTGAGGGGGAGTATTAAGCATGATAACATTGTTGGGCTCATTCTCTAATAGCTTAAGCTTTTAGAGCAGATGGTAACTTAACAATACGCATTAATATAGTCTGTAGTTCAAACCCTATTCGACGTCGAGCGGGGATAGGTTTTCACCTTTGGAAAATATTCATTGTGGATCCGTTGCATTTCACCTTTGGCTACGACCAGTCATACAGCAAAGACAAAGAGCTTCCTGATCACCCTCCAATGGGCAATCAAACATAAACTGACCCATTTAATTTTATGAATTGACTCCATTTTTCTCTCTCTCAAATGTCGAGGCATGAGGATATTGCTAGATCGCAATGTGCGATTGAAATCTTAGATCTACGATTAAAGCCCTAGATCGCAATGTTTTAGATTGCGGTGGTGGGATTGTTGTGGCGACAAGGGAGAAGGGCGATTGGTTTGGCGAGGTTGTGGTGGTGATGAGAGAGAAGGGCTTGGGCCCGAGGAGACGACGGGCATGGTTGGCTGGTGGTGAAAGGGGTTGGGTGGTTGTGAGAGAAAGAGAGGGTAGGCTCTAATGGCAGCAGTGTGGCTGGTGTGGTGGTGCCACCCCTCTACTCGAAAATTCCGATGTACAGAGACAATCGTAAGGTTTATGTGCAAGGGTATTTTGGATGATTTTTTCACTTTGTCACGGAAATTGTCGGTTACAACACTTTTGCGATCACATGTGTTCCTTTGTAATTTTTTAAAACTTAGAGGGCTTTTTACAACTACTCAACCACAAGGGTAATTTGCGCAAGTCCAAGTAAAACTTTTGCTACCAAATGAGAGGCTCTATTGTGGATATGATTGGTTTTGATGTACGTTGGTTTTTGTTTGTAATTGAACTTCGTGAGAGCTTTTTTTTTTTTTTTTCTTGAGTGAAATAAGACATGTATACCAAAACCGTCTTACAACAGATATCCAGCTTTACAGCAAAATGCTACCAAAAAATATACATAGATAGGGTGAAAACATAATACAAAAGAGATCAAAACAAATAAAACACCCCAACACCCCAGGCTATAGTAACGACGATTCAAATCAGTCAAGGAGCACAGGCTGGTGTTGGTCACTAGATATCCACTCCTGATTCAAAATCTGTCCAGAGTTGGAAGCAAAAAATGTCATTGCTGAAGATAGCTACATAACAACTTCAGTGCCTCAGGCGAGATGTAATGAATGTACGTATTGACTAGTACTAGACATGTAACACAAAAGATGATCAAAGGAACCATTTCTCGCTTCATGATGTTGTATCTGCACAAGTGGCGAGTGAGAAACAAGAATAATAATATGTTGATGGAGATGCTGCGATAACCATGCAAGGGCTAAAAACACAACGTCAATTGTCGCCCTAGTTTCAGTGCCTACCCAAACAACATCATAATAATGTTCCAATCGGCACCCAGAGTGAACTAACGACCACAAAGCCAATACCAAATCGAAAGCAGGAAGTAGAACTTGCAGTTGAGTTGATCAGAGAGCTAGAGTAGGACCGACAGTGGGTGGAGTTAGCAACTGAGATGGTACAGAATACCAGATTAGGCCGAAAGAAAAAGTTGCAAGTATTAGACAACAACACAGGGAATAGTGGATAATAGAAATGTTCAAATTTTACTGAACATCGTGAACTTAGTAATGAAGTCTTATTCTCTATTTTTCGGCAACAATTTTGAAAACGGGGCGTGTCACTGATATTACACATCATCTATCGACTTTGGGCCAGAATACTTATCGCAAAAAACTGCCTACCCTTGAAAATATGCTCATTCCTCCCACACCAAATAGTCCACATAAAAACAAATATAGAGACACGATTAAAAAGCTACGAGCTATCACAAAATATTGGCTTCAAGAGACAGTGGACAACCAAATCTCTAATCGAGGAAAAGTAGGACCTTTATCTATCCCAAATTGTAGGCTCCAGACCAGACGAACACAACCACACTTAAGGAAAAGATGATTTTGGGATTTTAAGTGTAGTAGACAGAGAGGGCAACTATCAGAGAGATGGCATTTCTTCTGCACCAATGTCGAGGAGACCGCAAGCCAGTGATAGATGAGATGCCATAGAAAAATTATAAGCTTAAACGATATTGGAAGCTTCCACAATTTGTGCCAAACATTGGTAGGCAAGGAATTAGCTAAAGATGCAGCCTGCACACGCTTTTTTGTCAAATACTTATAAGTCCTTGATGTCGAAAAAGTGCCTCCGTTAACATACGGCCAGTGATACACGTCCTCAGACTAATCCGAAAGAGTGTGCAAATGTAGTATGGGAGAGACAATGTGAGAAGGAAAGGTACTTAGCATATTTTCTAAGTTCCGTATCTTAGAATTAGAGGCAAATAAGTCAAAGATGTGCCGGTGTTCATTTTTTTGCTGTCCAGACAGAAATAGAGCGGCCATTCCCTATATGCCATTGTAAACCATGATTAAGAGCTTTCTGACCAACAAAGACACTGCGCCAGATCCATGATACTTGTCTAGGTGTCTTAGTCACGAGGAAACAACTTTAGCAAAAGTATTTGCCTTTAAGCACCTAAGCTAAGAGGCTATCTGGCATTGACCAAATTTTCCAAGCTTGCTTAAGCAGCAGAGCCTGATTAAAAATTTTAAAATCACAAAACCCTAGATCACCGAGGTTTTTAGGAAGATATGGTAGGCCAAGACATCCAATGAATAGATTTACGACTTGCTTCTCCCGACCACCAACACTTTACAAAAATTTGGTCTAACTGATTACACACATACACTGGGAATTTGTATACAGACATATAATGCAGAAGGAGTGAAGAGAGAATTGAGTGAATGAGAGTTGCTCGACATGCTTTATTAAGCAAAAGACCCAACTAATGTGAACACCTATCCTGCACTATCTGCACTAAACTGCTGAAGATATCCTTTTTCTTAACGGCTATATCCAAGTTAATTCCGAGGTATTTCCCGAAAATCTGATTTAGCATTAAACTCAAAAGCCTACTGGATCAGACACCTAGCTTCAGAGGAAGCATTATGACTAATGATAAGATTTGACTTCTCCTAATTGATCATCTGACCAAACATAAAACAGTAGTCCTTCAGCATATGTCTAATGTCAGCAATGTTCTGAGTCATATTCTGGTGAAGGCGCAAGAACATGTATACGTCATCTGCGTACATTAAGTGTGTGATCTCAGGAGATCCTTACTCGACCTTAATGCCCTGAATTTTCTTTTGATTTGCTGCCAACACAAAGGCCATCGACAGAATTTTCGAGCATGGAATAAACAGAAAAGGCGACAAAGGGTCCCCTTGGCAAATGCCACATTTTGAACTAAAATAGGATGTGGAGCCCCATTGACCAAGAGAGAGTAAGAAACAATGGACACACACTGAAGGATTAAATTAACCCAAAATTGAGGAAAACCAAAATTTAGAAGAACCGCCTTCAGGAAATCCCAAATGATTCTATCAAAAGCCTTACTCATATCTAGCTTAAGGGCAAGCAAAACCACATTTATTTTCTTTCGTCGCTGCACACAGTCCATAAACTCTTAAGCAAGTAATACATTATCTGAAATAGCACGGCCGGCCACAAAAGCATTCTAGAAGTGAGATGTACTGTCATTCATGATCGGAGTCATTATGGCAACTAATACTTTCGACATGACCTTGTAGATAACGTTACATAGGCTAATGGGGTGGAAGTCACTATTTGATTCAGCAGGATGCTTTTTAGGAATTAAAGAGATGAAGGTTTGATTGGTTTCAAAAAGCATTCGCCCAGACTTTAGGAAAGATAATACTGCACGAGAGACTAGAGGACCCATAAAAGGCCAACATCGTTGAAAAACAATTGCAGGAATGCCATCAGGTCCCAGTGCTTTCATATACCCTAATTAAAAAACTGCTCTCTTTATTTCCTCAGGGGTAAAAGGGGCAAAAAGATTGGACTTCTGAGTGCTAGAGATAGCATGAAATGAGTAATTGCTTAAGAACGACTGGATTAAACTCAGACTCAAAAGGATGGGCACAGATGTGGAAACAATTTAGAGAAATAGGCCACCAGAAGGGCTCGAATGAATCCTCATCAGTAGTGACAAGTCCTGAGTCGTCCTTAAGATAGATGATTTGATTTGTACGCCTACGAATGATGGTGGACGTATGAAAAAGTCGAGTATTTTGATCACCGTGTTGTAACCAATCAATCTTGGTCCTCTGAGCCCAAAAGATTTCCTCACATTTTAAAAGAAAATCCAACATACGAAGGAGATATAATTCCTCTGGAATTAAGTCCTGTGAAATCTGAGCTTCTTGTTGAAACAATAAAAGCCTTTGCTAGACATCTGTTATTTGGTTTGTCAGCCTTCCAAAGTTGGCGTTACCCCAGAGCCGAAGTACTCTGAATAACACTTTGAATTTGCGCATTACTTGAAAAAGCGAAGAACCAACGGTCTGAGAGAGCCAACGTTCCTAATCACAGAAAAGACCTAGGGGGATGAAAACCACATTTCTTCAACGCGATGCGGAACTAGATACTTGCGACTGAGCGGATTAGTATCATAAAGGATCGAAGCATGATCTGAACGTTGGATTGCTAAACTGTATAGCCTACGAATAGTGGACGATCTAAGAAGGAAAGGCCATGACTCGATCTAATTTTTCATACAAGAAACCATGCTTTGGGGATCCACGAACCCAAGTATATAAAAGGGCCATCCCAACGAACGTCTGATAGGCTAAAATTCCTCAAAAAATCCCGTAGTGCATGAGCACCAGGGATTTGAGCAGAATTTTGACCCGATTTTTCCGAGGGAGATAACACTTGATCAAAATCACCACAAAGGCAGAACAGACCATGTAAAGGAGAAAGAATGGACGTAATAAAGTCCCACACTCCCGGTCTATGTGAAACCCATGGATGGTCGTAAAGGAAGCCATAATAAACTAGGAAATCATCCAGACCTTTGCTCGAGGCTATAATAAAGTTAGCGTGCACCAGCCCTACAGACAAAGGAGTGGTGGAAAGCCACCCAAGCCAAAGGCTGCCACTAAACCCCCTAATTTTCAGAACAAACTACGTACTTTGGTGAAAACCATCTTGGTTTCCATAAGAAATACTATATGAAGAATATATTTCTGGCATGTGGCAGCTTGACCCATGCCACCACAGTTCCAGCACAGTATTTTCACTTGGCCCCCGGTGATTGGTAAGGCCTAATCACCAAAGCCTCAGCTAGAACCTTAGCTTTTGCTATCATAACTCAAAGCAACCTCAATTAATATGCAAACAATCAATATAGTGAATAAAAAAGTAGGAACTACATCACTGGCCATAATCACTGAAGGTAGAATAACAAAGTTAACCAAGCTACCAGCATGTGACAAACCTGAAGGTTGAGCCACTATCATGCCTTCATGTGGACGAACTCCTTTGAGAGAGGCTTCATCCTCCAGAGCATCTGGCATCGCGACTTGATCTCTTTTTCACGATTTCCATGAGTCCATAGAATCTGAATCAGTATTATGCAAGGATGCCAAAGAAGTAGTTTGTAGAGAGGTGTCTTCCGGTGTCAGACGATTATCTGGAAGAACCAAACAATCCATCATCGGCGATGTACAATCACTGCTATACCAGGGATGGACACACAAATGCTTCTACCTAACTTCTTCAACACACTGCAACACACCAAAATCCCTTTTATTGGCAGCAGTAAAACTACAATCACGAGAAGGACTAAATGCTTCACCAACCGATGGAGATTTTTTATTGCCTGCAGCCTGGGCATCCGAAATAGCAACCATACTTTTACGCTTATGGGAGGAATCTTAAGAGAAAAAAGATGGAAAGAGGAATGATCTGGATTACGTGTCTGACCAGGGAACCATCCAAGTTACAAAAGTGCCCTTGTCTGCTTTGAACAATGGAGCATGACAGTTGTGTCAACCCAGTCATCACAAGGCTCCTCTCTCTCTCTCTCTCCCTATCTCACAGAAATGAGTACAACATCCTGCTGTAACCATTTCTGTGAGAAAGGAAAAGAGAGAGGGGGCTGTAACCATGGTTACTCTCTCTCTATCTTCCCCCTCTCTCACAGAAATGGGTACAGTACCCCTGTGTAACCATGGGTTACAGCAGAGAATCTCAATCCGCATCGTAATCCCTAGAGTGCAAAGAACCAAGGTGCGAACCATACTGATAAAACCTAGACTCGATATAGGCCAAATTGAAACCAACATTCTTCTCTGTTTTGGCCAAGTACATATGCTCTGGACTAACTTGCCTTTAGCAATATGTGGCTTAAAATTCATACCTAACAGCCCCGACATACCCCAAGCACGGTCCATCGGAGAGAAGCCCAAGGTTGCACCCTTATCTAATGGGATACTCTCAAACATGAGTACCATGGTGATGACAAGTCAAGAGCATCAATCTTCAAACTCTTAGAAAATATTTTGAAACTATGAAGATAAAAGAGAAAAAAACCTTAGCTGAATTTTCTACTAAGTTCATGATCTAATTAATCAAATGAAGTCTCATGGTCAAGAGATTAAAAATGGAAGAATTGTTGAAAAAAATCATAATCTGTTTACCCTAGAATTTTGGCCACTATTAATGAAATCAGAGATATTAATGAAATGGGCATTCATGAATTGATAGCTTTCTTTAAAGTCCTATGAGCAAAGATTGACAAGACACTTCCAGAAATCCCTTAAGTACTTTTCATTCTAAGCTCGCCGTTGATTCTAAATATAATAACCGAAAGTCCCTAAATAATGAGTAAAACAAAAAATGTTCATTTGAGGGGAAACATAAAGATTCTACAAGAAAAGATGAAACAAAAACAAGCTCTGAGAGTAGGGACAATAATGATGGAAAGTCATAAAAGTGTAAACTAGTAAAAACGGCAGACATATAGAGAAAAATTACTCATTCAGAGGGAAGCCACAATGTTGTAAATGTAAAAGACTCCAACATGTGCAAAAGAGTCATAATTGGAAAAAAATAATTGGTTAAATTCCTTTTATTCCATTTAAGTGCAAACATTACAATCTCAACATTATATACATAGAATATTTTAAGTCTATCTCTGTACACTACCCTCTATCCATTACATGCTCTTACTGTATTTTCTCTAGTTTGTATGAGTATTCCTTCATCAATCCCCCATAGGTTACATAGAGTTGTGTTCCTTGTTGTGGCTGGCACCTTTCTCCATGTCATCACTATGTATTTTATCCAATGCTTTGTAACATGCTGAAACCAATAAAACAACCCTAGATTGGGTGAATAGGGTTTTTAAAAATTAATGAGAAATTTAAACGTAGCAAAATCATAAATCTCAATCAAACCAAGTAACACTTCAATGAAGATGCTAACTGAACAATCTCAAACAATTAAAGAGCAATAAGTAAAGAGATTGAGTTATAGATACTTGAAAAGAAGATTTAAATGGTTCGGCTTGAACTACCCTCAAGCCTACATCCACCTCTTCAAGGAAGTTCCTTGCAAGAGCACTAGAATCCACTAGCAACAATCTTCTTCCGGGTCAAGAATAAAACCCTTACAACACTTGGTGATATCCTCACACCAAGCACAAGCCTTGAATCCACAAAGCTCACCTAAGACTTGACAAACCCAAGCCTTGATCACAATCATTTTACAAAGATTAATTGTGTACAAAGAAACCCTCTTCAAAGGAATAAGTACAATGAAGCTCTAGTATAATAGAGAGATGAAAGAATTGATGACTTGAAGAATGCTCACTCTCAATCAAAGAAATGCTCACAAAGATGCTCTCTTTAATGATGTAAAATCATGAAGATGAAGAGAGAAAAGTTTAATCTATGAGCCTTGATGTTTCTCTAATGAATAGAGGCTTAGAATGTGGTTTCCATGGTGTATGATGAAGCCCCAAATCATTTATATAGAGAACATATGGAATATCGCCGTTAGAGGCATTATATGAGCAAAACTGTCATTGCAGTCGACTGTATTCTCAATGTAGTCGACTGGGTTCCCTCTAAACTAGCCGTTGCAGTCTTGTCCTTGAAAATAGCCGTTGAAACTAATTTTTGACCAATTCAGTCGACTGTATTACACTTCTGCCTATCGGCTGCCTCACAGAACTCTCTTTCCTATTTTGGGCATAACTTTATCTAGAAAAATCGGATTGAGGTGCTGTTTTTTGCGTTGGAAAGCTAATAAAATGTTTTATCAAAATATGAAAAGTTTAGCTCCAAAACAATTCTTGAGAAAATCTGAGTGAGCTCCAAAGTTCACTCATTTTCAAGAAACACACTTGTGTGAAAGGTTATGAACTCACATGCAATGCACAAGGTGTCCTAAGGTCATTTTAGGTCATAGTCATAAATCCAAGCATCAAACCAAGACTAGTTACATAACATTAAAGATCAACCATAATCAATAGTAACTTAGCCTATGTATTCTTTCTTGCTATTTGACATTGGACTTGATGAAGCTTCCATAGCATGTCCACTATAGCTTTAAGCTTCTTTGTCTTTAATCCATCTATCCAACTTCTCAAATGTGTCTTCATGAGTTTATGTATATACCTACTAAGAATCTACTTAAAGCACACATTATAACATAATCAATGTTTAGTTATCATCAAAACAAGATGTAAGCCTAGGTTATCCAACCCTAGGGCTAACACCTGCATACACCCATGCACATTTGAACACCTTCTTTAAAATATTCTTGAGTTCTTTTCTTGCCATACTCCATAGACTATTACAACCACCATTAGCTTGTCTAATTTTGCTCTGAAGCTCTTTCCTTTGAACATTGTTGCAGCATCCTGCCATGCTTGAGACCATGTTACCAGAGCAAGCTGTGTTTACATATTCTCTAGAGCCATTTTCCATAATTCTTGCTCATAGGGGCATTATATGAATAGATGATCCTCAGTTTCAGCCTGCCTTAAGCATAAGACACAGTGCTCCTCCTGAATAAGATTCCATGCTTCTAGTTTCACTTTAGTTCTGAGCCCTCCTTTGCATATTAACCATAGAATCAGAGAGCATTTGGGGATCTGCCCTAAGAACCAAATAAGATTCCACTTAGGATCCAGTGTACCATGAGTTCTCAACCCTTCCCAAGCTGACTTTATACCATATCAGGCCTCTCTGGATTAGGTGTCTGGAATTTTTGTAGCAAGTTATTAACTTCTCTTAATGCTCTTGATTTGTTCGTCATTAATCTCCATTCTCTCCCTTGAATCATTTCACATACCTTTGCATTACTGGCAAGTCCAGAGTCAGAGATTGTTCTTTGACCAAATAATTCATCCAGAGATTTTTTATTCAGCAATTTGTCTTTCCATAACCCAGTGCTTCTACCATCCCCTACTTTAAATTGGATAAATTGACTGCATCACTCTCTGATCTTTAACATTTTACACAATGTCCATGAAAGTACCACATGGGGGTAAAGGTCCATAAATGTTGCTCCTTTATGATGTAAATGTGACACCATTTTACCCAGAGTCCTTTTTATGGACTAGATCCCATAGGTTCTTACTAATTGCTGCTTTATTCCATTCTTCCAATCCTTTAATGCCTAGGCCTCCTTCTTTTTTAGGTAAACATAAGTCCTTCCATGCAACTTTGGCACCACTACATTTCACATCTCTACCATGCAATATGAAAGCTCTTACTTTATACTCAATCTGTTTTATGATTCTCTTAGGCAAGATGAAGATTGAGCAGCAATACATCTGCATACTACATAGGACAGAAATAGCCAGTTGCACTCTTTCAGCATATGATAAGACCTTTGTAGTCCAGCTAGAGATTCTTTTAGTGATTTTCTCCACCAAAACTGAGCAATCACTGTATTTCAGCTTGGTTGAGATAAATGGCACTCCCAAGTAAGTGACTGAAACTCTCATTTAGGAATATTCACTATAGCAGCCAAGGTCTCTCCTGTTCTGTCATCCACTCCAGCAAGAAAAATAGAACTCTTAGTTAGATTTGGAGATAAGTCAGACAATTATTTGAATTCATCCAATGCTAGCTTGATCAAACTCAGTGTATCTTAGTCTGCTTTAGCTAACAAGAATAGATTATCAACAAAGCAAATATGATGAATATTTAACTCTTGACACTTAGGATGATACTGAAAATCTGGTCGGTTGGCATAAGCCTCTCATAATTCCCGAGAATGCTTTCATCATTAGTAGAAAGAGGTAGGGAGAGATGAGATCTCCTTGCCTCAATCCTTTGGCACTACCAAAGTAGCCATCCATATTCCCATTGAGGTTGATAGAGAATTTGGCTGTGGATACACATTGCATAATCAACTCCATAAAAATATTAAGAAATCTCATTGTCTCCATTACTGCCTTAAGAAATTCCCAACTCACAGTGATATGGAAAGAAAATAACATCTGGGAGATTGTGACACGTGTCACAATCTCGTACGATCAGAACTGCTATTTCCTTAATGAAGAAGTAGAGAGTAATAACCTCCCATCTTCCCACTTCTTACCCATCATGGCAATAAACCCTGCTTAATAGCGGTAACTGCCCATTAAGAGATATGACCCTTCATTAGACTGGTAACCCCCGAGTTAAAGGGAGGGTAACTAACCACTAAGGAGGGTGAACTCTATAAAAGGGAAAGAAGAAGAGCAATGTGAGGTAGGTAACTTTATCTGAGTTCACACTAAATCCATCTTAAGCATTTCCTGACTTAAGCATCGGAGATTTCCCGCCGGAAATCTCTCCGGCGAGTAACCGGTGTTGTCTTTTTGGTGTGCAGGTTTATTCACGAATCAGGTTCCGGATTTCATCCACAACATTTTGGCGCCATCCGTGGGACCGAAATTCGTAGATAGACCATGGCTCAAAATCCTCATCCCCAAATTCCGCAAGATGGCGCACTCGCGTCGAGCTCGTCATCAACACTGCTCCGCGACCTTACTCGTGGTGGAGGTACCTCCCGACCTGCAGATCGTGGGAAAGCAATAATGGAAACCCCTATAGTCACAACGGCAGCACTGGCAACTGCCATGACCGCGCCCCTTCCCACAAACATTGCCTCAACTCCGCAGAACCCGGCTGGTCCATCTGAACCTCCGACTGCCAGAATCACTACGGTTGCTCCCACCAATATCATTCCACCTACTGGCGACCACCAAGCTGATCTACTTGCTGTCATTCAAACAATGCAACGATTATCCATCGAAAAGTTGCAAGTCGCCATTGAAAACCCACCTTTGCAGCTAGAGCCTCATCGGCCTCTTAAGGCAAAGCCAATAACTGACGCGCAGAGGCAATCCGTCCGTCAGCGATTGACTTTCCATGAGGGACCAAGTCGCCCTAAAGTGCGAGACAGGGTACATAATAACCAGCAGGTGATACAATTAGAAGATGAATATTCTGATAACGAACGACGCAACCCAAGATCCAAGAGACACGAAGAGAGCTACTGTGAAGCTCAATCCACCAGGAATAATCCCGGTGATCACCGGGCAGAACGCTATTCCAGCGCTCCAATCATCATTGGACGACCATTCGTAGAAGAAGTTGATCTCTTCCCGGTTCCTTCCAACTTCAAAATGCCTCCATGTGAATCATATGATGGCACAAGAGATCCAGTGGAGCACCTGGCTCGTTTTACCTCGGGCATGAACTTACATTTGGTCCCTGACCAGATCATGTGCAGAGCATTTCCTGTGACGCTGAAAGGGGCCGCGCATGTGTGGTTCCAACACCTGACACCTCGCTTCATTTCATGCTGGGCTCAATTAGCTGAATCTTTTCGGAGCAATTTCCTTAAGCCGTGTGCAAAGGAAGAATTCCTCGGCTCTCTTTCGAATGGTCCAAGGGCCAAAAGAATCATTAAAATCATATTATGCCCGCTTTAACTCCGAGAAACTTCTCATTGACCATTTGGACCCAGGGGTTACATTCACGGCAATGGCCAGAGGAGTGAGACCAAACACACCCTTACGATTCTCGTTAAATAAGCGTCCGCCAGAAAACATGACGGACCTCCTTGACAGGGTGGAAAAGTATCTTCGAGCTGAAGAAGATTCAACAACCTCGCAGCACGAAGAAGTGCACGCTGGACACAAAAGACAAGATCGTCCCGAAGGGGGAAATTCAAACGACGCCAAGCGCTTGAGGGCAATACTCCCAGTACTCCCCAAGTCGTTTACCCCACTCAATACTCCACGGGGGCACATCCTCAATCAGATCAAGAGCCAAAGCATCCTCAAATGGCCGAAACCTATGAGAGGACCGGCCGACAAAAGAGACTCCCAGCTATATTGTCATTTCCATAAAGACCACGGGCATACAACCGATGAATGCAAGGTGCTTCAGCGTGAGATTGAAAACCTCATAGCCAAAGGACATCTCAAACAGTTCATCAAGGCCAATGATCGACAGCAAAATGGAAGAAGATATCAGCGGAGAACAGAGGAGACGTTACCGAAAGATCCTCCAGTGATAAACACCATTTCCGGAGGACCGAGCGCTGGAGGACTATCTGGCTCTTCCCGAAAAGCCTACGCACGGCAAGTTAATCTAACTCAAGGACCAACCAAGCGGCCGAGAGCATCCACTTCTTTGGAATTCAATGACGCAGATCTCGACGGAATAAGTCTGCCGCACGATGATGCCTTAGTCATCACTCTGCGCATAGATGCTTTCCAAGTTAAACGCATGTTGGTCGACACAGGGAGTTCAGCCGATATTATCTTCGAAGATGCGTTTAATCAGATGGGAATTTCTGATGATAGGGTAAAGCCAATATCTTCTCCTTTATATGGCTTTACAGGCGCCTCCGCCCCAGTGAAAGGAATTGATTCTATCACTGTTGTCGTTGGGGAAGCACCCCAACATGCAGTTCATACACTTGATTTCCTCATTGCCAAGGTCAAATCGTCGTATAACGGGATTTTGGGCCGCACAGGCCTTAACAAGCTACAGGCAGTAGCTTCGACCTACCACCTTGTCATGAAATTCCCCACCCCAGCAGGAGTTGGTTTCGTAAAAGGCGATCAGACCCTTGCTCGAAGATGCTACATAGCCTCTTGCAGAGTTGAAGAAACCCTATCGATTGATGATCAGCGCGATGAGAAGAAGTAAGGCGCGCGGAGCCTGTGGAAGCTCTTATCTCAATACCACTCGTAGAAGGAGATAATAAACGATACGTAAGGATTGGCTCTATGCTAGAGCCGACAATTCGAGAGCAGTTGATCTCTTTCCTTCGATCCAACATGGACCTCTTCGCGTGGAGCGCGGCCGACATGCCAGGTATAGACCCATCTGTAATCACACATCGGCTTTCAGTCAATCCCGTATGCAAGCCCGTTAAGCAAAAGAAGCGACCCTTCGCACCAGAGCGGCAAGTGATAATCAAGAAGGAAGTTGATAAACTCCTGGATGCTAACTTCATCCAAGAAATCGACTACCCCGACTGGGTAGCCAACGTTGTCATGGTACCAAAGGGCGAAACGGGCAAGTGGAGGATTTGTATTGACTACACCGATTTGAACAAAGCTTGCCCGAAAGATAGCTATCCGCTGCCGCGCATCGACACACTGATTGATGCCACGTCGGGTCATCAACTCCTCAGCTTCATGGATGCATTCTCCGGCTACAACTAGATTCGTATGCACGAAGACGACATAGCCAAGACAGCTTTCGTCACAGATCAAGGCCTATTCTGTTATAAAGTCATGCCATTCGGCTTAAAAAACGCAGGCGCTACTTATCAAAGGTTAGTCGACAAAATCTTTAAACCCCTCATAGGAAAAAGCATGGAAGTTTACGTAGACGACATGCTCGTCAAAAGCCTTCGAGCTGAAGAGCACATAGTCGACCTTCAACAATGCTTTAATCTCCTTCGAGAATTTCGTATGTGCCTTAATCCCACTAAGTGCGCCTTTGGGGTATCGTCTGGCAAATTTCTCGGGTTTATGGTCTTATAAAGGGGAATTGAAGCTAACCCTGAGAAAATCAAAGCCATCCAGGAAATGATGGCACCAAGGCGTGTCAAGGAAATACAGATCCTAACAGGACGAATCGTTACCCTTAGCAGATTCCTCTCCAGATCGGCCGAACGCTGTTTGCCATTCTTCAAGGCATTGAAGAACATAAAAAATTTCGAGTGGACGGCTGAGTGTCAAACATCCTTTGACACATTGAAGGAATACGTAGCATCGCCACCACGTCTCTCCAAACCTGTCATGGGAGAAGACCTCTTCCTCTACTTAGCCGTTGCTGAATCTGCGGTCAGCGCGGTCCTAATCAGAAAACAAGATGGACAGCAGCTCCCCGTTTACTATGTGAGCAAGGTCCTTCACGGAGTCGAGCAGAGGTATCCCAATGCAGAAAAGTTGGCATTTGCCTTGCTAAACGCTGCTAGAAAGCTTCGACCGTATTTTCAGTCTCACACAATCATTGTGCTCACCGACAAACCGCTTAGGCGGATATTACACAAGCCAGACCTTTCTGGTCGCCTCGTTCCCTGGTCGGTCGAGTTAGGCGAGTTCGACATATGCTATAAACCTCGACCCTCAATCAAAGGGCAGGCCCTGGCCGATTTCATAGTCGAGTGCACACTTCCCATTGAAATCGAAAAGCCTTTCCTTGGGGAAGAAAAACCTCTCCTCCCCGACCAAACTGGGCTGTTTACATGGATGCTCTATGTTGATGGATCGTCAAACGCAAGCGGAAGTGGAGCTGGTTTAATCATCAACGGACCCGATGGCCTAACCATAGAATATGCTCTTCGCTTCGATTTCCAGGCTTCCAACGATGAAGCAGAATATGAAGCTTTGGTAGCAGGCATGCATCTGGCATGTGCAATGCGCGCAGCATCTCTCCATGCTTTCAGTGACTCGGCACTCGTTGTGAAGCAGATGCTTGGAGAATATGAAGCAAGAGACCTAAAAATGGCCGATTATCTGCGTAAAGCAAAAGAGATTGCGAATACATTCGCTCTATTCAGAATTACGCAAATTCGCAGAGAAGACAATACGTCCGCAGACGCACTCTCAAGGTTGGCCTCTCTCGATCCCTCAGGTTTCGGTCGCACAATCCATCTGGAACTCTTGCATGAACCGAGCATCACTGCAAAAGAAGTTATGCAGATCGAGCATGAGCCATCATGGATTGATCCCATCAAGGCCTACCTTCAGGACGGCACACTACCTGCCGACCGGAAGCAAGCCAGGAACATAATCCACCGCTCGGCTCGATACGCCATTGTGGAAGACGTGTTATACAAACGATCTTTTACTCTTCCTTACCTTCGTTGTCTCACCCCGACTGAATCCGACTATGCCCTACGGGAAGTCCACGAAGGGATATGCGGACAACACTTGGGAGGACGTGCTCTAGCGCACAAAATTCTCCGCCAAGGGTATTACTGGCCGACCATGCACCGTGATGCCTTGGACTATACGAAGAAATGCGATGCTTGCCAACGTTTCTCCTCGGTCCCTAGGCAGCCACCAAGTCCCTTATCATCGATAAGCAGCCCCATACCATTTGCAATGTGGGGAATGGACATCATGGGCCCTTTCCCTCCGGCTACGGCTCAACGACGATTTGTAATTGTAGCCGTAGACTACTTCACTAAATGGGTGGAAGCCGAGGCCCTAGCTACAATCTCTGAAAAGAAATGTGAAGATATCTTTTGGCGTGCCGTGGTTTGTCACTTTGGAATTCCGCGCGTGCTCATCACTGACAATGGAAAACAGTTCGACAGCGCCACCTTTCGAACGTTTTGTGCCAACTTAAGCATTGAGCAACGCTTCACTTCTGTGGCACACCCACAAACGAATGGGCAAACTGAAGTTACGAATCGTACCCTTCTTCAAGGAATAAAGAAGAAGTTGGACGGCGCGAAAGGACTATGGGTAGACGAATTACCCAAAATCCTCTGGGCTTATAATACGATGACGAGGACCTCTATGGGTGAGACCCCCTTCAGTTTATCATTTGGAACAGACGCCATCATCCCGTTGAGATAGGGTTGTCGTCCCTTCGACTAATAACTAATGACCCTGTCCAGAATGAAGAGGATCTCCGAGCGAACCTTGACCTCCTTGACGAGCGTCGTGAACAAGCGGCAGTGCGCCTTGCAGCCTACAAGCATCGAGTATCCAGATTTTATGACAAGCGAGTCAGACATCGCATATTCCGAGTAGGAGACCTCGTCTTACGCCGTATCGAGGCTTCAGCTCCGCGGGAAGCAGTTGGCAAGTTAGCACCAAACTGGGAAGGTTCTTATAAAGTGGTCAAGCTAGCAGGCTCGGGCGCCTATCACTTAGAACACATCGATGGAAGAGCCATACCACGGACGTGGAATGCAACTAACCTAAGACGCTATTATGCATGAGCAAGACCGAGGGGGCCCCTGCACCTGCACCTCTGATTGTTTTCATTCATTCACTAGATTTTTCTCATGCTAGGGATTGTTTCTTTCTTAGGACTCTACGGCTTTATACAGCCTAGTAGTCTTTAGTTTATTTTTTCAGAATCAGCTCTACGGCTTCGTGCAGCCTAGCAGCCCAAAGTTTCTTTTCATTAATGTATCCTCATTCGTCAGAAATGGAGAAAGATTTCGCATATTTACTTTGCAAAGCAAGAATGCCAAAATAGAACTTCAAAGAGTCAAATGTCTTACACATTAAAAGCCCTGAAGCAGCAAAATAAAACTCAAAAGATGCTACAAGGACTAAACTCTAGTAGACAAAGCAAAAGTCTATTCTAATCATCCTGCTCCGCAACGTCTCTGGGTACTTCAACCTCTTGGGAGCGACCTCTAGCTTGAGGCGATGGCGGCCTTGAAGCAGTCACAGACGCTGACCCCGAAGCTCCTACACTGCGACTCGCAGAAGGACTTGTGAGCGCACGAGAACTGGCAGCTTTCTTGCGTTCAAGCTCTTCGGCCCGACGCTCGATCTCTGAAGCAACCTCTCGGGCGAACTTGTGCTCGTAAATACTCAGGTCAAGCTCAGGATGATCCTTGCAAACATCATCTTTGCATTCATTATAGCCATGCACAAGCGACCCTTTGGAATCACGAAGACGTTGATCTAAGAAAACCTTAGACCTCTTAAACAGTTGCACAACTTGAAACCCCGCCGTGGACTTCTCGGCCTCCAAATCCGCAATCCGAGTAGTTTGCCCGGCATTAGACAGTTTCAAACGCTCAACCTTCCTGCTCAAGTCTTCAACTTTCTTCTCTGCCTCCCTGTGAAAGTTGTTCTCAATCATCATTTTCTTCTTCTCCTCGTCCAAAACCTTATCTGCAGCAATCAACTTCTCGGCACCGATCTGCACTTGCGTCGTAGCCTATACAACAAAGAGTTAGAATAACATAACAAAACTCTCAAAAAAGAAGGAAGAGAAGAAGAAGTAAACCTGCGACATTAGCTAGACCATCTCATTGGCCGTCTCCGTGACGCCATAACCTGACAGCGTCTTCCTATCCATGGGAATAATTGCATGGCTAGACCAATCCCATGCCGTGCGAGGAGACTTAAACACCGACTCATCAATGGACACCCCCCAGGCAGGACGATGTGGAGTATCAGGACGAACAGAAGATGACGTAGCTCTACTCCCAGCCTTGCTAGAAACTTTTCGTTTCTTGGAAGTCTCCTTGCCCCCCACTGAACTCAAGCCCAAGATAAATTGCTCGGTTTGAGTATCAGTCACCATCGGCTGACCCCCAGAAACCAAAGCACCAAAGTCCAAGGCTTGCATCTCATCCTCCTCCTCCTCGACTCCATGAATCGAAGCTAGCTCATCCGGGATTATATCCCGCAAAACTCCTTGGGCGTTGAACAATGGTTGATCTCCTTGCGCTTGTGACGACATGTTTTCTGCACATAAAACACAAGTAAGATTACCATTCATGATTTGACAAACTTAAGGTTTGGTAAGAGCTTTACCGGGATCATTTTCACCCTCTTCCTCTTCCTCTTCATCTTCCTCGTCAACAAGATCTTGGGGCTCAAGAGGATAGATGATACCACATTCGCGAAGCTGATCATTACTCAAAGGATACCTGGACTCTAAAGGCTCGGCCCCCTTAAGCTTCCCAATGTGTTCAAGGTCAGTCTCCGTTAGATCCGTTTCTTTTAATTTGTTACAGGCTTTAGTCTCGCACTCAGGGAGCCATACATTATTAACTTCCCTCCTTTGAGACTTAGGTAATCTAACAAACAAATATCTTTCCTTCCAATGGTGATTTGATGATGGTGGATGCGGAAATAGGTTGGCTTCGGCCTTCGAGCGCCGACTCAAAAAGTGCCAACCAACCTGCTTAGTTATCGCACAGATGGTAAAAAACCATCTGAACACAAGAACCCTAGGGTTTAAACCTAGCTTATGGCACTGATATATAAAGAAACTCATGAAACGCCATGCATGAGGAGAAAATTGGCCGGGTGCAAGGCCATAGACTCTCAAAACCCTGATGAAGAAAGGATGAAGGGGAACCCTAAAACCATTGATGAACATATCCCAATAAACTCCAACCTCGTCTAATGTAGTCATGTTGGCCGATTCATTCTCATCGGGGAGCCTGAGTCTTATAGTCGGCGGAATATCGCAGCGCTCACGGAGAAGTTTCAAATCATAACTACTTAGCCTGCTTCTAAGAGTGTGCGCGTCAAAGGGCTTAGGAGACTGAGCACTCTCCCGTAAAACTTCCCTAGCAGGGATTCCTCTTGACTCTTGGAAAGGAACTAAGGGAACTCCGGTTTCTAAAAATAAAGGATCAAAGGTAGGCTCTATCCTAACGCCTTGAACATTAGGCTCAGAAACACTTTCTTCATCCAAGTTGGACATAATTTCAGATCAAAGCAAGAGATTTCAAAAAAAAATTTGAAAACAAGTTTGAAGCTTACTTGAAAGAGAAGAACCTTCGAACACTTTGGAAAATCTCCTTTGAACAAAGCCTCCAAACAACTTCACCCTCTCTCAACAACACTTGAAGAAATGAGAAGTTATGAAAGGAGTAAAAGGTTTTCCCCCTTATATAGAAACGAGTATGTCATCCAACGGGTGAGATCTCATGACAGTTGGTTTACCCCAGACACGTGGCAAGATCCAGTGAAATAACTGGGGGGCAAAATTACCTAATTACCCCACGACTATGACTACAACATAGCCGAATGGATGAACTACTTTGGTCCTAGCCTCTACCGAGTAGACGAGCAGATGGATACGCCTCTACTCGGCAAGACCGAGTAGACGAGCACCATAACACGCCTCTATTCGGCCACGCCGAGTAGACGAGCAGATGGATACGCCTCTACTCGGCAAGACCGAGTAGACGAGCACCATAACACGCCTCTATTCGGCCACGCCGAGTAGACGAGCAGATGGATACGCCTCTACTCGGCAAGACCGAGTAGACGAGCACCATAACACGCCTCTATTCGGCCACGCCGAGTAGACGAGCAGATGGATACGCCTCTATTCGGCCACGCCGAGTAGACGAGCAACATAACAGACCTCTATTCGGCAAGACCGAGTAGACGAGCAGATGGACCCGTCTCCACTCGGCCAAGCCGAGTAGACGATCTCATTGACATGTCTCCACTCGGCCAAGCCGAGTGGACAAGCTAGATGATATTTCTATATTCGGCCAGGCCGAGCAGAAGAGCCGGTTGCCTTTCCCGTACTAAAACCAAGCCGAGGAGACGAATTTCTAATGGAAAGAACTATAGTGATGCTATAATTCCATATCCTCCGAAAAAGAACATGGAATGGGGGCAAATGATATGGAAAGAAAATAACATCTGGGAGATTGTGACACGTGTCACAATCTCGTACGATCAGAACTGCTATTTCCTTAATGAAGAAGTAGAGAGTAATAACCTCCCATCTTCCCACTTCTTACCCATCATGGCAATAAACCCTGCTTAATGGCGGTAACTGCCCATTAAGAGAGATGACCCTTCATTAGACTGGTAACCCCCGAGTTAAAGGGAGGGTAACTAATCACTAAGGAGGGTGAACTCTATAAAAGGGAAAGAAGAAGAGCAATGTGAGGTAGGTAACTTTATCTGAGTTCACACTAAATCCATCTTAAGCATTTCCTGACTTAAGCATCGGAGATTTCCCGCCGGAAATCTCTCCGGCGAGTAACCGGTGTTGTCTTTTTGGTGTCCAGGTCTATTCACGAATCAGGTTTCGGATTTCATCCACAACTCACAGAATCATATGCTTTTTGCAAGTCAATTTTCAATACACATCTTGGTGGCCCCTCTTTTTTTCTGATAATTCTTCACTATCTCTTGTATAAGAAGGATATTATCAGGAATTTTCCTGTTAGCTAAAAATGCTGACCGGTTCAAGCTTATCAGACTTGGTAATACTTTCTTGATTCTAGCACTTAAAATTTCTGATACACATTTTTAGACTACATTGCAACATGAAATTGGTCTAAAATTCTTCATGGTATTAGAACATGATGTCTTTGGTATCAAGGTCAAAGCAGTGCTATTGAAAAATCTGATACCTTTGTTTCTATTGATCATCACCAAGACAGCTGCTGTCAAATCCTTTCCTACAATAGCCCAATTCTTTTGAAAAAATTCAGCATTGTAGCCATTAGGGCCAGGAGCTCTATTAGGTTTAAAATCAAAGATATCTATCTTCACTTCCTTTTCATTTATAGGTGCTGCCAACATTGCTTGATCTCCCACAGATACTTGCTTAGTTAAGATTTCATTAAGTCTGGTTCTGCTGTGAGGCTGGGCCATTACAAGAGTTCCAAGGAACTCATAGAAGTGCTTGATTGCAGCTTTGTGGACTTCTTTTATTCCTGTTACTTGAGTCCCATCCACTGTAGATATAGCCAAAATTCTGTTGTGAGCTCTGTGTACAGTCATTTTCTTATGGAAGTAGGTTGTATTATAATCACCAAGACTTAAATACTTTATTCTAGATTTTTGACAATAGAAAGCTTCTTTATCACAAGCTGAAAAAAATTCTTTATGGATCATCTTCTCTTTTTGCACAAGATTATGATCTTGCTTTTCCAAAATCTGGTGTTGTATCCTTGTCAATTCCTCAAGTTTCGCATGCACTCTGGCTGAGATATTACTATAGTGCACCTTATTGAGCTGTTTTAGTACAGGTTTCAGTCTTTTTAATTTATGTCTCAATTGTGCACAAGCATCCCCCTCAAGAGCCATATTCCAATTTTCCTTCATGATTTGCATAAACTGACTATGGTTCATCCAAAAGTTAAAGAATTTGAAAGGTCTTTTACCTTTTTCTTGTTCTTCCATGATAGTGATCATTATCACACCATGATCTAAAATTCCTAGAGCTTGGACATCAATTTTGGTGTTGGGATGTTGGTGCAGCCAGCCTTCATTTTGTAGTGCCCTGCCCAATTTACACAATATGAGGTCTTCTTCTCTATTATTATTCCATGTGTAGAATATCCCACCAGCAGGTATATCTTCAAGATGAGCTTCATAGAGACATTGGTTGAATTCATCTATGTCTCTTTTGTTGATACCAGTACCCCAAAATTTCTCAGTTGCATTTCTTACTACATTAAAATCACCAGCCACTAGCCAAGGCCTTTGTCCAATTGTATTAGCATCCTGTGTTAACTGCTGCCAGAGAGCCCTCATTTTATCCCCCTTATTGTTTGCATAAATAAAGGTTATAAAGAAAGCAAGGCTTGAGTTAAGTGTAGCAAAACCAGTTATATGTTGACTGGACTTATTGATCACTGTCATTGAGAAACTATTGCTCTTCCAACCCCTCTATAATCTTAATAGTCCTTTATGATTGACACAATAATCAAATTGCCATTCTTGTGTCCATTTTTTTTTGTGATTCTTTGAATATTTTCCTCCCTTACTCTTCTTTCCAATAATCCCACTATTTTTACTTTGTTATTTTTCAACATTTTCCAAACATCCCTTAGTTTCACAGCTCCATTCAATCCTTTAATATTCCAACTAGCAATATTGGTCATTCTTTATGCTTGTCATTGCTTCTACCATTCTTTTTCTTCACCAACTGTTGTTGATATTTAGTAGTGGAATCTCTGCTAGTTCGAACTTCATTCAGATCCATCATTTTAACTGTACTGAGGCTCTTCTCCCATAGGCAATTCTCCTATATCTCTTCTTCATTTTCTCCAAGCACAGAGAAACTGTTTGTAGGAGACAGACTCTTGTTAATAACAGGCCTCTTAGGATTCTCCATTTTATGATGTACTGATGACTTTGCTACATCCTCTTTTTGTTCCATTTATCTGCCTTTCTCAATTTGAGAGTTAGCCTTTGGTCTCCAAACTTGTTGGCTATTCACCTTTTTGTAACAATTCCTTACTAAATGACCATAATTCTTACAATTTGTGCATTGGACTGACAGCCATTCATATTCTACCTTTTGATTTATTATTGTTCCCCCTGGTCCTTTAAGAGGTATAGTCTCAGGAAGTGTGTTTTCCACTTCAATTTTCACACAAACTCTAGCAAATCCCAATCTCTCTTTTTTGGCAATCATCTGATCCATGAATAATGGCTTGCCTATAGCACTTGCTATTCTGCTCATCATTTTGGTGGACCAAAATTGTAATGGTAATTGGGGTAATTTAATCCATACAGGAACAATATGAGTCCCTTTCTTGTCTATTTCCATCAAGTCAGAACATGGTTTGACAATTACAGGTTTATTGTCAAAGAACCATGGCCCTTTCTCAAGGATCATGGATCAGGTTTTTAGCATTTTCTTCATCAAAACAAACCAGAAACATACCTGATCGAAGCATGCTACAGGTGAAATTTCCAATCTGTTTCCATTTCCTCAGCATAAATCCTTGTATCACATGCAAAGGTGGTTTTACCCCAAGCACATATACAATGATTGTATTCTTCCATTCTTTGAGTTCATCTTCAATGTTTGCCTGTGTGTATTCTACATCTTTAAATCCATCAATTTCTTGCGGCATTACATATTCCAGTCCATTTTCCTCCTTGAAATCACGATTTGATTTAGCAATCGTGGCATACGATTTATTGGATTCTGAATTCATTTGCATCGTGTTAGAGTTTCCTTGATCAAGCATAATTTTTTTTTCTTTTTTTAAGGGTGGAAATTCATCTTCCTTACCCGCTCTGGCCGATTCAAAAATTCGGTTATTGGTTTGGATCTCAACCATTGGATTCACCATCATGGTTCCCATCTCAGCATTTTATTGAACTTCACGTGCCCCCAAATCAATGTCATCCCTTTCATTCAATGTGTTCACATCTTGTGAATCTGCTACTGAAATCTCTGTCTTCTTATTGTTTGCATTTATTTGCCTCTTCAATTCTGCATTTTTATTGGAATCCGATTGCAATAGATTTGTCTTCTCCTCTTTTGTATTTAATTTTCTCAGCAACTCATCATTCTCTGTTCTTAGTGCATCTATTTGAGAAGTTAACTGTAGGATCATCTCTATTACCCCCGTTTCTTCGTCTGAATCTTTGCTTGATTCCACTTCACTTCCTGGACGTATGTCATTGACATATTTATATTGTTGGGACCTATTTCAATGGTCTTTCTAAATTCTTGTGGGAGAAACAACCCTAGCGTGTTATTTGCATGCGTTTTCTACCATTCTTTACCCACAAAATCTTCTGCATATGTGCCTTTGATTGGTCCTCGTAGCCGTGATGAACGTCGCGACGTTGACAGATATGTTGTCGGTGGCATCACGATACCGATTTCTCAATATTCTAGAGAGATGTGAGAGTTTCTCTCTCTAAGCTCTGACCCACCGAGTCAAAAACATCAATATTAGCTTCAAATCCTGAAAAATTTTCAGTAAGTCCCGCTAAAGAAAAGTAAGTCGAAGAAAATCTGTAGCTGAAACGAGATGTGTGGTTTATTAACAGCGGTTGTGGCAATCATATGGCGAAAAATGGACGTCTTTCCCTAAACTTGTATAGAATTTTCAAATCTAAAGTGAAGTTGGGAAATAAAGCATTGGTTTAAGCTAAAGGGAAATGACAAATTGGTGTTTAAACCAATGAAGGGAACAAGTTTATTTGAGATATCCTACTTGTTCCGGACCTAGATTAGAACTTTCTTAGTGCTTGAAAACTATTAAAGCAGGGACACAAGCTCGATCCTGAGAGCAATGGCTTCATTATATAAGAAAATAGACAAAACTTATTCTTTCTCATCCGAATAAATAAGGATTAGTGCTACTTCCTCGTGAAATAAAAACTTCAAGAAAGGGCTAATCTTTTACAGCGGAGGCCACAGAAGGGGGGGGGGGCGGGGCATGGTCCCTCCCTGTGTTTACCACTAAAACTTTCTTGTATTATATATATGCAATTTGATTATATCATTGAAGACAATAATTAAAAACCCTTTTATTTACTTTGAGGAATCAATAAATTCACTTCTAATTTGAACTCTCTCGATCTATTTTTATTCCTTAAAGCTAAAGCTATGTTATTTACAAGTGTAACTAAAAGTCGTATGGAGTTTCGGAGAGTTCAAGCAAAGCTTTTAAACTCAATATAGATGTGATAAAAGTACTAAGGCATCTAAACATAGAATTCTTTTTGTGCACCCTACGAAATTGGAGAGTAGAAATTCATCAAGTTTATTGTTGTTGCTTGCTGCTCTAGATGTGGTCATATTAGACAAGTGGCTATAGCTTTTACGTCCTATTTTTGGCCACCCCTGATGTGACATCTAGGATCCACCTCTGACTTCAAGTAACCTACAAAATGAACACTCCCAATTTACTGAAAAAAAGTATTACGAGCATTTTTTCATTTATCACTTAAAGAAGTAATTAAGTAGGTACGTACATAGACCAACATTTCCCTCCCGCATCTATACCTTACACCGCCACCTAAAACAAGCGTAACACAAAGAGAAAGGTCCATGTAATAAAGATCTTATTTCCCTTTTGCGGCCAACCTACATATTCAAGCCTATTGTAATTCCGAGTAGGCTCGGTGTCCAATGTTAAGACAATCGACCACTGTACTGCATCTTTCCTGGATCTAATCATATCCCTTTGGAAACAAATAAACCAATATGTTGTCTCTCGCTCTCCTTGAGTTATGCTTAAAGCCATTGTCAATGCCGTATATGAGATTACTTGGTTATCTTATTTGTTACATGATCTTGCACGCTTACCTATCTCTTGTCCACATCAATGAATCCTTATGATCAATTTGAACTACACATCGCTAAGAATGTCATTTTTTATGAGCACACAAAATATTTGAGATTGATTATCACACGGTTCTAAAAAAAAAATTCATCATGGATTAATCCAATTGGACAACGTTTCCTCTGCACATAAGTGTACGTACAAACTTTTTTACTAATTCCCTTGGTCGCAAACAATTGCGTCACTTGAAGTCCAAGTTGGGCATTCCTGGCCTTCATGCTCCACCTTAAGGGGGTGTATTACATCATATATCGAAATTGTTGCATTTTCTTTCTACCATATATTTTGGGTTTGACCTCCTTAGTTTTACAAGTAATCTTAGGCATAATTTATGGTAATTCTGTATATATATATATATATTAGACAAAGTAATTGAAACATTTCTCACTTGTCAAGAGTTAAAATAGACACTAGTTTTATTTTTTAATTTAATGAAAGCTACAAATTCATATCACATTGTAACTAAAATACGTGAAACCTTATAAAACTGGCTAGAAAAAGTTCCAACGCACATATCTCTCAACAAAAACACATCATACAGCAGAAAAGGACAATGTTGTTCTAAAGGAATTTATAAGGAACATTTAACTAACAATTGCAACATCGATAATCTCCGGGAAGAGTCACATACCTTTATTTTTCGAGTAGGCAACTCCTCTGAGACTCTACCTTGACGCATTGCGAGTGTCCTGGCACAATGGATCATTGAAGGACAGGTGACTTCCCTGAACACTATCTCTAATAGAGATCTCCGAGTGCTTCGGCTACAGGAATCCTCTTCTGTAACATAGGCGACTTCTCGGAGTCACTACCTTGCCCGTTGGCTAGGCGACTCCTTCGATGACAATATCTCCGCTAAGGTGTCTGTGTGGCTAACCTACGTGCTTTGTCAATCGGGGCTAATTATCAGCATACCTTAGAATCATGAAGATCGGGTCACTCCGTGACAGGAGTAAATTTGTGGAGGGGCATCATGCCAAGTTTACCTGGAAGTTCAGCGTCAAGTCTTCCCTATCGATTCATTCTCTATGAATCTCAACGCCCCCATATAGGACTTAGTAAGGGCTCTAGACTGGTGGCTAGATCAAGGACATTCTTTGGCCAGACGATCATTTGTGATTTATTCTCCCTAGATAGACAAAGCAACGTTGCGCGAGCAAGCTCACTGAATATGCAATCCGATAGTCCGTGGAGCACCAACACATGTGGCTCCCTCGGCGAGATGTCACTCTCAGAGAGAGCCGCATGTCGCTTGATGACATGTCATTTCCAACTCTTATAAATAGTTGACTTAATAATTTATGTTCTCATCTGACATTTCACTTTTTTATTCCTATAGGAAGAAACCCTGACTTCAGACGTTGGCATCTAGACCTCAGCATTGGACTCTAGCTTGATTGTCGCAGTCTGTGCCATCACCTTAGTTGCGCTACCACTCCCCGGGCTCTGTCTAGCTACGTTGTGGTCTCTGCCCTTTCTCCGTCCTTACTCTGTTTCACATGATCACAATTGGCTTATGAATCTGAGCATCACTTGTAGCACCTCCACATGTCTTTAAACTAATTTTCTTGGCATCATAGGACGACCAATTTTTGTCACAATTCAAGCAGTTTGGAAACTCAAATGATCGAGAGACATAAATTCTACTCAGGACTAGGAGCAATAATTTTTTTTTTCTCGAGAATGACTTTTATCTTCCGATTTTGATTCCTTAAAATTTCTCTAATTAGGCAAGACAATGTTTTCGTTGTTAACCAATTTGTAGCCCCGGGCTACTCTAATCTAGATTTTTTTCAATGATATTTTCATTAAGTCATGTTAGCAAAACTTTAATAAGTTATGAATAGATAGAAACACTTTCAATGTTATTTTTTCTTTTCATTATGCACATGACATAAAACACACATGGAGAGTTTCTCACGAAGAAAGACGTTGAGCGAATTTGACATTTGTGCTTATAAGAAGGTTGAGGTTCATATACATCACCAGTAAGTAACTTATAACACTCTTTACTTGATTAAACTCACAAAACACCGGAAGTGAGGGTACATATAACTTTTTTTTATCATATTGGTTCCGGATATATCATTATTATATGCTTGCGATTATATATACCATGCTCCAAATATTAAGCTAAAAAGTTTAAATTCAGTTAAATAGTAGTATGAGATTGTCGCCAAATATGTTATCTAGAAACGTCAATGAAAAGGCATCCTAAGTCTATATGACTCTTTTTTTTTAACTATAACGTTCACATCTCATTTGTGAGTAAAAACTGGTCATATTAAATCATGCATTCTACCTTTGTTGCCAAAGTACACTCTTGTAATGTTACTTTTCGAGAAGTTCTATTCAGAGGCAATCTTCTACGTGATATATTTCTTGCCGGCAATTCAAACAATAATAGTTACAAACAATCTACAAAAACACATTCCAAAAAAATATTTTGAAAAAGTTAGGGAAATTAACAGTTATAAAGTATCTATAGAAATAAATTTTGGACAATATTTGAGAAATTAGAGAAAGCCCCGTGCACTGCACGAGTCCCTTAGCTAGTCTTTCTAAATATTAAGAGCTAACAAGCCCGTGCAGAGGGTTCATTTGATCACAACATTTTCGTTCCTTATGAAATGAACAAGCTAATTGGTAAATTCAAACAGGGAATGTCCCTCATTCAGTTAGGAAAAGGATCAAACCCACCAGTGTCATCCTGGAAGTAGCATTGCCCTAGCAGAGTTCAAATTAAGGAGGCAGGAACAATACAAAAACCGGATAACTTCCAAATTAATCGAAACTTCCATAAGAACCAAGTGCAAACTAAGACCCAGCTAAGAAAATTGCGAGGCAGGAACACGTAAAAGCCTGAAATCAAATGCACGGGCTCATTACCTTGTATGTAATCCTTTTCCAGTTAGGAAAAGGATCGGACTAGTTCGGTGCTTCCAACCTAAGCTAAGCCTATTCCAGAAGAGGCTTAGTCCTATTCCAATACTGATTAAGAGCCTTCACCCTTATACATATGTCAGAGCAGAGCAGAGCAACACCCTGCTTTTTCACAGACACTCCATCTCACCCAAAAACCAAACACCCTTCTTCAATTCACACAAACTCCATCTCTCCCAACCCAACAACATGCCCACCAGATCAACCCTTTCCACCTCCACCCACCGCTCATCTTCTCTGCCCTCCAGATCAACCCTTTCCACCACCACCCACCGCTCATCTTCTCTGCCGGAGAATCCCTTCACTGGCTTAATCCGTTATGTCTCAGCCAACTGTTTCTTCTTGAAGGCTTCGGGGGGTGACTGCTCCATTTGTCATGAAGATTTTGTGCCCAGGGACATGGTCAATCGGTTGCCTTGCAGCCATATCTTTCACACACGCTGCATTCTCCGATGGCTGAAACGAAGCAACACATGTCCCCTGTGCCGATCCAAGGTGTACAAGGAGGAGCCAGCAAGGCCAAAAGAAACGCACGGCCAGCCCATCAGGATTATCCGTCTCGATCGACAGAGCTTTCACAGGGTGCCGACCTCGCAGTCCAGGCCAGCCCCAACAAGCAGAAACGTCACTCGTTCTGTGGAAAACGAAGCGCACATTCCGCAGTCCAGGCCAACGCCGATCACTGCAAGAAACGTCATTCCTTCGGTGCAAGACGAGGATCATGGCGACGCAGTTTCCTGTGTGACGCTTGACGAAGCTGGCGACACTGTGATGATTGATGCTTGATACGTAAGAAGCAAATCAAGTATATAGCATTCATTCTTGCTGCTGATTGAAACTCCAAATCATTATGGAGCAATCAAGTATTGTAACTAAAAGAACTACGTGAGCTTGATCCCTTGAATTGGGTACGTAGGCAGCCTATCTCAGGTGGGTTCAGCTCCTTTTTGTAAAAGAACTACGTGAGCTTGATCCCTTGAATTGGGTACGTAGGAAGCCTATCTCAGGTGGGTTCAGCTCCTTTTATGTAAAAGAACTACGTGAGCTTGATCCCTTATATTGGGTACGTAGGCAGCCTATCTCAGATGGGTTCAGCTCCTTTTATTTATAAAATTTCTCTTGTGTCTCTACATGTTCAGTAAAAGATACAAAAGAATCGCACGATAGATTGTAAATATCATGTTTTTGTTTGGCAAATGCCATATTGAGCCTCTCTTCCTTGTTTATGGAAATCTCTAGCGAAATGTGGAAGGGTCATTCTACCAGAAACTCGATTCTAAGTACTTAAGAAGGTGTGTTAAGATATAGAATGATCATTATGACAGGAGAGCTCTTGCAGCAAATTAACCAGAAAGTTGTCCCTGGCTTGCACAGCATATGTATCCTGGCTAAGAGATGCCAATGAGCAATGGCTAGTCTTGGAAATCTTGCCTAGGATCTTCAAGAACCAAGAACCATGCAAGGGCATGGGGAATCCCTTAAACTCAGTGTAGTATGTATTTTGGGTTGTATTATGCTGTTGTATTGCTGTTCATAGCATGCTTGTTGAGTTCTAATAGAAACGTTACCTTGCCTCGAAGTAATTGTCAATAAACATGTACACCTGAAACTGGATGTTCTGTAAAAGATACGAAAGAATAGCATGATTGATTGTAAATATGCTCGACTTTTTCGAAGCAGACAAGTTATTATGAACCGATGTAGTAATGCTTAAAGAAGTTTTGTTCATCTTGTGTACGTACTCGACACATCGAGAGGAATTGCTCTAGCAACTATTCGGTGTTCCCAGACTTCTAGAATTATGACACTGCAGAAGAGAAGCTTGAAAGGATAGAAAAATTCTTACCTAGTGTTCGCAGTTCTTGCTTGATGCTTGAGAAACCTGTTATTCCTTTCTCTAAAAATGCAGTACACGAAGGCGCTTAAAGAGTCTCCTGAGCCTTGCCATGAACATCTTACCATTATAAGCCAGTATAGAACAGCTCTTTAAGTTTGCGCAAGTTGGTTGCGTCTTTGACTCGCAGTACTCCAGATTTTATACCTATATATGGTAAAGCAAAGAAAAGATGATCAGCAGTGCACTTGTCATCTGATATGACCCCCCATCTTTCAAGTCTAGTGAGAGTTGGTAGCTGCTTCCTGCATAGGAGCCAAAAGATGAAAAGCACACCTTGGAATTGCATCAGTAATTCAGCTGAGTTCAGACCAGGCCAGCCCAATCCATTTTTTGTTTAGAATAAATGATCAGGTTCCAGGCAGAATTTGAGCAAGTTCACCAGAATGGTTTGCAGTCAAATAGTAGCTATCCTCTGTTAATGGAAGGGGCACAAGATTGGCAGGCATATCTAGGGCAATGACTCGAAGATCCAGAGATATCAAAGGCGGCCATTTCCTCTAATCTCCTCCATGATAATCGTACTTCATTCTGCAAAGGTCCAAGATGAACAAAACTTAGAGGTCCGGCAAGATCCTACCTTCAGAATTTTCCTTCAGCTCAACACTAGTAACCCAAGTGTTGACAGGCACGCCTTTCTATCATCGCCACATATTGACAACTTTTCGCAGGGCTGGAGTGGTATCCTTGTTTGGTGCCGAGTGCTGAAGCGGGGCCTCAGATTGCAAGTAGGGAATAAAAACGAATATCATTATGGCTTGATAAGTTGATTCCAGAGGACCCTGGGTTCCCCGAAGAAATAGACTCCAACCCTCGAGGTACTATTCAACGACTTTGTGATCTCATCAAGGACAGAGATTGGGATGAACCTTCAGTCCAAGATCTCTTCCATCCAGTAACTATAAGCAAGATGCCGTCCGTTCATGCAACGGCCTATAACTATGATGATCAGATGGGCTGGGAGGCACCACCTGATGGGGTGTTCAGAGTCAAGACAGCATAGGGTCTGATCTACCGTAATATAAATCACAAGCCGAACCAACAATATAATTCCCTGTCACACTTGGGACAGAACCGTGCCATTGCCTTTAGCAATAAGTGGCTCAAAATTCATACCCAACAGCCTCGACATACCGAAAGCACGGTCCATCTGAGAGAAGCCCAAGTTTACACCCTTATCTAAATGATCACTTGATAAGTTCAGAGGTGGAGTCAATGCTTCTTGGCATTCACGCCCTCCAGATTTCAAAGACTGGACCGGTGGCACCGATGACTCAGCCTAAACTGAATGCATGGAAACTAGACCTGTCAATTTTCTGCCCGTACCCGATCAAAAACCTCGGGTACAGGTACATACATATATACTAACCATTGAAAATAAATTCGTACTTGAACCGACCCGTAATTTTTCGGGTCGGGTGACAGGTTACCTGGTTTACCCGTTTTTCAAAGGATATATAAACAAACAAGTGTGCCTTTAAGCCAATAACCCATCAATTTCATTTTTCTACTTTACTTAGACCCTTCTTCTCTGCCTCTGTGCCGCCGCCGTCCCTCTTGCAGAGATCTACCGCCACCCATCACTTCGTCTTCCCCCTCACTCTCACGGATCTATCGCAACTCCACCCATCGTCAATCCGTCACTGCAGTCACCGTTAAGTAAGTGACCGTCTGACCGACCGCAGCGGCGCCAGAACGTCACTCTGTCACCGTTCTTCTCTCCATCGCCGTTCTTCTCCTCTGTCGCCACTCCATCACCGACCATATCTATGTTGTCTGTCGCCACTCCGTCGCCAACCAGATCTATGTTGTCCGTCACCGACCAGATATAAAGTTCACTGTCGCCGGCCAGATCTATCGATCTTGAAATTTCTTGTGTTTTATTTTGTTTATTGGAGAATCTTGATCTTCAGTCTTGTGGGGATTATTATGTAATGGATCTTAATGGAGATTGTTATGTGAATTTTTGAGGTTCTCTTTGTGTAATAAAAGACGGAAGAAAGGAGAAAACATTCGAGAAAGGAAGAACATTTGTTAACAAAAAAAATTATAAAAAATAATTTATTACCCGCAGGTAATACCCTAGGGTACGGATCCTTAAAAAGTCTACCCGAAAAAATTCGGGTAAAATATACCCGTCTCATCTTTACCCAAATCTGAACGGATTTTATCCGTACCCGGCGGGTATATTCGTTTACCAGGTCTAATGGAAACCATGTAACAACACGCATATGTGACGAAACAACAGGCGTCACGTCATCCATTGCCTGTGTTTCATCTCCGACAACCGCTACAATTCTGCTACCTCTGGCGTCACCGCGGAACAATCCCCAGGACTTGATTGATGAGAACAAATGCGATCTGCTGAAAAGAATTGGGTGGACGAAGGAGAAGGCAATTCTATTGATTCCATCAAATTAGCCATCAAACTCTGCATCTCTACAATCAAATCTTCCTCTGAATCAACGCTAGAAACTCGATCAGTTTCATAAACCAAATTTAGTCCATTATCGGCATCGATGACAATAAGCCGAGTGGTTCTGTTCTGGCTGGTGTTTGCAAAGGCCCTTAAGGCCGCGGTAAAGTAGGGCTCTTTCCTGTGTGCCAGTTATGATATGATACAGTTCTCCGAAGTATACTGTAGGCATGTAAGTTCGAGTCTATCACGCACAACTCGCAACGGCATCGAACATGAGTCTATGCAGTGACCGATTACACCACACCAATAACACACCCTAAAGATTTTCTCGAAACGAGCCTGTATCCGGTGAGATTGGCAGTGATCCGATCGTACAAAGGTTTCAGGGATTAGGGGATCATCCAATCAAACTCGAACAAGAACACGGAAATAATCTCGGCGAAGTTGTCGAGTAGGCGACCAAACCAATCAACCGCAAGCAACCTACCAAATGCACTACCCATGAGAGCAGCCATGTCATGTGAAAAGAAGCTCCAGTGGAACAAAAATGCAGTTGCACCCAAAGGTCTACCGAGAGAAAGTCGAGTTGTTCTAATGCCATAAAAGGTTGCCAACACCTTAAAACTAGTAGCTCTCCACGAATGTTCCATGGGCTGTCCCTAAGCACCATTTGCACGAGCACGAATGGGTCGAGCTTAATTTATCCATGCACGAGTACGGGTAAGACATTTTAATGTTTGCACACTATTTTGAAAGTTATTTATCACTAAATTTGCAATTGTTGCAAACAACATACTAGAAGGTGATGTACTTACATGGTTGGTACATTCTAATGATAAAAGTCTCTTTGGTCTTTTTACCACATTTTGATTTTCTCAATGCATGGCATCTTAAACTTTTATGTACTTGAAGTTGAACTTTATTCATGTATCTTAAGCTTTAATGTGCTAAGTGAGAAGTAAAACTTTGTTCATGTATTACTGCATATGAAATCTCTCGAAGCTCGATAATGGGCAGAAATAGAGATAACTTTTTGGGTTGGACATTCTTTTAGTGTTTGCAAATCTTTAAAAACAAAAAGCTAATGCTTAGGCTGAAATTCTCACTATACATACTTTTAGCGGCAAATCGCTTGGATGGTGTATGTAAATTAACCTTTTTTTTTCAATCCAAAAGTCATAGTTGTAATTAAGTAATAGTTTAGTACGTATTCTTTGACTATGAAGCTTTATGGGCTCGAAAGAAGTCGAAGAGTTCGTAGATGCACCACCGTTTATTACATTTCATAAGGCTCGAGGACAATCGGCAGCTTGAGATACCCTTTTCGGTAAGAAATTCTTTTGCCTTATTTGCACACAGTAAGATATTCTTATGCCTTATTTGCAAATACTATGAGAGTTATTTTTGATAACTTGAAATGTCTCGGTATACACCTTTTGCTACAAATAAGCATAAACCCTCGCCATATTACACGAGTTACTATGATGTGTTAACTTCATATGATAAAAATGCAATGCCCTCCAATTCACGATAAAGTCTCCTAATGATAACATGCAATTAAATGGAGGTTTGTCTGGTGCAATCGATCAATTGCCAAGTTTAATTGATAACAATAAGTAATTTTTCAAAATAGCAAAGGTCTATTAGAACCGTCAAATTCATGAAGATTTATCAAATTTACGTGGTTCACTTGGGTCACCCTTGGTTAATAAAGGTATTTTATTTTAGGGTTAATTACACTTATGTCCCTGAGGTTTAGGTGTAATTACACGCGTGTCCATAAGTTTGGAAAATAGGCACTTATGTCCTTTGACCTAACGGAATACCCAAATACATAACAGAATTGTCGAAATGACCATATTGCCCATGATCTCTCTTCAAATTTTCAAATGCCAATCATCTCTTCAAATTAGGGCTCCATTCAGTTTCAAATTAGGGTTTCAAAATTTCCAAATTAGGGTTTCAAAACCCTAATTTGACAAATTAGAGGTTTCGAAGCCCTAATTTGGAAAATTAAAGGTTTCAAAATTAGGTTTTCCAAACCCTAATTTGACAAATTAGGGATTTCAAAGCCATAATCTTTCAAATTAGGGTACATTTGTTCAATTTAGGGTTTTAGGGAAACACTGATGAATCTCCCGCCGGCAGCTCCCTCCCTCACCCCACCTAGCTGCCGACAGCCCCTTCCTTCAGCCCACCCCGGCGGCAGCCCCTCCTTCACCCCACCCAGCCGACAGTCACCTCCTTCACCCCACCTCACTGCCGACAGCATCTTCCCTCTACCAGAACACGATAGGCTCGTTATGCGGCGGTGGGCCTGTTGTCATCGGCGGTGAGGAAGAGGGGCGGGCATCAGGTTAGGGAGAGGTAGGGGCGGCGGCGTGTGTAGCGGCAGATGTGCGGCCGTGGCTGTAATGGCGCCGACGGGGAGGGAGAGGGGGCGAGCTGGGGGAAGGGAGAGATAGGCAGCGGGGTTGGGGGGACGGGGTTGGGGTGGGCAGCGGGGTTGGGGGGAAGAGAAGGGGGAGATTCATAAGAGATTCTATAAATATTTGGAGATATATTTGGAGAGAGAAACTCATTTATTTAAAAATTAGGTTTTTAACAAGGGTAGTATTGTCATTTAAAAATACATATTGATGACATCATCGAAAAAGTACACTTTTTGGACGGATACTTGACGGATGGACACAAGTGTTACCTTTTTAACGTTTGTGGACACGGTTTGTTACCTTTTGAAACTTTGTGTCCTTGACTGTAATTACATCTAAACCTCAGGGACATAAGTGTAATTAACCCCTTATTTTAAATACATATTCAGTTTTTTTTTACTCTTTCATGTAATAGTTGTAAATATCTAATCCATTGTCTAATCTTGATATTTATGTGGGACGTATGATTGAATACTCTAAAACTTATGGAAGATTTAAAACTTAGCGGCATTTGCTCTTTGAGATCGCTTAAGTTAAGTTTTAAAGAAATCTTATTTCTCCATAAGATATAGGGTTAATTACTCACGGCACCCCTGAGGTTTACCCTAAATTACACACAGACCCCACTATCTTTGAAAATTACACTCTGCCCCAAAAATCTAGATTTCTTTGACAGGGTTAACGGCTGGTCATAAAAAGACGTTTCTGCCCTCATATATAACTACAGTGTCTCTTGGGTTACAGACTTCAAGAGAGGGGAGAGAGGGAAGTTGGTACAGAGGGAAAAACTGAATCAAAATCGATCTCGTTTCTTCAAGGCTGTGAAATCGAACCCAACGGCGACGACGACGATGAAAACGACGACGATGAGAGAGTGTGAGTTTGTTTTAGGTGGGTCTTTAGTACACAGGAGTTGGATTGGCCAAAGCAGATCGCGAAAAAGGACGCCAAAGCAGATCGGCCGGATTCGAACCGGCGGCGAGCAGTGGGTGTTAAGCATTGGGTGGTGGTGGGTTTGCCGGTAAGGTTTTTGGTGGTTGTGGGGGTTTTCGGTAAAGATCTGTGGCGGTTGGTGGTCGTGGGTTTGCCGGGATTTGGATGATTTAGTTCATTGGAATGGTGTTGCCAGCAGTGGCCATTAGTGGTTTGGCATGATTGGTGGTGGTCGGCGGCCAGAAGTGTGCCACTATGGTTGTGGATGGCCTGCGATTGCGATGTGGCTGGCGGTGGGTCGTGGTAATTGGGATAGCGGTCACAGGGCCACTGCCAGAGGGGTCGCCGGACGTTGTTGGTCGGTGGTGGATTGTGGTGATGAAGGAGTGGTGGCAGGGACAGTTGCCGGCGCGGTAGCCGGACGGTTTTCCTTATTTCTCGACATGGGCCTGCAGAGGAGAAAGATAATGAAGAAGAAGAAGAAGAAGAAAAACACTAAAGGGCAATATGGTTTTTTATTCAAGAAAGGGAGGGTAATTTGGGGATGAAAATCCAAAAAGTAAGGTATCAGAGAATCTTTAGACGGAGTTAGGGTCCCCGTCAATTTTGTGGGGCTCCGTGAAATGCGGGTACAAACCTGGGGGTAGCGGAGTGTAATTTTCAAAAGATAGGGGGGTCCGTGTGTATTTTAGGGTAAACCTCAAAGGTGCCGTGAGTAATTAACCATAAGATTTATTGTAACTTTAGTCTTTTGCACCAATCTTCTTCAAATCTAACATGTTACGCACAATATGAACAAAAAATTTAAAACCAATTAAATTGGATCTCCAAGAAAAGTTATACTCCAATAGATTGAAGAACAAGTGACAAGCTGAGAATAAGTTTATAAAATAAAAGAGACGGAAAGGTAAATTAGTTATAAGAATCCTTTACCCTTCATAGACAACTATAAAAAGGGGGAAGCCCGGGTAGCCCCAGACTGGTAATGGTAATGGTATTACAGAAACGTTGGTGCTAGATGTGAGAGTGCGAGGGTGGTAATATATGCAATTATGCGAGTGATTAGCCATGCTAATTACGATAATGATAATTGTTGTGGTAAAATTGGAGTGCTGGTAGTGAGATTTGTAATAGTTGTGACAACAGGTGGTTGTAAGTGGTGTTGGCGTGTAGTACGCTGATGTTTTGTGGTGGTGATAGTCGTAACAAAATGGTGGTAATGCAAAAGGTGATGGTTGTTGTTAGAGTTGTTTAGTGGGAGTACTAAGGTGTTTCGAGGTAACATTAATATACTTGATAAGTTATGATCGAATACGGATTGAACAAGTGATAAGCTTAAAAACCTGACGATAGAAACATGAAAGTGCACTGATGGTTAAAAGTTATGGCTATGGCGACGGAAACTGCATTTGTAGTGGCGATGACAGCGCTAAGGTATTGGAGGTACTGTTAGTGTAGTATTGGTGGATAGGTTACACCGAGAATCTTAAGCGGACAAGCGATGAACTTAAAGAATAACTTTATGATTTTAGGTTAGTTCATCAGCAACTTGAAGGTACATAAATTCTACTAAGAACTAGGAGCAATATAAAAAAATCTCTAGAATGACTTTTATCTTCCGATTTTGATTCCTTAAAGTTTCTCTAATTAGGCAAGACAATGTTTTCGTTGTTAACCAATTTGTAGCCCCGGGCTACTCTAATCTAGATTTTTTCAATGATATTTTTATTAAGTCATGTTAGCAAAACTTTAACAACTTATGAATAGATAGAAACACTTTCAATGTTATTTTTCTTTTCATTATGCACAGGACAGAAAACACACACGAAGAGTTTCTCACGAAGAAAGACGTTGAGCGAATTTGACATGTGTGCTTATAAGAAGGTTGAGGTTCATATACATCACCAATAAATAACTTATAACACTCTTTACTTGATTAAACTCACAAAAAATCGGAAGTGAGGGTACAAATAACTTTTTTTTTTTTATCATATTGGTTCCGGATATATCATTATTATATGCTTGCGATTATATATACCATGCCACAAATATTAAGCTAAAAATTTAAATTCAGTTAAATAGTAGTACGAGATTGTCGCCATATGTTATCAGGAAACGTCAATGAAAAGGCATCCTAAGTCTGTATGACTTTATTTTTTAACTATAACATTCATATCTCATTTGTGAGTAAAAACTGGTCATATTCAATCATGCATTCTACCTTTGTTGCTAAAGTACGCTATTGTAATGCTACTTTTCGAGAAGTTCTATTGAGGGGCAATCTTCTACGTGATATATTTCTTGCCGGCACAATTCAAAAAATCATAGTTATAAACAATCTACAAAAACACATTCAAAAAATATTTTGTAAAAGTTAGGAAAATTAACAGTTATAAAGTATCTATAGAAATAAATTTTGGACAATATTTGAGAATTTAGAGAAAGCCCCGTGCATTGCAAGGGTCCCTTAGCTAGTCTTTCTAAATATTAAGAGCTAACAACCCCGTGCAGAGGGTTCATTTGATCACAACATTTCGTTCCTTATGAAATGAACAAGCTAATTGGTAAATTCAAACAGGGAATGTCCCTCATTCTGGTGAATAGCATAAGGTCAGTGTCATCCTGGAGCTGGAAGTAGCATTGCCCTAGCAGATTGGTTATTGACCTGCATCAAGAATGCAAGTTTCTGGATGTATTGTAAAATTCAGTTTAGAAGGTGAACTTTTTGTTGCAGTGGAATTTCAGAGTTCAAATTAAGGAAGCAGGAACAATACAAAAACAGGATAACTTCCAAATTAATCGAAACTTCATATTCCAGAAGAGGCTTAGTCCTACTCCAATAGCTTGTAAAAGCCTGAAATTGGAGCTAAGAAGGAACATGTAAAAGCCTGAAATTGGAGCTAATTTCCGTGTAAGAGAAGCCCTGGTGGAATCAAATGCACGGGCTCATTACCTTGTATGTAATCCTTTTCCAGTTAGGAAAAGGATCGGACTAGTTCGGTGCTTCCAACCTAAGCTAAGCCTATTCCAGAAGAGGCTTAGTCCTATTCCAATACTGATTAAGAGCCTTCACCCTTATACATATATCAGAGCAGAGCAGAGCACCGCCTTCCATCACAACACCCTGCTTTTTCACAGAAACTCCATCTCACCCAAAAACCAAACACCCTTCTTCAATTCACACAAACTCCATCTCTCCCAACCCAACAACATGCCCACCAGATCAACCCTTTCCACCTCCAGCCACCGCTCATCTTCTCTGCCCTCCAGATCAACCCTTTCCACCACCACCCACCGCTCATCTTCTCTGCCGGAGAATCCCTTCACTGGCTTAATCCGTTATGTCTCAGCCAACTGTTTCTTCTTGAAGGCTTCGGGGGGTGACTGCTCGATTTGTCATGAAGATTTTGTGCCCAGAGACATGGTCAATCGGTTGCCTTGCAGCCATAGCTTTCACACCCGCTGCATTCTCCGATGGCTGAAACGAAGCAACACATGTCCCCTGTGCCGATCCAAGGTGTACAAGGAGGAGCCAGCAAGGCCAAAAGAAACGCACGGCCAGCCCATCAGGATTATCCGTCTCGATCGACAGAGCTTTCACAGGGTGCCGACCTCGCAGTCCAGGCCAGCCCCAACAAGCAGAAACGTCACTCGTTCTGTGGAAAACGAAGCGCACATTCCGCAGTCCAGCAGGCCAACGCCAACTGGTAGAAACGTCATTCGCTTTCACAGGGTGCCGACCTCGCAGTCCAGGCCAGCCCCAACAAGCAGAGACGTCGTTCGTTCTGTGGAAAATGAAGCGCACATTCCGCAGTCCAGGCCAACGCCAACTGGTAGAAACGTCATTCGTTCGGTGGAAAACGAGGATCGTGGCGACGCAGTTTCCTGTGTGACGCTTGACGAAGCTGGCGACACTGTGATGATTGATGCTTGATACGTAAGAAGCAAATCAAGTATATAGCATTCATTCTTGCTGCTGATTGAAACTCCAAATCATTATGGAGCAATCAAGTATTGTAACTAAAAGAACTACGTGAGCTTGATCCCTTGAATTGGGTACGTAGGCAGCCTATCTCAGGTGGGTTCAGCTCCTTTTTGTAAAAGAACTACGTGAGCTTGATCCCTTGAATTGGGTACGTAGGAAGCCTATCTCAGGTGGGTTCAGCTCCTTTTATGTAAAAGAACTACGTGAGCTTGATCCCTTATATTGGGTACGTAGGCAGCCTATCTCAGATGGGTTCAGCTCCTTTTATTTATAAAATTTCTCTTGTGTCTCTACATGTTCAGTAAAAGATACAAAAGAATCGCATGATAGATTGTAAATATAATGTTTTTGTTTGGCAAATGCCATATTGAGCCTCTCTTCCTTGTTTATGGAAATCTCTAGCAAAATGTGGAAGGGTCATATGTATCCTGGCTAAGAGATGTCAATGAGCAATGGCTAGTCTTGGAAATCTTGCCTAGGATCTTCAAGAACCAAGAACCATGCAAGGGCATGGGGAATCCCTGAAGCTCAGTGTAGTATGTATTTTGGGTTGTATTATGCTGTTGTATTGCTGTTCATAGCATGCTTGTTGAGTTCTAATAGAAACGTTACCTTGCCTAGAAGTAATTGTCAATAAACATGTACACCTGAAACTGGATGTTCTGTAAAAGATACGAAAAAATCACATGATTGTAAATATGCTCGACACCTCGAGAGGAATTGCTCTAGCAACTATTCGGTGTTCCCAGACTTCTAGAATTATGACACTGCAGAAGAGAAGCTTGAAAGGATAGAAAAATTCTTACCTAGTGTTCGCAGTTCTTGCTTGATGCTTGAGAAACCTGTTATTACTTTCTCTAAAAATGCAGTACACGAAGGCGCTTAAAGAGTCTCCTGAGCCTTGCCATGAACATCTTACCATTATAAGCCAGTATAGAACAGCTCTTTAAGTTTGCGCAAGTTGGTTGCGTCTTTGACTCGCAGTACTCCAGATTTTATACCTATATATGGTAAAGCAAAGAAAAGATGATCAGCAGTGCACTTGTCATCTGATATGATCCCCCATCTTTCAAGTCTAGTGAGAGTTGGTAGCTGCTTCCTGCATAGGAGCCAAAAGATGAAAAGCACACCTTGGAATTGCATCAGTAATTCAGAGTTCAGACCAGGCCAGCCCAATCCACTTTTTGTTTAGAATAAATGATGAGGTTCCAGGCAGAATTTGAGCAAGTTCACCAGAATGGTTTGCAGTCAAATAGTAGCTATCCTCTGTTAATGGAAGGGGCACAAGATTGGCAGGCATAGCTAGGGCAATGACTCGAAGATCCTGAGATATCAAAGGTGGCCATTTCCTCTAATCCTCGAGGTACTATTCAACGACTTTGTGATCTCATCAAGGACAGAGATTGGGATGAACCTTCAGTCCAAGATCTCTTCCATCCAGTAACTATAAGCAAGATGCTGTCCGTTCATGCAACGGCCTATAACTATGATGATCAGATGGGCTGGGAGGCACCACCTGATGGGGTGTTCAGAGTCAAGACAGCATAGGGTCTGATCTACCGTAATATAAATCACAAGCCGAACCAACAATATAATTCCCTGTCACACTTGGGACAGAACCGTGCCAAAACAACCTGGAACAGACTTTGTGCCATACCTATTCCTCCAAAATTACTCTTTCTGGTATGGCAAATCTTCTATGATCAAACCTCCATCGCCTACAAATAACAACCAATAACCTTTTCTCTCTCTTTCACATAGTACCTGAAATTGTTGACCCCTTAAATGTCCATGTGTCAGACCAATATGGCTTAGCTTACCGTGTGGTCTTTTGATTGAGAATGTGCTAAGCACAATTATTGAATGGCTTATTGCTGGCTAATACAACCTAAAAACCTCGCAATACAGCTAAACATGATCGCCTATATCTTTGCCACTTGCTGGTGCATTTGGGTTAATCGTAACAGTCTTATTTTTAAGCAAACCCCTTTTAATCCTATTCTTATCACCCAAGAAATTAAAACCTATACATTATGGCCCATATACCAATAACCTTACAACACTACTCACATCAGGGACCTACAACAAATTTGAATCAGCTTCCAATTAAACTACCTATTATTCTTCATGACCAACATTGCGATTGATACGCATTAATATAGTCCGTAGTTCAAACCCTATTCGACGTCGAGTGGGGATAGGTTTTCATGCTACAATGTGGAAAATATTCATTGTGGATCCGTTGCATTTCACCTTTGGCTACGACCAGTCATACAGCAAAGACAAAGAGGCATGAGGATATTGCTAGATCAATGGGCAATCAAACATAAACTGACCCATTTAATTTTATGAATTGACTCCATTTTTCTCTCTCTCAAATGTCGAGGCATGAGGATATTGCTAGATCGCAATGTGCGATTGAAATTTTAGATATGCGATTAAAGCCCTAGATCGCAATGTTTTAGATTGCGGTGGTGGGATTGTTGTGGCGACAAGGGAGAAGGGCGATTGGTTTGGCGAGGTTGTGGTGGTGATGAGAGAGAAGGGCTTGGGCCCGAGGAGACGACGGGCATGGTTGGCTGGTGGTGAAAGGGGTTGGGTGGTTGTGAGAGAAAGAGAGGGTAGGCTCTAATGGCAGCAGTGTGGCTGGTGTGGTGGTGCCACCCCTCTACTCGAAAATTCCGATGTACAGAGACAATCGTAAGGTTTATGTGCAAGGGTATTTTTGATGATTTTTTCACTTTGTAACGGCAATTGTCGGTTACAACACTTTTGCGATCACATGTGTTCCTTTGTAATTTTTTAAAACTTAGAGGGCTTTTTACAACTACTCAACCACAAGGGTAATTTGCGCAAGTCCAAGTAAAACTTTTGCTACCAAATGAGAGGCTCTATTGTGGATATGATTCTTTTTGATCTACGTTGGTTTTTGTTTGTAATTGAACTTCGTGAGAGCATTTTGTTTGTAATTGAACTTTTGCTACCAACCGAAAGCATGAAGTAGAACTTGCAGCTGAGTTGATCAGAGAGCTAGAGTGGGACCAACAGTGGGTGGAGTTAGCAACTGAGATGGTAAAGAATACCAGATTAGGCGGATAGAAAAAGTTGCAAGTATTAGAAAACAGCACAGGGAATAACGGATAATATAAATGTTCAAATTTTACTGAACATCGTGAACTGAGCAATGAAGTCTTTTTTTTATTCCAATCGATATGAATGTATTAATGATAACGAAAATTAACAAAAACCCACATCTCTCCGGAGAGAGTTAACCAACCACACAGGTGGCATAGAACACCATGTAGTCCTATGTTGTTCCTTACGAGCATGCTCGGCCATCACATGAGCTACCTCGTTAACCCTACGACCACTAAAAGAAAATTTGCAATGACTAAAATATTTGACTAATGAGCGGCAATCAAAAATAATCACATCAATCTCTGGCCTGGTTCCGGGACTTCCTTTGAGCAAATTGATGATAGTAGAATTATCTCCTTCCAAAATCACTGAGCTAAGACCCAGCTCCATCGCCAACTTTAGACCTTCCTTTGCTGCTACAGCTTCCGCTGTTAAGGCACTTGCACAATGGTTCAAGATACAACTCCTTCCTGCAATAAACTTTCCTATTTCATCGCGAATGACCACGCCAATTCCTCCCCCACACGAACTTGCTGACCATGACCCGTCGATGTTGATCTTCATATAGCCCGGTTCTGGACACTTCCAGTTCTTATGCTTTGGTGTCAAGAGCAATGTGGGTTGATTTCTGGTAGTCTCCTTGCTATATTCTAGGAACATAGACCAGACCATGTTCACAGCTTCTATGGGGTTACGACTGTTGCCGCTGAAGACCCTCGCATTTCGGCTTTTCCAAATATACCAGACCATCCATGTTGCCCATACAACCATTTCATTCCCCTGATCCTTCCTTTTTATCTGTTGAAGAATATCATGCCACCATTCTTTAAAGAACATACCTGAAGATTTGCGAATTATACTACCTACCGGTGAAGCAAACCAACAAGCTCATGCAAAATGGCATTCTCTAAATAAATGGAGTACTGATTCCTTTTCAGAGGTACAAAGAGGACACCAGCTCTCAACTTCTACCTTTCTCTTTTGTAGATTGTCACGCGTTGCTAACAGGTTATGGGAACAACGCCATAAAAACAACTTAAGTTTGTGAGGTGCGTTGATACTCCACATGTCATGCCACATGTCTCTTTCTTCTAATAAATGTGAGGTAGCTCCGGTCACGGCCCCTTTCTTGGCAAGTCGTCCTTCTCTCAGCATTTCGCACGCTGATTCATAGCTTGATCGCACTGAGTATGACCCATTGTTCGTGAAATGCCAGACCATTCTATCCTTAATCTCTTTCTCAGATAATGGTATTTTTAGAATTTCAGCAGCATCATATTCATGAAACGTTGTATATACTTTCTCTATATCCCAACCATCATTAGTAGCATTTCTCAAATCCACCACTTTTTTGATACCATCATCAGCAATCGGGAATATTACCTTGAAGGTGTTTGGTCTTGGAATCCATGGATCAGTGCGGATATTAATATCCTTTCCATTCCCTACCCTCCACCTACACCCTGAATGTAATAGAACTCGGCCTTCTAACAAGCTCCTCCAACCCCATGAAGGATTATGACCCAACTTTGCTTGTAGAAAAGTAGTATTGGGATAATATCGAGCTTTAAGGACTTGCTTCAGAAGAGAAGAACCCCCGACTAATAGACGCCATCCTTGTTTAGCCAACAACGCTAAGTTAAACAACTCAAAGTTCTTGAAACCCAGCCCTCCATAATTTCTTTTTTCAGTGAGTTTTGCCCACGACATCCAATGAATTTTATTGTCTTTTTCTCCATTCCCCCACCAGAAATTTGCCATGAGTCGATTAATTTCATGACAAATGGACAGTGGCAGTCTAAAGCAAGACATGACATATGTTGGAATAGCTGAAACAACTGTCTTGAGAAGAACCTCCTTACCTGCTAGAGATAATAGCTTCTCTTTCCAATTCGCAACTCTTTGTTTCACCCGATTCACAATATACTGGAAAAGTTCTGTCTTGTTTCTTCCCACCTCTGTAGGAAGTCCTAGATATTTTCCAGCTCTACCATCCAGTGGAATACCCATGCGACGACATAATGTATGTCTAATTGGAACAGATGTATTCTTACTAAAAAAGATGGAGGATTTTTCAGAGTTGATCAGTTGCCCAGAGGCTTTTCCATAGGTTGATAGGAGTCTGAGAAGATGGTCACAATTTTGTTCTGAAGCGGAACAGCAAATTAGAGTGTCGTCAGCAAATAGCAAATTACTTATCGCAGGTGCTTGTCTACAAATTTTAATACCTTGAATCTTCCTTTCTTCTGTCGCCTTCGAAATAAGAGCTGAAAGACCTTCCGTTACCAACAAAAATAATGCTGGAGACAAGGGGTCACTCTGTCGTAAACCCCTTGTCAGTTTCAAGTACCCTTTGCTCGCTCTATTGACTAATACATAATATGTAGCAGTCGTTACACATGCCATCACCCATCTGATCCAATTCTCATCGAAACCTAATTGTCTCATTATTGCTTCCACAACGCTCCATGCCACTCTATCGTACGCCTTGCTCATATCAAGCTTGATCACCATTGAATGCGAGTTTCCCCTTCTCCGATTCTTTAAATGATGGAAGACTTCTTGAGCTAACAAGATGTTATCCGTAATCTGTCTACCTGTAACAAAAGCACTTTGGTTTTCACCAATGATTTTAGGCAGGATGGGAACCAACCGCTGTGAGAGAATTTTGGCTATGATTTTGTACGAAATATTGCATAAGCTTATAGGGCGTAATTGACTCATTTTCATGGGGCAAGTGACTTTCGGAATCAACACAATATTGGTATGGTTAATGCACCTTAAAAGCCGGCCTGTATGAAAAAAAGACCTCACTGCCTTGCACATATCAGGTCCAACAATATGCCAAAATGACTGAAAAAAACATGCTGTCATTCCATCAGGTCCGGGAGCTTTAGAAGGTTCCATCTGTGATAAGGCAGCATATACTTCTTCATCCGTGACGGGAGCTGTCAATATCTGATTCATACGCTGTGATACCTTGCACTTTACTGAGGATATAATATATGACATATCTCCTTGTTGTGACTTCGTGAAAATGTCATCAAAGTATCGAACTGATATTACACATCATCTGCCGACTTTGGGCCAGAATACTTATCGCAAAAAACTGCCTACCCTTGAAAATATGCTCATTCCTCCCACACCAAATAGTCCACATAAAAACAAATATACAGAGACGATTAAAAAGCTACGCTCCTGCAGAAAATATTGGCGTCAAGATACAGTGTACAACCAAATGCCTAATCGAGGAAAAGTAGGACCTTTATCTATCCCAAATTGTAGGCTCCAGACCAGACGAACACAACCACACTTAAGGAAAAGATGATTTTGGGATTTTAAGTGTAGTAGACAGAGAGGGCAACTATCAGAGAGATGGCATTTCTTCTGCACCAATGTCGAGGAGACCGCAAGCCAGTGATAGATGAGATGCCATAGAAAAATTATAAGCTTAAACGATATTGGAAGCTTCCACAATTTGTGCCAAACATTGGTAGGCAAGGAATTAGCTAAAGATGCAGCCTGCACACGCTTTTTTGTCAAATACTTATAAGTCCTTGATGTCGAAAAAGTGCCTCCGTTAACATACGGCCAGTGATACACGTCCTCAGACTAATCCGAAAGAGTGTGCAAATGTAGTATGGGAGAGACAATGTGAGAAGGAAAGGTACTTAGCATATTTTCTAAGTTCCGTATCTTAGAATTAGAGGCAAATAAGTCAAAGATGTGCCGGTGTTCATTTTTTTGCGGTCCGAAAAGATTGCAGTTGATTGAGAGACTTTTGAGGCAACTAGCAGTCCATCCAGACAGAAATAGAGCGGCCATTCCCTATATGCCATTGTAAACCATGATTAAGAGCTTTCTGACCAACAAAGACACTGCGCCAGATCCATGATACTTGTCTAGGTGTCTTAGTCACGAGGAAACAACTTTAGCAAAAGTATTTGCCTTTAAGCACCTAAGCTAAGAGGCTATCTGGCATTGACCAAATTTTCCAAGCTTGCTTAAGCAGCAGAGCCTGATTAAAAATTTTAAAATCACAAAACCCTAGATCACCGAGGTTTTTAGGAAGATATGGTAGGCCAAGACATCCAATGAATAGATTTACGACTTGCTTCTCCCGACCACCAACACTTTACAAAAATTTGGTCTAACTGATTACACACATACACTGGGAATTTGTATACAGACATATAATGCAGAAGGAGTGAAGAGAGAATTGAGTGAATGAGAGTTGCTCGACATGCTTTATTAAGCAAAAGACCCAACTAATGTGAACACCTATCCTGCACTATCTGCACTAAACTGCTGAAGATATCCTTTTTCTTAACGGCTATATCCAAGTTAATTCCGAGGTATTTCCCGAAAATCTGATTTAGCATTAAACTCAAAAGCCTACTGGATCAGACACCTAGCTTCAGAGGAAGCATTATGACTAATGATAAGATTTGACTTCTCCTAATTGATCATCTGACCAAACATAAAACAGTAGTCCTTCAGCATATGTCTAATGTCAGCAATGTTCTGAGTCATATTCTGGTGAAGGCGCAAGAACATGTATACGTCATCTGCGTACATTAAGTGTGTGATCTCAGGAGATCCTTACTCGACCTTAATGCCCTGAATTTTCTTTTGATTTGCTGCCAACACAAAGGCCATCGACAGAATTTTCGAGCATGGAATAAACAGAAAAGGCGACAAAGGGTCCCCTTGGCAAATGCCACATTTTGAACTAAAATAGGATGTGGAGCCCCATTGACCAAGAGAGAGTAAGAAACAATGGACACACACTGAAGGATTAAATTAACCCAAAATTGAGGAAAACCAAAATTTAGAAGAACCGCCTTCAGGAAATCCCAAATGATTCTATCAAAAGCCTTACTCATATCTAGCTTAAGGGCAAGCAAAACCACATTTATTTTCTTTCGTCGCTGCACACAGTCCATAAACTCTTAAGCAAGTAATACATTATCTGAAATAGCACGGCCGGCCACAAAAGCATTCTAGAAGTGAGATGTACTGTCATTCATGATCGGAGTCATTATGGCAACTAATACTTTCGACATGACCTTGTAGATAACGTTACATAGGCTAATGGGGTGGAAGTCACTATTTGATTCAGCAGGATGCTTTTTAGGAATTAAAGAGATGAAGGTTTGATTGGTTTCAAAAAGCATTCGCCCAGACTTTAGGAAAGATAATACTGCACGAGAGACTAGAGGACCCATAAAAGGCCAACATCGTTGAAAAACAATTGCAGGAATGCCATCAGGTCCCAGTGCTTTCATATACCCTAATTAAAAAACTGCTCTCTTTATTTCCTCAGGGGTAAAAGGGGCAAAAAGATTGGACTTCTGAGTGCTAGAGATAGCATGAAATGAGTAATTGCTTAAGAACGACTGGATTAAACTCAGACTCAAAAGGATGGGCACAGATGTGGAAACAATTTAGAGAAATAGGCCACCAGGAGTGCTCGAAGGAATCCTCATCAGTAGTGACAAGTCCTGAGTCGTCCTTAAGATAGATGATTTGATTTGTACGCCTACGAATGATGGTGGACGTATGAAAAAGTCGAGTATTTTGATCACCGTGTTGTAACCAATCAATCTTGGTCCTCTGAGCCCAAAAGATTTCCTCACATTTTAAAAGAAAATCCAACATACGAAGGAGATATAATTCCTCTGGAATTAAGTCCTGTGAAATCTGAGCTTCTTGTTGAAACAATAAAAGCCTTTGCTAGACATCTGTTATTTGGTTTGTCAGCCTTCCAAAGTTGGCGTTACCCCAGAGCCGAAGTACTCTGAATAACACTTTGAATTTGCGCATTACTTGAAAAAGCGAAGAACCAACGGTCTGAGAGAGCCAACGTTCCTAATCACAGAAAAGACCTAGGGGGATGAAAACCACATTTCTTCAACGCGATGCGGAACTAGATACTTGCGACTGAGCGGATTAGTATCATAAAGGATCGAAGCATGATCTGAACGTTGGATTGCTAAACTGTATAGCCTACGAATAGTGGACGATCTAAGAAGGAAAGGCCATGACTCGATCTAATTTTTCATACAAGAAACCATGCTTTGGGGATCCACGAACCCAAGTATATAAAAGGGCCATCCCAACGAACGTCTGATAGGCTAAAATTCCCCAAAAAATCCCGTAGTGCCTGAGCACCAGGGATTTGACCCGATTTTTCCGAGGGAGATAACACTTGATCAAAATCACCACAAAGGCAGAACAGACCATGTAAAGGAGAAAGAATGGACGTAATAAAGTCCCACACTCCCGGTCTATGTGAAACCCATGGATGGTCGTAAAGGAAGCCATAATAAACTAGGAAATCATCCAGACCTTTGCTCGAGGCTATAATAAAGTTAGCGTGCACCAGCCCTACAGACAAAGGAGTGGTGGAAAGCCACCCAAGCCAAAGGCTGCCACTAAACCCCCTAATTTTCAGAACAAACTACGTACTTTGGTGAAAACCATCTTGGTTTCCATAAGAAATACTATATGAAGAATATATTTCTGGCATGTGGCAGCTTGACCCATGCCACCACAGTTCCAGCACAGTATTTTCACTTGGCCCCCGGTGATTGGTAAGGCCTAATCACCAAAGCCTCAGCTAGAACCTTAGCTTTTGCTATCATAACTCAAAGCAACCTCAATTAATATGCAAACAATCAATATAGTGAATAAAAAAGTAGGAACTACATCACTGGCCATAATCACTGAAGGTAGAATAACAAAGTTAACCAAGCTACCAGCATGTGACAAACCTGAAGGTTGAGCCACTATCATGCCTTCATGTGGACGAACTCCTTTGAGAGAGGCTTCATCCTCCAGAGCATCTGGCATCGCGACTTGATCTCTTTTTCACGATTTCCATGAGTCCATAGAATCTGAATCAGTATTATGCAAGGATGCCAAAGAAGTAGTTTGTAGAGAGGTGTCTTCCGGTGTCAGACGATTATCTGGAAGAACCAAACAATCCATCATCGGCGATGTACAATCACTGCTATACCAGGGATGGACACACAAACACTTTTACCTAACTTCTTCAACACACTGCAACACACCAAAATCCCTTTTATTGGCAGCAGTAAAACTACAATCACGAGAAGGACTAAATGCTTCACCAACCGATGGAGATTTTTTATTGCCTGCAGCCTGGGCATCCGAAATAGCAACCATACTTTTACGCTTATGGGAGGAATCTTAAGAGAAAAAAGATGGAAAGAGGAATGATCTGGATTACGTGTCTGACCAGGGAACCATCCAAGTTACAAAAGTGCCCTTGTCTGCTTTGAACAATGGAGCATGACAGTTGTGTCAACCCAGTCATCACAAGGCTCCTCTCTCTCTCTTCCCTATCTCACAGAAATGGGTACAACATCCTGCTGTAACCATTTCTGTGAGAGAGGGAAGAGAGATAGGGGGAAGAGAGATAGGGACTGTAACCATGGTTACTCTCTCTCTCTTCCCCCTCTCTCACAAAAATGGGTACAGTACCCCTGTATAACCATGGGTTACAGCAGGGGATCCAAATCCATCCCAATCCGCATCGTAATCCCTAGAGTGCAAAGAACCAAGGTGCGAACCATACTGATAAAACCTAGACTCGATATAGGCCAAATTGAAACCAACATTATTCTCTGTTTGGGCCAAGTCCATATGCTCTGGACTAACTAACAGGTTAAAGAGCTGGCTACAAGCCTTTTTGCCTTTAGAAATAAGTGGCTCAAAATTCATACCTAACAGCCCCGACATACCGAAAGCACGGTCCATCTGAGAGAAGCCCAAGTTTGCACCCTCATCTAATGGGATACTCTCAAACCTGAGTACCATGGTGATGACAAGGCAAGAGCTATCAATCTTCAAACTCTTAGAAAAGATTTTGAAACTATCAAGATAAAAGAGAAAGAAACCTTAGCTGAATTTTCTACTAAGTTCATGATCTAATTAATCAAATGAAGTCTCATGGTGAAGAGATTAAAAATGGAAGAATTGTTGAAAAAATCCTAATCTGTTTACCCTAGAATTTTGGCCACTATTAAATAAATCAGAGATTAATGAAATGGGCGTTCATGAATTGATGGCTTTCTTTAAAGTCCTGTGAGCAAAGACTGACAAGACACTTTAAGAGTACTTTTCATTCTAAGCTCAATGTTGGTTCTAAATATAATAACCGAAAGTCCCAAAATAATGAGCAAAACAAAAAATGTTCCTTCGAAGGGAAACATAAAGATTTTGCATGAAAAGATGAAACAAAAACAAGCTATGAGAATAGGACAATGATGATGTGACATCATAAAAGTGTAAACTAGTAAAAATGACAGACATATAGAGAAAACTTACTCGTCAGAGGGAAGTCACAATGTCGTAAATGTAAAAGACTCCAACATGTGCAAAAGAATTATAACTGGAAAAAAATATTGGTCAAATTTATTTTTATTCCATTTAAGTGCAAACATTATAATCTCAACATTATATACACATAATATTTTCAGTCTATCTCTGTACAATACCCTCTATCCATTACATGCTCTTAGTGTATTTTCTCTAGTTTGTATGAGTATTCCTTCATCAATCTCCCATAGGTTACATAGAGCTGTGTTCCTTGTTGTGGCTGGCATCTTTCTCCATGTCATCACTCTGTATTTTATCCATTGCTTTGTAACCTGCTGAAACCAATAAAACAACCCTAGATGGGGTGAATAGGGTTTTTAAAAATTAATGAGAAATTTAAACTAAGCAAAATCATAAATCTCAATCAAACCAAGTAATACTTCAATGAAGATGCTAACTAAACAATCTCAAACAATTAAAGAGCAATAAGTAAAGAGATTGAGTTAGAGATACTTGACAAGAAGATTTAAATGGTTCGACTTGAACTACCCTCAAGCGTACATCCACCTCTTCAAGGAAGTTCCTTATGAGAGCACTAGAATCCATTAGCAACAATCTTCTTCCGGGTCAAGAACAAAACCCTTACAACACTTGGTAATATCCCCACACCAAGCACAAGCCTTGAATCCACAAAGCTCACCCAAGACTTGACAAACCCAAGCCTTGATCACAATCATTTTACAAAGATTAGTTATGTACAAAGAAACCCTCTTCAAAGGAAATGAGTACAATGAAGCTCTAGTACAATAGAGAGATGAAAGAATTGATGACTTAAAGAATGCTCACTCTCAATCAAAGAATTGCTCATAAAGATGCTTTCTTTAATGATGTAAAATCATGAAGATGAAGAGAGAAAAGTTTAATCTATGAGCCTTGATGTTTCTCTAATGAATAGAGGCTTAGAATGTGGTTCTCATGGTGTATGATGAAGCCCCAAATCATTTATATAGAGAAGATATGGAATATAGCCGTTAAAGGCATTATATGAGCAAAACTGTCATTGCAGTCGACTGTATTCCCAATGCAGTTGACTGGGTTCCCTCTAAACTAGCCGTTGCAGTCTTATCCTTGAAAATAGCCGTTGAAACTATTTTTTGACCAATGCAGTCGACTGTATTACACTTCTGCCTATCGACTGCCTCACAGAACCCCCTTTCCTATTTTGAGCATAACTTTTTCTAGAAAAATCAGACTGAGGTGTTGTTTTTTGCGTTGGAAAGCTAATGAAATGTTTTATCAAAATATGAAAAGTTTAGCTCCAAAAACATTCTTGAGAAAATCTGAGTGAACTCCAAAGTTCACTCATTTTCAAGAAACACATTTGTGTGAAAGGTTATGAACTCACATGCAATGCACAAGGTGTCCTAAGGTCATTTTAGGTCATAGTCATCAATCCAAACATCAAACCAAGACTAGTTACATAATAGTAAAGATCAACCATAATCAATAGTAACTTAGCCTATAGATTCTTTCTTGCTCTTTGACATTGGACTTGATGAAGCTTCCATAGGATGTCCATTATAGCTTTCAGCTTCTTTGTCTTTAATCCATCTATCCAACTTCTCAAATGTGTCTTCATGAGTTTGTGTATATACCTACTAAGAATCTACTCAAAGCACACATTATAACATAATCAATGTTTAGTTATCATCAAAACAAGATATAAGCCTAGGTTATCCAACCCTAGGGCTAACACCTGCATACACCCCTGCACATTTGAACACCTTATTTCAAAGATTCTTGAGTTCCTTTCTTGCCATACTCCATAGACTATTACAACCACCATTAGCTTGCCTAATTTTGCTCTGAAGCTCTTTCCTTTGAACATTGTTGCAGCATCCTGCCATGCTTGAGACCATGTTACCAGAGCAAGCTGTGTTTGCTTATTCTCTAGAGCCATTTCCCATAATTCTTGCTCATAGGGGCATTATATGAATATATGATCCTCAGTTTCAGCCTGCCTTAAGCATAAGACACAGTGTTCCTCTTGAATAAGATTCCATGCTTCTAGTTTCACTATAGTTCTGAGCCCTCATTTGTATAGTAACCATAGAATCAAAGAGCATTTATGGATCTGCCCTGAGAACCAAATAAGATTCCACTTAGAATCCAGTGTACCATGAGTTCTCAACCCTTCCCAAGCTGACTTTGTAGTATATTTTCCATTTGAAGACGGTTTCCACCATATCATATCAGGCCTCTCTGGATTAGGTGTCTGGAATTTTTGCAACAAGTTATTAACTTCTCTTAATGCTCTTGATTTGTTCGACATCAATCTCCATTCTCTCCCTTGAATCATTTCACATAACTTTGCATTACTGGCAAGTCCAGAGTCATAGATTGTTCTTTGACCAAATAATTCATCCAGAGATTTTTCATTCAGCAATTTGTCTTTCCATAACCAAGTGCTTCTACCATCCCCTACTTTAAATTGGATAAATTGACTGCATCGCTCTCTGATCTTTAGCATTTTACACCATGTCCATGAAAGTACCACAGGGGGGTAAAGGTCCATAAATGTTGCTCCTTTATGATGTAAATGTGACACCATTTTACCCAGAGTCCTTTTTATGGGCTAGATCCCATAAGTTCTTACTAATTGCTGCTTTATTCCATTCTTCCAATCCTTTAATGCCTAGGCCTTCTTCTTTTTTAGGTAAACATAAGTCCTTCCATGCAACTTTGGCACCACTACATTTCACATCGCTACCATGCAATATCAAAGTTCTTACTTTATACTCAATCTGTTTTATGATTCTCTTAGGCAAGATGAAGATTGAGCAGCAATACACCTGCATACTACATAGAACATAAATAGCCAGTTGCACTCTTCCAGCATATGATAAGACCTTTGTAGTCCAGCTAGAGATTCTTTTAGTGATTTTCTCTACCAAAACTGAGCAATCACTGTATTTCAGCTTGGTTGAGATAAGTGGCACTCCCAAGTAAGTGACTGAAACTCTCCTTTAGGAATATTCACTATAGCAGCCAAGGTCTCTCTTATTCTGTCATCCACTCCAGCAAGAAAAATAGAACTCTTAGATAGATTTGGAGATAGGTTAGACAATTATTTGAATTCATCCAATGCTAGCTTGTTCAAACTCAGTGTATCTTAGTCTGCTTTAGCTAACAAGAATAGATTATCAACAAAGCAAAGGTGATGAATATTTAACTCTTGACACTTAGAATGATACTGAAAACCTGGTCAGTTGGCATAAGCCTCTCATAATTCCAGAGAATGCTTCCATCATTAGTAGAAAGAGGTAGGGAGATATGGGATCTTTTTGCCTCAATCCTTTGGCACTACCAAAGTAGCCATCCATATTCCCATTGAGGTTGATAGAGAATTTGGCTGTGGATACACATTGCATAATCAACTCCATAAAAGTATTAGGAAATCTTATTGTCTCCATCACTGCCTTAAGAAATTCCCAACTCACAGAATCGTATGTTTTTTGCAAGTCAATTTTCAATACACATATTGGTGGCCCCCCTTTTTCTCTGATAATTCTTCACTATCTCTTGTATAAGAAGGATATTATCAGCAATTTTCCTGTTAGCTAAAAATGTTGACCGGTTCAAGCTTATCAGACTTGGTAATACTTTCTTGATTCTAGCACTTAAAATTTCTGATACACATTTATAGACCACATTACAACATGCAATTGGTCTAAAATTCCTCATAGTATTAGGACATGAGGTTTTTGGTATCAAGGTCAAAGCAGTGCTATTGAAAAATTTGATACGTTTCTTTCTATTGATCATCACCAAGACAGCTGCTGTCACATCCTTTCCCACAATAGCCCAATTCTTTTGAAAAAATTCAGCACTGTAGCCATCAGGGCCAGGAGCTCTATTAGGTTTAAAATCAAAGATATATATCTTCACTTCCTTTTCATTTATAAGTGTTGCCAACATTGCTTGATCTCCCACAGATACTTGCTTAGTTAAGATTTCATTAAGTCTGGTTCTGCTGTGAGGCTAGGCCATTACAAGAGTTCCAAGGAACTCATAGAAGTGCTTGATTGCAGCTTGGTGGACTTCTTTTATTCATGTTACTTGAGTCCCATCCACTGTAGATATAGCCAAAATTCTGTTGTGAGCTCTGTGTACAGTCATTTTCTTGTGGAAGTAGGCTGTATTACAATCACCAAGACTTAGATACTTTATTCTAGCTTTTTGACAATAGAAAGCTTCTTTATCTTGGACAAAATGGAAATATTCTTTATGGATCATCTTCTCTCTTTGCACAAGATTATGATCTTGTTTTTCCAAAATCTGGTGATGTATCCTTGTCAATTCCCATGCATTCTGGCTGAGATATTACAATGGTGCACCTTATTGAGCTGTTTTAGTACATGTTTCAGTCTTTTTAATTTCTGTCTTAATTGTGCACAAGCATCCCCCTCAAGAGCCATATTCCAATTTTCCTTCATGATTTGCAGAAACTGAATATGGTTCATCCAAAAGTTAAAGAACTTGAAAGGTCTTTTACCTTTTTCTTGTTCTTCCATGATAGTGATCATTATCACACCATGATATAAAATTCCTGGAGCTTGGACATCAATTTTGGTGTTGGGATATTGGTGCATCCAGCCTTCATTTTGTAGTGCCCTGCCCAATTTACACAATATGAGGTCCTCTTCTCTGTTATTATTCCATGTGTAGAATAGCCCACCAACATATATAGCTTCAAGATGAGCTTCATAGAGACATTGGTTGAATTCATCTATGTCTCTTTTGTTGATACCAGTACCCCAAAATTTCTCAGTTGTATTTCTTACTACATTAAAATCACCGGCCACTAGCCAAGGCCTTTGTCCAATTGTGTTAGCTTCATGTGTTAACTGCTGCCAGAGAGCCCTCATTTTATCCCCCTTATTGTTTGCATAAACAAAGGTTATAAAGAAAGCAAGGCTTGAGTTAGGTGTAGCAAAACCAGTTATATGTTGACTGGACTTATTGATCACTGTCATTGAGAAACTATTACTCTTCCAGCCCCTCTATAATCTTAATAGTCCTTTATGATTGACACAATAATCAAATTGCCATTCTTGTGTCCATTTTTTTGTGATTCTTTGAATATTTTCCTCCCTTACTCGTCTTTCCAATAATCCCATTATTTTTACTTTCTTATTTTTCAACATTTTCCAAACATCCCTTAGTTTCACAGCTCCATTCAGTCCTTTAATATTCCAACTAGCAATATCGGTCATTATTTATGCTTGGCATTGCTTCTACCATTATTTTTCTTCACCAACTGTTGTTGATATTTAGTAGTGGAATCTCTGCTAGTTCGAACTTCATTCAGATCCATCATTTTAACTGTACTAAGGCTCTTCTCCCTTAGGCAATTCTCTTATATCTCTTCTTCATTTTCTCCAAGCACATAGAAACTGTTTGTAAGAGACAGACTCTTGTTAATAACAGGCCTCTTAGGATTCTCCATTATATGATGTACTGTTGACTTTGCTACATCCTCTTTTTGTTCCATTTATCTGCCTTTCTCAATTTGAGAGTTAGCCTTTGGTCTCCAAACTTGTTGGCTATTCACCTTTTTGTAACAATTCCTTAATAAATGACCATAATTCTTACAATTTGTGCATTGGACTGACAACCATTCATATTCTACCTTTTGATTTATTATTGTTCCCCCTGGTCCTTTAAGAGGTATAGTCTCAGGAAGTGTGTTTTCCACTTCAATTTCCACACAAACTCTAGCAAATCCCAATCTCTCTTTTTTGGCAGTCATCTGATCCATGAATAATGGCTTGCCTATAGCACTTGCTATTCTGCTCATCATTTTGGTGGACCAAAATTGTAATGGTAATTGGGGTAATTTAATCCATACAGGAACAATATGAGTCCCTTTCTTGTCTATTTCCATCAAGTCAGAACATGGTTTGACAATTACAGGTTTATTGTCAAGGAACCATGGCCCTTTCTCAAGGATCATGGATCAGGTTTTTAGCATTTTCTTCATCAAAACAAACCAGAAACATACCTGATCGAAGCATGCTACAGGTGAAATTTCCAATCTGTTTCCATTTCCTCAGCATAAATCCTTGTATCACATGCAAAGGTGGTTTTACCCCAAGCACATATACAATGATTGTATTCTTCCATTCTTTGAGTTCATCTTCAATGTTTGCCTGTGTGTATTCTACATCTTTAAATCCATCAATTTCTTGCGGCATTACATATTCCAGTCCATTTTCCTCCTTGAAATCACGATTTGATTTAGCAATCGTGGCATACGATTTATTGGATTCTGAATTCATTTGCATCGTGTTAGAGTTTCCTTGATCAAGCATAATTTTTTGTACTGAAGGTAAGGGTGGAAATTCATCTTCCTTACCCGCTCTGGCCGATTCAAAAATTCGGTTATTGGTTTGGATCTCAACCATTGGATTCACCATCATGGTTCCCATCTCAGCATTTTATTGAACTTCACGTGCCCCCAAATCAATGTCATCCCTTTCATTCAATGTGTTCACATCTTGTGAATCTGCTACTGAAATCTCTGTCTTCTTATTGTTTGCATTTATTTGCCTCTTCAATTCTGCATTTTTATTGGAATCCGATTGCAATAGATTTGTCTTCTCCTCTTTTGTATTTAATTTTCTCAGCAACTCATCATTCTCTGTTCTTAGTGCATCTATTTGAGAAGTTAACTGTAGGATCATCTCTATTACCCCCGTTTCTTCGTCTGAATCTTTGCTTGATTCCACTTCACTTCCTGGACGTATGTCATTGACATATTTATATTGTTGGGACCTATTTCAATGGTCTTTCTAAATTCTTGTGGGAGAAACAACCCTAGCGTGTTATTTGCATGCGTTTTCTACCATTCTTTACCCACAAAATCTTCTGCATATGTGCCTTTGATTGGTCCTCGTAGCCGTGATGAACGTCGCGACGTTGACAGATATGTTGTCGGTGGCATCACGATACCGATTTCTCAATATTCTAGAGAGATGTGAGAGTTTCTCTCTCTAAGCTCTGACCCACCGAGTCAAAAACATCAATATTAGCTTCAAATCCTGAAAAATTTTCAGTAAGTCCCGCTAAAGAAAAGTAAGACAAAGAAAATATGTAGCAGAAACGAGTTGTGTGGTTTATTAACAACGGTTGTGGCAATCATATAGCGAGAAATGGACATATTTCCCTAGACTTGTATAGCACTTTCAAATCTAAAGTGAAGTGGCGAAATAAAGCATTGGTTTAAGCTAAAGGGAAAGGAAAAATTGGTGTTAAACCAATGAAGGGAACGGGTTTATTCGAGATATCCTACTTGTTCCAGACCTAGATTAGAACTTTCTTAGTGCTGAACAACTATTAAAGCAGGGACACAAGCTCGATCCTGAGAGCAAGGGCTTCATTATATAAGAAAATAGACAAAACTTATTCTTTCTCATCTGAATAAATAAGGATTATTGTTACTTCCTCGTGAAATCAAAACTTCAAGAAAGGACTAATATTTCACAGCGGAGGCCACGGAAGAGGGGGACCATGGTCTCTCCCAGTGTTTACCACTAAAACTTTCTTGTGTTATATATCTGCAATTTGATTATGGCATTGAAGAAAATAATTAAAAACCCTTTTATTTACATTGAGGAATCAATAAATTCACTTCTAATTTGAACTCTCTCAATCTATTTTTATTCCTAAAAGCTAAAGCTATGTTATTTACAAGTGTAACTAAAAGTCGTATGGAGTTTCGGAGAGTTCAAGCAAGGCTTTTAAACTCAATATAAATGTGATAAAAGTACTAACGCATCTAAACATAGAATTCTTTTTGTGCACCCTACGAAATTAGAGAGTAGAAATCCATCAAGTTTGTTGTTGTTGCTTGCTGCTCCAGATGTGGTCATATTAGACAAGTGGCTATAGCTTTTACGTCCTATTTTTGGCCACCCCTGATGTGACATCTAGGATCCACCTCTGACTTCAAGTAACCTACAAAATGAACACTCCCAATTTACTGAGAAAAAGTATTACGAGCGTGTTTTCATTTCTCACTTAAGGTACTAATTAAATAGGTACATACCTAGACCAACATTTCCCTCCCGCATCTATACCTTACACCGCCACCTAAAAGAAGCGTAACACAAAGAGAAAGGTCCATGTAATAAAGGTCTTATTTCTCTTTTACGGCCAACCTACATATTCGAGCCTATTGTGATTCCGAGTAGGCTCGGTGTCCAATGTCAAGACAATCTATCACCGTTGGCTACTGCATCTTTCCTGGATCCAATCATATCCCTTTGGAAATGAAGAAACCAATATGTTGTATGTCCCTGTCTCGCCGAGTTAAGCATAAAGCCATGGCCAATGCCGTATATGAGATTACTTGGTTATCTTATTTGTTACATGATCTTGATCTTGCAAGCTTACCTATCTCTTGTCCACATCAATGAATCCTTATGATCAATTTGAACTACACATCGCTGAGAATGTCGTTTTTTATGAGCACACAAAATATTTGAGATTGATTGTCACACGGTTCTCAAAAAAAAAATTCAACATGGATTAATCCAATTGGGAAACGTTTCCTTTGCACATAAGTGTACGTACAAACTTTTTTACTAATTCCCTTGGTCGCAAACAATTTCATCACTTGAAGTCCAAGTTGGGGATTCCCTTCATGCTCCACCTTAAGGGGGTGTATTACATCATATATCGAAATTGTTGCATTTTCTTTCTACCATATATTTTGGGTTTGACCTCCTTAGTTTTACAAGTAATCTTAGGCATAATTTATGGTAATTCTGTATATATATATATATATATATATATATATATATATATATATTAGACAAAGTAATTGAAACATTTCTCACTTGTCAAGAGTTAAAATAGACACTAGTTTTATTTTTTAATTTAATGAAAGCTACAAATTCATATCACATTGTAACTAAAATATGTGAAGCCTTATAAAACTGGCTAGAAAAAGTTCCAACGCACATATCTCTCAACAAAAACACATCATACAGCAGAAAAGGACAATGTTGTTCTAAAGGAATTTATAAGGAACATTTAACTAACAATTGCAACATCGATAATCTCCGGGAAGAGTCACATACCTTTATTTTTCGAGTAGGCAACTCCTCTGAGACTCTACCTTGACGCATTGCGAGTGTCCTGGCACAAGGGATCATTGAAGGACATGTGACTTCCCTGAACACTATCTCCAATAGAGAACTCCGAGTGCTTCGGCTACAGGAATCCTCTTCTGTAACATAGGCGACTTCTCGGAGTCACTACCTTGCCTGTTGGCTAGGCGACTCCTACGATGACAATATCTCCACTAAGGTGTCTGTGTGGCTAACCTACGTGCTTTGTCAATCGGGGCTAATTATCAGCATACCTTATGATCATGATGATTGGGTCACTCCGTGACAGGAGTAAATTTGTGGAGGGGCATCATGCAAAGTTTACCTGGAAGTTCAGCGTCAAGTCTTCCCTATCGATTCATTCTCTATGTATCTCGACGCCCCCATATAGGACTTAGTAAGGGCTATGGACTGGTGGCTAGATCAAGGACATTCTTTGGCCAGACTAGCATTTGTGATTTATTCTCCCTAGATAGACAAAGCAACGTTGCGCGAGCAAGCTCACTGAATATGCAATCCGATAGTCCGTGGAGCACCAACACATGTGGCTCCCTCGGCGAGATGTCACTCTCAGAGAGAGCCGCATGTCGCTTGATGACATGTCATTTCCAACTCTTATAAATAGTTAACTTAATAATTTATGTTCTCATCTGACATTTCACTTTTTTATTCCAGAACTTCATCGCTAGATAATTCTATAGGAAGAAACCCTGACTTCGAACGTTGGCATCTGGACCTCAGCATTGGACTCTAGCTTGATTGTCGCAGTCTGTGCCATCACCTTAGTTGCGCTACCACTCCCCGGGCTCTGTCTAGCTATGTTGTGGTCTCTGCCCTTTCTCCGTCCTTACTCTGTTTCACATGATCACAATTGGCTCACTTGTAGCACCTCCACATGTCTTTAAACTAATTTTCTTGGCATCATAGGATGACCAATTTTTGTCACAATTCAAGCAGTTTGGAAACTCAAATGATCGAGCGACATAAATTCTACATAGGACTAAGAGCAATAAAAAAAGGGTTAATTACACTTATATCCCTGAGGTTTGGGTGAAATTACACGCGTGTCCATAAGTTTAAAAAATAGGCACTTACGTCCTTTGACCTAACGGAATACCCAAATACATAACGGAATGGTCAAAATGACCATATTGCCCACGATTTGAAAGGTTAATTCTTTACCATGCCATTCAAATTTCAAGTCATTCCTTTATCTCCCTCTTTCCAACCTGCACCAAATCAATTTGATTCTTCAATTCAGTGTTAAGCCCAATCAATCAGATCCAGGTTTGTCGCCGCTGGTAGTCCCCTTCCCGCTGGCAGCCCCTTCCCTCACCTCGACAGTCCCTTTCCCTACCTCGTCGGCAGTTCCCTTCCCCGCCAGCAGCCCCTTCCTCACCTCGCTGGCAGCCCCTTCCTTCACCCCGGCAGTCTTCTTCCCCGCCGGCAATTTGCTCTCTCCCTCTCTTTCTCTTCCCCCACCGCCCCGCACACCACCCTCCTTCCACTACCCCGCCTCACCACGGCAGTCCCCTTCCGATGCGTCGCCGCCGACCTAATTTATCTTAATCTGCCCAGTTTCCCCTTCCTCCATTCTCCAGCCCTTGAAGCCTCACCCCGAACTTCACGACCTTGGCCACCTCCTCCAACTTCGAAATCACACAGCTCGCCGGCCTCGCCGTCGCGAACCTCATCTCCTCCTTCTCCTCCCTCTTGTTCTCTTCGAACAACGGCGACAGCAGGGGTAGGGGAGCAGCGACGTGATGGTGGGCAGTAGGAACAACGGTCGTGGTGGTCTGTGGTGGGCATCGGCGTGGTGGTGGGCGGTTGGTGAGGGCTGCCGCATGGTGGCTGGGGAAATCTCTGATGGAAGAAGAGAGAGATAAGAGAAAAGGGAAAAGGGAAGAGAGAGAAAAGGGAAGAGAGAGAAGAGAGGTAAATGTAATTTAGGGGTACGATTGCCATATTTTGAAAATACGTTTTGATGACATCATAAAAAATACACTTTTTGGACGTATACTTGACGGATGGACACAAGTGTTACCTTTTCAAAGTTTGTGGTCACGGTTTGTTACCTTTTGAAACTTAATGTCCTTGTCTGTAATTTCACCCAAACCTCAGGGACATAAGTGTAATTAACCCTAAATTGTTTTTCTCTAGAATGACTTTTATCTTCCAATTTTGATTCCTTAAAGTTTCTCTAATTAGGCAAGACAATGTTTTCGTTGTTAACCAATTTGTAGCCCCGGGCTACTCTAATCTAGATTTTTTCAATGATATTTTCATTAAGTCATGTTAGCAAAACTTTAATAAGTTATGAATAGATAGAAACACTTTCAATGTTATTTTTTCTTTTCATTATGCACAGGACAGAAAACACACACAGAGAGTTTCTCACGAAGAAAGACGTTGAGCGAATTTGACATTTGTGCTTATAAGAAGGTTGAGGTTCATATACATCACCAGTAAGTAACTTATAACACTCTTTACTATATTAAACTCACAAAAAACCGAAAGTGAGGGTACAAATAACTTTTTTTTATCATATTGGTTTCGGATATATCATTATTATATGCTTGCGATTATATATACCTTGCCCCAAATATTAAGCTAAAAAGTTTAAATTCAGTTAAATAGTAGTACGAGATTGTCGCCATATGTTATCAGGAAACGTCAATGAAAAGGCATCCTAAGTCTGTATGACTTTTTTTTTTTTTAACTATAACATTCATATCTCATTTGTGAGTAAAAACTGGTCATATTAAATCATGCATTCTACCTTTGCTACTTTTCGAGAAGTTCTATTCAGAGGCAATCTTCTACGTGATATATTTCTTGCCGGCACAATTCAAACAATCATAGTTATAAACAATCTACAAAAACACATTCAAAAAATATTTTGAAAAAGTTAGGGAAATTAACAGTTATAAAGTATCTATAGAAATAAATTTTGGACAATATTTGAGAAATTAGAGAAAGTCCCGTGCATTGCACGGGTCCCTTAGCTAGTGTTTCTAAATATTAAGAGCTAACAACCCCGTGCAGAGGGTTCATTTGATCACAACATTTTCGTTCCTTATGAAATGAACAAGCTAATTGGTAAATTCAAACAGGGAATGTCCCTCATTCAGGTGAATAGTATAAGGCCAGCGGCACAGAACATTCAAACCCACCAGTGTCATCCTGGAAGTAGCATTGCCCTAGCAGAGTTCAAATTAAGGAGGCAGGAACAATACAAAAACCGGATAACTTCCAAATTAATCGAAACTTCCATAAGAACCAAGTGCAAACTAAGAAAATTGCGAGGCAGGAACACGTAAAGGCCTGAAATCAAATGCACGGGCTCATTAGCTTGTATGTAATCCTTTTCCAGTTAGGAAAAGGATCGGACTAGTTCGGTGCTTCCAACCTAAGCTAAGCCTATTCCAGAAGAGGCTTAGTCCTATTCCAATACTGATTAAGAGCCTTCACCCTTATACATATGTCAGAGCAGAGCAGAGCAGAGCACCCTGCTTTTTCACAGAAACTCCATCTCACCCAAAAACCAAACACCCTTCTTCAATTCACACAAACTCCATCTCTCCCAACCCAACAACATGCCCACCAGATCAACCCTTTCCACCTCCAGCCACCGCTCATCTTCTCTGCCCTCCAGATCAACCCTTTCCACCACCACCCACCGCTCATCTTCTCTGCCGGAGAATCCCTTCACTGGCTTAATCCGTTATGTCTCAGCCAACTGTTTCTTCTTGAAGGCTTCGGGGGGTGAGTGCTCGATTTGTCATGAAGATTTTGTGCCCAGGGACATGGTCAATCGGTTGCCTTGCAGCCATATCTTTCACACACGCTGCATTCTCCGATGGCTGAAACGAAGCAACACATGTCCCCTGTGCCGATCCAAGGTGTACAAGGAGGAGCCAGCAAGGCCAAAAGAAACGCACGGCCAGCCCATCAGGATTATCCGTCTCGATCGACAGAGCTTTCACAGGGTGCCGACCTCGCAGTCCAGGCCAGCCCCAACAAGCAGAAACGTCACTCGTTCTGTGGAAAACGAAGCGCACATTCCGCAGTCCAGGCCAACGCCGACTGCTAGAAACGTCATTCCTTCGGTGCAAGACGAGGATCATGGCGACGCAGTTTCCTGTGTGACGCTTGACGAAGCTGGCGACACTGTGATGATTGATGCTTGATACGTAAGAAGCAAATCAAGTATATAGCATTCATTCTTGCTGCTGATTGAAACTCCAAATCATTATGGAGCAATCAAGTATTGTAACTAAAAGAACTACGTGAGCTTGATCCCTTGAATTGGGTACGTAGGCAGCCTATCTCAGGTGGGTTCAGCTCCTTTTTGTAAAAGAACTACGTGAGCTTGATCCCTTGAATTGGGTACGTAGGAAGCCTATCTCAGGTGGGTTCAGCTCCTTTTATGTAAAAGAACTACGTGAGCTTGATCCCTTATATTGGGTACGTAGGCAGCCTATCTCAGATGGGTTCAGCTCCTTTTATTTATAAAATTTCTCTTGTGTCTCTACATGTTCAGTAAAAGATACAAAAGAATCGCATGATAGATTGTAAATATAATGTTTTTGTTTGGCAAATGCCATATTGAGCCTCTCTTCCTTGTTTATGGAAATCTCTAGCAAAATGTGGAAGGGTCATTCTACCAGAAACTCGATTCTAAGTACTTAAGAAGGTGTGTTAAGATATAGAATGATCATTATGACAGGAGAACTCTTGCAGCAAATTAACCAGAAAGTTGTCCCTGGCTTGCACATCATATGTATCCTGGCTAAGAGATGTCAATGAGCAATGGCTAGTCTAGGAAATCTTGCCTAGGATCTTCAAGAACCAAGAACCATGCAAGGGCATGGGGAATCCCTGAAGCTCAGTGTAGTATGTATTTTGGGTTGTATTATGCTGTTGTATTGCTGTTCATAGCATGCTTGTTGAGTTCTAATAGAAACGTTACCTTGCCTCGAAGTAATTGTCAATAAACATGTACACCCGAAACTGGATGTTCTGTAAAAGATGCGAAAGAATCGCATGATTGATTGTAAATATACTCGACTTTTTTGAAGCAGACAAGTTAATATGCACCGATGTAGTAATGCTTAAAGAAGTTTTTTTCATCTTGTGTACGTACTCGACATATCGAGAGGAATTGCTCTAGCAACTATTCGGTGTTCCCAACAATATAATTCCCTGTCACACTTGGGACAGAACCGTGCCATTGCCTTTAGCAATAAGTGGCTCAAAATTCATACCTAACAGCCTCGACATACCGAAAGCACGGTCCATCTGAGAGAAGCCCAAGTTTACACCCTTATCTAAATGATCACTTGATAAGTTCAGAGGTGGAGTCAATGCTTCTTCGCATTCCCGCCCTCCAGATTTCAAAGACTGGACCGGTGGCACCGATGACTCAGCCTAAACTGCCTGCATGGAAACTAGACCTGTCAATTTTCTGCCCGTACCCGGTAAAAAACCTCGGGTACGGGTACATATATATATATATATATATATATATATATATATATATATATATATATATATGCTAACCATTGAAAATAAACCGTACCCGAACTGACCCGTAATTTTTTGGGTCGGGTGATGGGTTACCCTGTTTACCCGTTTTTCAAAGGATATATAAACAAACAAGTGTGCCTTTAAGCCAATAACCCATCAATTTCATTTTTCTACTTTACTCAGACCCTTCTTCTCTGCCTCTGTGCCGCCGCCGTCCCTCTTGCAGAGATCTACCGCCACCCATCACTTCGTCTTCCCCCTCACTCTCACGGATCTATCGCAACTCCACCCATCGTCAATCCGTCACTGTAGTCACCGTTAAGTAAGTGACCGTCTGACCGACTGCAGCGGCGCCAGAACGTCACTCCGTCACCGTTCTTCTCTCCATCGCCACTCCATCGTCGTTCTTCTCCTCTGTCGCCACTCCATCACCGACCATATCTATGTTGTCCGTCGCCAACCAGATCTATGTTGTCCGTCGCCAACCAGATCTATGTTGTCCGTCGCCGACCAGATATAAAGTTCACTGTCGCCGGCCAGATCTATCGATCTTGAAATTTCATGTGTTTTATTTTGTTTATTTGAGAATCTTGATCTTCAGTCTTGTGGGGATTGTTATGTAATGGATCTTAATGGAGATTGTTATGTGAATTTTTTAGGTTCTCTTTGTGTAATAAAAGACGGAAGAAAGGAGAAAACATTCGAGAAAGGAAGAACATTTGTTAACAAAAAAAATTATAAAAAATAATTTATTACCCGCAGGTAATACCCTAGGGTATGGATCCTTAAAAAGTCTACCCGAAATAAATTTTAGGTAAAATATACCCGACCCGTCTTTACTTGGATCCAAACGGATTTTATCCGAACCCGGCGGATATACTCGTTTATCAGGTCTAATGGAAACCATATAACAACACGTATATGTGACGAAATAACAGGAGCCACGTCATCCATTGCATGCGTTTCGTCTCCGGCAACCACTGCGATTCCGCTACCTCCGGCGTCACCGCGGAACAATCCCCAGGACTTGATTGATGAGAACAAATGCGATCTGCTGAAAAGAATTGGGTGGACGAAGGAGAAGGCAATTCTATTGATTCCGTCAAATTAGCCATCAAACTCTGCATCTCTACAATCAAATCTTCCTCCGAATCAACGCTAGAAACTCGATCAGTTCCATAAACCAAATTTAGTCCATTATCGGCATCAATGACAATAAGCCGAGTGGTTATGTTCTAGCTGGTGTTTGCAAAGGCCCTTAAGGCCGCGGTAAAGTAGGGCTCTTTCCTGTGTGCCAGTTTCGATATGATACAGTTCTCCGAAGTATACTGTAGGCATGTAAGTTCGAGTCTATCACGCACAACCCGCAACGGCATCGAACATGAGTCTATGCAGTGACCGATTACACCACACCAATAACATACCCGAATTTTTTTCTCGAAACGAGCCTGTATCCAAAGAGATTGGCAATGATCCGATCGTACAAAGGGTCCAGGGATTAGGGGATCATCCAATCAAACTCGAACAAGAACACGGAACTAATCTCGGCGAAGTTGCCGAGAAGGCGACCAAACCAATCAACCGCAAGCAACCTACCAAATGCACTACCCATGAGAGCAGCCATGTCATGTGAAAAGAAGCTCCAGTGGAACAAAAATGCAGTTGCACCCAAAGGTCTACCGAGAGAAAGTCGAGTTGTTCTGATGCCATAAAAGGTTGCCAACACCTTAAAACTAGTAGCTCTCCACGAATTTGCCATATCAGAATGCACAGCAAAGTGCAAAGCAAAAGACCCACCAAGATTTTCTACCACAACATTCCCAAGCAAATTCCAGAAAGTATCTATTACCCTTTGAAGACAGAAAGAGATCGTCGAATCAACAAAGCGAAGCGCCCAATTAAAGTATTTCGCCAAAGCAGCCGACGACGATTCACCGCCTCCGGGTCCAATTGCAGCAAACGCCCATAGCGCGCTAAACTATTCGGCGACTCCAAGTAGCCAGACTCAAAACAATCGGAAGCCCTAGTACCACAAGACCGACGTAGAACCAATTACAGAGAGGGAGAGGACTGAACCTCCAAACCAAACAAGCTAACAGAAACTACTAAACCGGAACTTACAAAACAGGGGAAGGGAGTTTGGCAGAATCAGACTTTGCCCAGAATCAAACTCCAAATCTCCAACGCAGACGCATGAAAATGGAAGGCTCCCAGACGAAGAGCTTTCGAGAATTCGGCGAAGGAACTTGCGACGTCGCCTTGAGGTTTCGCTGCTCATGCTCTCAATCGCACTACAGCGCGAGGGACTCTAACCTGTGAATATGCTCGTGAGAGCATCTGAACCATTGGTTTTTGTTTGTTATTCTTTCCTTCATAACATCGGCTAAAAACCTAAAACCCCAATCAATCGACTGTCTATCGACTGTCACTGCTGTTTACCGTGCCCCGTTCCCAGCTATTGCTCCCGTCCCCGCCGGCTGCTGGTCTCACCCCTGCCGGCTGCGGCCACTCTTGCCGCAGACCACCACCAGGTTCGTCTCTCTCTCTCTCTCTCTCTCTCTCTCTCTATCTTTCATTTGTCACATGTTTTGATATGGCTATATATACAATAAAAAGAGCAATCCGAGATGTCAGTCAATCTCATCATGGGCTTGAGTGCTTTCGCTTAGCTCCTCTTCCTTTGTTAATGGCTGCGGTTTCTTGATATCTCCATTTTCAGCCCTGCGCTAATTCTTATTTCTAGGTTGAGATATTGCTTTGCCTGTGTATATGGTTATGATATGAATACTTGAATTTCAGTTGTGAAGAAGATACATTTATGCAATTATTGATCGTGAGGCTGTTTCATTATATAAGTATCCACTTTTTCATTATGCACCTCACTTTGAAAAGGCATGCGCTAGGCGCCAAGGATCCAGGGATCCTTTGCGCAACAATGCTTGCCCACCTTAAAGCTCTTAATAAAACCTCGAAAAACTGCGTGGTCCATCATCCTACTAAAGGCCTCCATAGCTGTAAGAGAAAAAAAAAGAAGAAGAAGAAGAAGAAAGTGAATCCCCTTGCCTCAAGCCCCTTGACGAGGAAAAGAGATTGGAGGGAGCCATGCACTAAAACTGAAAACCGAGCCGTCGAAGTACAAACTTTATCCACTTCCTCCAAGATATCCCTAAACCCATCATCTCTATTATATCGGTACAAAAAATTTCCAGTCAACATGATCATATGCCTTCCCAATTGCCACTTTACATAACAGACCGGGGAATCCACTCTTTACTGTCGAAACATTCATTAGCAACAAGGAGAGCATTTAAAGTTTGACGTCCCTTCACAATCTGAAAAAAAAAAAATTAGGAAGAATAGTCTCAATCTAAACGATAAAACCTTCGACAGAATCTTGTAGACACTGCTCAACAAACTGATTGGCCAGAAATCTTTACTGTCTTCTTTCCCCCCCTTTCTTTGGAACTAGGGCTATATACGAACCGAGTTCAAGCCGAACAGGGGTGTGTTCGAACTCGGTTTGTATAATTTCAGGGGTGTTTGAGCTCGGCTCGTATTCGTTTAGGAGCCAGACATGGGTGTTTGAACTCGGCTCGAGTTCGTCAACGCACAACTCAGGCTCGACTTGGCTCGTTCGTCTAAAGAGAGAAACTGAATCGACAATTAAAAAAAATGGCCAGAAAACGACCGGAGAAGAAGATGAAGACGTTTTTCTGGATCTTCTCAAATATTGAAGACTTGGAGTCGTAAAATATCCCAGATCTGATCCAGATCTGATCGGGGGATGCCAGATCTGTATGGAGGAGCATCTGCGTTTGTGGGGCTTTGGCCTGACTTGGCGGAGGTCTAGCCGGCGATGTGGGCGATGATTTGGCCGGCGGTGTGCTAGTGTGATGAGAGAGAGAGAGCAGAGGGTGTTTGACGACTATTCGATCGTCTGAGAGAAGGCCGTAGCGGGGGGATGATCTGACCGGCGGCGTGGGCGGTGGTCTGGCCAGCGGTGTGGCCGGTGGTCTGGCCGGCGATGTGCCTGTATGATGACGACGAGTATTGGCCGTCGGTGTGGGTGTTTGTTGAGTCTGTGTCTAATGAGATGAAGAAAATGAACTTTGAGAGAAAGAGAGGAAGCATGGGTGATCCACATGCTTCCACGTCCCAACAGAAGGCATAGATATTTTGAGTAGGTTTATAATATATATATATTTTTTAATGAATAAATGAACCGATGTTCGTTTATAAGGCTTGGCTCATGTTCGGCTCGTTAAGTAAACGAGCCCTCTTGTTCACGAACATAAATAAACAAACATCATTATGTTCAAACTCGGCTCGTTTAATAAACAAGTCCTAAAATTGTGTTCGTGTTCGGTTCACTTATTATATGAACGAACATGAACGAGTTTTTGAGAGAACGAACAGCGAGCTGTTCGTGAACAACTCTGTTCATTTACAGCCCTATTCGAAACCAACGCAAAGAAAATAGCATAAAGACTAGGCTCAAAAGAGCCACGAGTGAAGAAAGCTAAAAAATTTCCAAATTGTATATATATTGCTGAATTCTGTTTTTATACAATTTTTTTGTATAGAGGAAGTGAAATCATCATTTTATCCTTTTCTTTTTCAACGCTGTCACTTCCAGTCTTTACCGTAGGATTTTAGGTGCAGTTAGGTCTGTATAGCTGTAATGGAATCCTAAGAACGTTAGGTTAGTGACATATCTGGTGATAATCCTAAGTCCTCTTAATTTCTATTTGTAGAAGGTCAGCTGAAGCAAGTTCTCAAGGAGCGCTCCTAAGCGAAAGGCACAGGTTGAGAGTCTCAGATATGTCGTAAAGAAAGCCTGAAGGTCTGACTCTGTTTGTAATTTGGATAATCAATGGCTCTAGTCTTTCTCTAAGATAATGCTTATGGAAATTAGTCAGCATAAGAATGTTGGATATACCTTATTTGCAGGATCGGTGCAAGAAGTCCACAAATCTATCTGAGATTTGCCGATTTGCACTCCCAACTTGGGAGCTTGTTGGGAGCGCAATCCCACGTGGGTTACGGTCGTGAACTCCAGTAGCCGCAGATTCTATTCTTTGCTGGCTTTAACTTATTTATCACCGATGGAGAGATTCTTTCGATTGTTCATGGAGGCTTGCGTTTGAGAAAGAGGCAGATGAAGCAGAGCAGGCCTTGGGCCTAGAGAACATCGGTTTTATGTTGGTTCTGATACTTATTAGGGAATAACACGCTGTCACTTGACTGAGAGGTAGAGTTTGTCGGAATGGGCCAAAGGTTGTAGAAGAATACATCGTTTTGATATGGCCATGTCAGGCTCTTTTACCATTGATCAATAGAGAAGGCACAATGGAACAAAAAATCCAGTAAAGGACCTATGTAAGTATACAGAGTTTATACATTTACGTACCCGTTAGTCATGATTAATAGCATAAAGTATCAGTGATATCTAAGTATTCAAGCCGCTCCCAACTCGGATTCTTTTGGTACCTATGCTCCCTTTATTTCTTTCCCGCATCCTCACGGGCTCCAGCTCTGTGCAAGTAAGGCATGTACATGGATATATTGCTTCCTTTGTTGCAAAAGTGAGTAGTTTTGTTTACAACAGTGTGACAGTTCACTTTGTTTTTTAGATATGCAATACTTTTTGCTAAGGGCATTTTCTTGACTCCTCCTGTACATTATGATAGTTGAATAAATTTTGACTAGTAGTTGGCTGTACTGGGTGGTGGAACCCGTTAAATCCGTGATATATTTAAGTGAATATTTTAGGGGCGTGATAATGTACAAGAATGTCATTGACTGGATTAATCTGGACTTGTGTAATGATTCCATTTATGTGCTAACAGCAACCAATTTGGTAATTGCTCAGCTATTCTTCTCTATCTATTTCTTGCAGTTGTTAGGGTATGCTGTGCCTGAGCGATTCTAGCTTTCTGTTGATTCAAACATCAACTTGAAGTTATGGAAAATGGAAGCAAGGGTAACCACTGTGAAAGTTCAACAACAGCAGCAAATGGTACAGATGACGCTGGTAAGTTTTGTTCTCTCTCAGTTATCATTTCTACTGCATCTTTACATTTTAGCTTCATTCTTTTTCTTAAGTTTTGTTATCACTTTAGCTTGAGCATTGAAGTGATTTCCAAAAGCAACAACTTAAGAATCAATGAATGGTGATTCTCAGAGAGGTTTGTGGTCCAGGACAAGATTTCTGCTACTAAGTTTTGGTGTCGTGGTCAAGTGTGTGGTACGATTGACGAGGCAAGCTAAAGTGGCTCTGATGGTAGGCTTAGCTTGGGATTTCAAATGCAGGGGTACAGGATTTGCTTCAGTTGAAAGTGGAAATTGGCATTCTCAAATAATTCCTTCTCTTAGTTTCTGTCGTTGCTATTTGTGTTGATACTATGGGTTGGGATAGTAATTACTGTTAGAATTTTGTTTCCTTCAATTTGTTGATGTTTTCTGTTTCTTCTTCATGTGGGTGGGTGCGGGGAGGAGTTTCTATCCTTCCTTGCGTACTTGTATTGGATTCTTGCGAAAAATATGATTGCAAGTGGTAAGTTACTAAGAAGTAAGAAGCAATATGTCTTTACATCAGCAAATAATTTACCCTGATTAAGTTATCAATACACAATTTACAGTTTCTTTATTAATATATTTCAGCAGTTGCGTCTTTTACTGTTCTTCTTTGAAATGTTTAATTTATTGCACTAGCTTATACAGTTACTCTCCAATATATGCTGCAGAGAATGATGTGAAGGAGCGGTGTTGTGATCAAAGAGAAGCTCTGCCAGGGGAGCCTCGATGTGTGGTATGTGGCCGTTATGGTGAATACATATGTGATGAGACTGATGATGACATCTGCAGCCTTGAATGTAAAAGAATACTCCTCGTCAGGGTTGCCAAAGCTCATTTGCCAGCCAGTCTGCCACCTCCAACGAGATTACCGACCACCGATGAGTGCTTTTATGTAAGAGAAAGGAATGATAATTTTGAATCTCCATCTATGACTACCGACCAGACTGCACTGCTTAGGTTGAAACTTGAAATTTCTGTTAAGGGGCCATTTATACCAGTTCCTATCTTGTCATTTGCTTCTTGTAATGTTCCACAGAAGCTCCTGCAGAACATAGAAGCTGCGGGGTACGAAATGCCAACACCTGTCCAAATGCAAGCAATCCCAGCTGCTTTAATTGGCCAAAGTCTGCTCGTTTCAGCAGAGACCGGTTCAGGGAAAACTGCCTCCTATTTGGTTCCTATAGTTTCTTATTGTGCGAAGTTCAGTCATCAGCAGTTCTCAAACCCCAAGAAACCATTAGCAATGGTTCTCACACCAACCAGAGAGCTCTGCATACAGGTGGAGGAACAAGCGAAGTTGCTTGGAAGGGGTTTGCCTATTAAAACGGCACTAGTGGTTGGCGGCGATGCTATGGCTCGACAACTCCATCGCATCCAGGAGGGCGTGGCATTAATCGTAGGAACTCCTGGCAGGCTTATTGATCTTTTGACCAAGCATGATATTGAATTGGATAGTATTTCTATTCTAGTTTTGGATGAAGTGGACTGCATGCTCCAAAGAGGGTTCCATGAGCAAGTATTGCAGATTTTTAGGGCTCTTTCACACCCCCAAGTCTTGATGTATTCTGCTACCATTCCAAAAGAGGTTGAGAAGATTGCACGTCTAATGGTTAAAGATATAAATATTGTCTCTGTCGGCAGACCAAACAAGCCGAACAGGGCTGTGAAGCAGCTGGTCATCTGGGTGGAGTCAAAGCAAAAGAAGCAAAAACTTTTTGATATACTGATGAGCAAGCAGCATTTCAGACCGCCACTTGTAGTATTTGTTGGTTCTAGACTCGGAGCAGATCTTCTCTCTGACGCAATATTGGTCAGCACTGGAGTAAAAGCTCTATCAATTCATGGAGAGAAGTCCATGAAGGAAAGGAGAGAAACATTTAAGTCCTTTTTGGTAGGGGAAGTACCTGTGATTGTGGCTACTGGGTTATTGGGCCGAGGAGTTGATCTCTTGGGAGTGAGACAGGTTATTGTGTTTGACATGCCAAATTCCATCAAAGAGTATGTCCACCATATTGGAAGGGCTTCCAGATTGGGGGAGGAGGGTACAGCAATTGTATTTGTGAGTGAGGAAGATAAAAAGCTGTTCCCAGAGTTGGTCGAAATCCTGAGATCATCTGGCTCGGTTATTCCGCGTGAGCTTACAAATTCTCGTTACATGGTAAACTCGTCGTCTGCTGCTGGTAGCTATAAAAAAAGGAAGCAATATTTCTGAAGAATTGAGAGTGGGGCTCCATGTCAGGTCAAAATGGAAATAAAACTAGTACCCCTTTAGTCTCCTAAAACAGGATTAAGTATCGATTAAACTAGCTAGTGCTCCTCTAGTTTTCTCATATCTGCTAAAGGTGCTTCTTGCTCTGCCCGCTGATGACCTCCTTTCCAGATCACCTTCATGCTCTAGATCGCCAGGACCACTAACAGTTCCTTCCACCGCCGCGTTGACTAACAACATTTGCTTCTACCACAGTCGGCACCACCATCAGTTAGATCTACCACCACTGTTACCGCCACCATCAATTGCTTTCACCACCGTCGCCTCCAGCACCAATTGGTTCTACCATAGCTGGCCCCAGCATAAGTTGCTCTCACCACTGTGGCCACCACCGTCAATTGCTTCAATCTGCGCCACCAGCATGCTTGCTTCCACCACCGCACCCACATCGATTGCTTCCACAGCCTCCGCCACCATCAGTTACTTAACAGGTAAATGTTGAATTTTCGAGGGTATTATTGCACCTGAAATTCTAGGGTTTATGTTGTTGGGGGTAAAGTAGTTGAAAGGCTGGGGTTTCCGTTTAACGATTGTGTGGTTTCTTGGTTAACGTAATTTCTTGTTCTTTATTAGCTTCACGTGTCTTCCCTATACCCGAAGAAAGTAAACTAGTACTAAATTCTTTTAACATCACCACTATGTCATCTGTGTTTTCTGGATAAGTTTCATATTCATAACTTTTTTGCAATTCTGTTTATCTTTTATGTTTGTATTTTTCTCTTTTGACGGTTATCCATAATTGTTTATTTTGCTTAGTAGGGACAGTTACTGTTTTGGCAATAGTTAGTTTTAATTCTCTACATTGTTCAGTGAATTTTATTTTCCTTCTAAAATTGTTAAAACTGAAATTGGATTATGATGTCAATCAATGTGTCTCGTTGTTGAATTGTATTGATGTGAGCCTTTCAAGTTTAGTTCACTAATTCAAATATCTGACCTGAAATTGTTTGAGAATCTTATGGCCTTTCTTGGTTATTGACGACTTCGACTAGACGAATTTGCAAAGCAACTATATCAACATAAAGTATTAAGCAACAGAAAGCAACAGTAAAACCCAGTAAGGCACCAGTTAAAGTATTAAGCAATGTATTGTTCTAAAATCAATATAAAGTGTCGAAAATAAGTGCAAGTTTATTTCGTAAAACATAGTTTTACCATGTCTGGAATGTTAGTTCAACCGCAATTCCTAGTATGCTATCACGTCATCGAAAACATTAGAATGGAAATATCATGCTTGCTTTTTAGTTCTTAAATATTTTATCCTCCAAAATATGCCAAAATATTAGGACAAGAAAATATGGGTAAATCTGCTTTCTACTTTAAAAAACGTATTTTACCTTTTTTCGAATGTTTGTTCAATTGCAATTATTAGGATGGCAGCAGTTTCTAGTAACTGTAGATACATTGTATTTGTTTCGTATGTGTTTCTGAGTGAATGCTGCTGTGTCTTTTTATCAGCCTTGGGAAGAAAAAATGCAGTGTGCGAATGGACAGTGAACACTCGTCCTGCTTTACAATTTGAATCAGAATATACTTACAGCTGTAGTGGAGGTGATACTACTTGAGTTATGCATGGTGATGAGTTTGTTTCATATCATCTTGCGTGCTTTTCTTATTAATCGGCAACTTTTCTTATTAATTGGCAACCTTTTGTCACCTTACGGCTTGAAGGAATGCTTGCTATCCTTCTTGATTACATTTAGATCTACTGATTTCTAAACTGGGCATTGTAGAACAACATTATTGGTTCATTGTTTTACTGGGTTTATGATCTGAGTATTGCCATTCAATCTTTATATTTCTAATTTGATGGGTCTAGCTTAATAATTGATAAAAACTCTCTTTGCTGAAAACTTGTAACATGCCATGTAATTTTTCTTTTTAGTTTTTCTGTGCTGGTTGTTTGATATGATATCTATTTCCGATGAAGCTAAAAAGTAGTCTTTTCTAAACATTGATCAAGTTCTCACTCCTGATTCTTCTCTTTCACGGAAATTAGCTCCAATTTCAGGCTTTTACATGTTTTTGTTCCTGCCTCGCACTTTTCTTAGCTGGGTCTTAGTTTACACTTGGTTCTTATGAAGTTTCAGTTAGTTTGGAAGTTATCCTGTATTTGTATTGTTCCTGCCTCTTTAATTTAAACTCTAAACTTCCACTGCAACAAAAATTTTACCTTCTAAACTGAATCTTATAATATATTAGCCTAACTTCCGTAAACTTGCATTTTTTATGCAGGTCAATAACCAATCTGCTAGGGGAATGCTAGTTCCAGGATGACGCTGGTGCGTTTGACTGTTCAGTGCCGCTGGCTTTATACCATTCACCTGAATGAGGGACATTCCCTGTTTGAATTTACCAATTAGCTTGTTCATTTCATAAGGAAAACTGCATCCTATCAAATGAACCTGCACGGGGTTGTTAGCTTTTAATATTTAGAAAGATAGTTCAAAGTTTAATCTCAATGTTTTTCCTTGATTTAGCAGTGTCCTCTTTTTTTAAGTTTGCTCCCAGATCGGATGTTTAAAGGGTGTTAATAGAGCACATGAACACGTTAATAGCCTCTGAAGGACCCCTGCCGTGTAGGCCGCCCATGCCGGTCGATATGTTGTATATGGCGACTGCATGTTTGGTCACCCTTTTGGTCGAAGAGGGGTCTCCATGGAAGGCAGATATAGCGATTAAAAAGGTTAGTCGCTATATCTCCCATCAATGGGAGGTGCACACTGTATCTCGTGGTCATCAATTGTTGCTACGTGAGGGAGTTCTAGGCTCTGTCGCAATAGGACTTAATATCCAAATTTCTGCCTCATAGGCCTCCTTTTTGCCTTTTATGGATTTTTGGTGGTGCTATATCAATATGCTTTTCGGTCAAAGCCTCATCCTTTTGTCGCTGAAAGGTTTAAAACTATCACTAATACCCATTTTAGTGACGTGATTGGTTTCCCCCAAAATGGTGTTGATCCAGCGTCACACTTATTAGTTCTTTCAAGTGTTGCTGGCTTGATCATTTGAGTTTCGGATCTGCTTGAATTGTGACAAAAATTGGTGATCTTACGATGCCAAGAAAATGAGTTTGAAGTATATGTGGAGGTGCTACAAGTGATACTCAGAGTCAGAAGCCAATTGTGATCATGTGGAATAGAGTAAGGACGAAGAAAGGGCAAAGACCACAACCTAGCTAGATAGAGCCCGAAGAGTGATAGCACAACTAAGGTGAGGGCACAGACTGCGACAATCAAGAGTCCAATGTTGAGGTCCAAGTGCCAAGGTCTAGAATCAGGGTTACTTTCTATAGAATTCTCTAGCGCTGAAATTCTGGAGTAAGAAAGTGAAATATCAGATGAGAAAATAAATTATTAAGTCCACTATTTATAAGAGATGGAAATGACATGTCATCAAGTGACACGCAGCTCACCCTAAGAGTGACATCTCGCCGAGGGAGCCACATATGTTAGTGCTCTACGGACTGTCGGATTGCATATTCAGTTCGCTTGCTCGCGCAACTTTGCTTTGTCTATCTAAGGAGACTAACTCACAAATGCTAGTCTAGCCAAAGAATGTCCTTGATCTAACTAACACTCCAGAGCCCTTACTAAGTCCTGGGGGGGGGGGGGGGGGGTAGGGGTGCGTCGAGATACACTGGGAATGAACTGATAGACTTGACGATCAACTGCAGGTAGACTTGGCACGATGCCCCTCCACAAATCTACTCGTGTCTTGGAGTGACCTGATGATCATTATTCTAAAGGATGCTGAGGATTAGCCTCGATTGTCAAAGAATGTAGGTTAGCCACACAAACACCTTAGCGGAGATAGTGTCATCGGCGGGGTCGTCTAGCCAATGGGCGACGTAATGTCTCCGAGGAGTCGCTTATGTTACAGAGAGGATTACTGATGCCGGAGCACTCGGAGCTCCTTGATGGAGATACGTCCAGGGGAGTCACCCGTCCTTCGATGATTCCTTATTCCAGGACACTCGCAGTGCGTCAATTGTCTCGGAGGAGTTGCCTACTCGAAGGATCAAGGTAGGTGACTCCTCTCGGAGATTACCTATGGTGCAATTGTTAGTTATATGTTCCCTATAAATTCCTCTAGACCAACATTGTCCTTTTCTGCTATATGATGTGTTTTCATTGAAAGATACATGCATTGGAACTTATTCTAGTCAGTTTTGTAAGGTTTCACATATTTTACTTAAAATGTAATATGAATTTGTAGCTTTCATAAATATAAAAAATAAAACTAGTGTCTATTTTAGCTCTTGACAAGTGAGAAAATGTTTCAATTACTTTGTCTAAAATATATATACAAAATTACCATAAATTATGCATAAGATTACTTGTAAAACTAAGGAAGTCAAACGTAAAATATATGGTAGAAAGAAAATGCAACAATTTCGATATATGAAGTAATACTCCCCCTTAAGGTGGAGCATGGAGGCCATGAATGCCCAACTTGGACTTCAAGTGAAGAAATTGATTGCGACCAAGGGAATTAGTAAAAAAGTCTGTAAGTTGATGTGCAGAGGAAACGTGCCCAATTGGATCAATCCATGTTGAACCTTTTCAAGAACCTTATGATAATCAATCTCAAATATTTTGTGTGCGCATCAAAAATGACATTCTCAGCGATGTGCAGTTCAGATTGATCATAATGATTCATTGACATGGACAAGAGATAGGTGAGCCTGCAATATCATGTAACAGATAAGATAACTAAGTAATCTCACATACGACATTGGCCATGGCTTTGTGCTTAACTCAGCTAGAGAACGAGAGACAACATATTGGCTTCTTCGTTTCCAAAGAGATATGATATGATCCAAGAAAGATGCAGTAGCCAGCGGTGGATTGTCTTGACATTGGACACCGAGCCAACTCGGAATCACAATAGGCTTGAATATGTAAGGTTGGCCGCAAAAAAGAAATAATACCTTTATTACATGCACATTTCTCTTTGTGTTAGGCTTCTTTTAGGTGGTGGTGTAAGGTTTAGACGCGGGAGGGAAATGTTGGTCTAGGTATGCACCTACTTAATTAGTACTTTGAGTGATAAACAAAAATCTTCTTGTAATGCTTTTTAATCAGTAATTTGGGGTGTTAATTTGCAGGTTACTTGAAGTTAGAGGTGGATGCTAGATGTCACATGTGGTGGTGGGGGGGCGCATGTAAAACTCTAGTCACTTGTCTAATATGACCACATCTGCGGTAGCAGGCAACATAAATAAACTTGAAGAATTTCGACTCTCCAATTTCGTAGGGTGCACAAAAAAAATTCTATGTTTACGTGCATTAGTACTTGTAGAGGTTAAAAACTTGCTTGAACTCTTCGAAACTCCATACAGCTTATAGTGACACTTGTTAATAACTTCGCTTTCTCTTTTTGTAATAAAAATTGATTGACAAAGTTCAAATTAGAAGTGACTTTATTGATTCCTCAAAGTATATACAAGGGTTTTTTTTTGTTTTTGTTTTTTTTCCTTCGATGCTATAATCAAATTGCATATACATAACACAAGCAAGTTTTAGTGGTAAAAACTGGGAGAGACCATGGTCCCCCTCCCCCAGGCTTGCCCTGTATAAGATCAGCCATTGGTTGAAGTTTTGATTTCACGAGGAAGTAGCACTAATCCTTATTCGTTCATATGAGAACGAATAAGTTTTGTCTATTTTCTTATATAATGAAGCCGTTGCTTTCAGAATCGAGCTTGTATCCATGCTCTAATAGTTGTCCTAAGAAACTTCTAATCTAGGTTGGGAACAAGTAGGATATCTCGAATAAACTAATTCCTTCATTGGTTTGAACACCAATTTTTCCTTTCCCTTTAGCTTCAACCAATACTCCATTTCCCGACTTCGCTTTAGATTTGAAAGTGCTATCCAAGTCTAGGAAAAGACATCCATATCTCGCCATATGATTGCTACAACCATTGTTAATAAACCACACATTTCGTTTTTGCTCTATGACGCTTTGACAAGCATAAAACAAATTTTCTTCGTCTTTCTTTTTTTCTGCAACACTTACTGAAATTCTTCCAATATAATTCTTTTGCACATGCCGGAGTCTTTTACATTTGCGGCATCCTGGCTTCCCTCTGAACGAGTAATCTAATTATATATATATGAAAGCCGAAGCTGAGAGAAAGTGGCCACATCATCGCCTATGTGGACACTCTATCATTTCGCCACGTGGATTTTATTTAATGTTAAATGAAATCAATTTTAAATACTTACAATTATGACTTTCTACCTTTGAAAGTTAAATTTTATCTCATCAGTTTAAATTTCAAATGTAACTTGCAATTATAACACCTCAATCAAGTGTCCACAATTATCATTTTTTCATTAATCTAATTAAAATTTGATCCCACAAATATTTCCTAAGTCTCAAATAGGCAGCCTCATATTTTTCCCCTTTCTCTCACGCACAGGCAAACGGAAATTCCTAATTAAACCATCAATTTCGGGATTTCATTCCTCACTTTTTTCCTCTTCCTAAGCCCGAAGCCCTAAAATCTTGCCCCTAATTAAAATCTTGCCTTATCTCCTTATTTTCTCTCTTCCGTTCCCAGCTTCTCTATCTGCCTCTAAATTCTAGCATTTTCCTCAATCTTCAGCCATGATTATCTTCAAACGTTTTTTTTTTCTTCTTGAAATATCTAATCTAATTGAGGAAAGGATATAAATTTATGCAATTACATCCTTAATTGCAACTCTATCTAATATCTTGAAATCAATGTAAATATTCTTTTAAGATCAGTTAGAGTGGTTATTTTGCAAATTAATATATTCGTTATAAAACTAAACTAAGAAAAAGTTGTCAACTAGGCTTTTACTAGCACTTTCTCTTCCTTCTACATCTGTGCATGTGGATTACCCTCTTTATTTTTATTTTTTATATTAATTTTTATTATGTCATTATAGGTTGCTATTATAATATCCTTTTTTTTTTTTTAAAAATGTCTCTATCCAAATTCCAGATACAAATGAATCCACATTTTCTAAAGCCTAAACTTTAACATTTACCACCAAACTTAAATGTGAAATCGGATAATATAACAATTTCATATTTATGAAATTGTTATGCCTATAATATAGGAGTTTATAAATATGAAATGATTTAACCGAAATTGTTAAGCTTAATCTATCTTCTATAATATAATTTCAAAGTTTTCTTTTTTTAGATTCATCATAACACATTGTCAAACATTTTTCCTCTTTTAAATTCATCATCATTACCACGTTTTCTCTTTTATTAGATTTTAAATTCCCATGCTTTTGACCTAATATCCTTCTCACAATTCTCTCGCCCTTCTCACATAAACCTCAATTGCTCCATACTTTTTGTTGGACATAACCTGGTAAGTTCATCAAGCACTTATGTGTTATTCATATATCTTTGGACATTTACAATCTTTTTATATCTTGGATGGCTATTTTTCATGAAAGTTTCCGTTCTTTGTATGTAAGAGACATTGGATGATTCGATTTTTGTTTTCAATGTAGATACTTTCTATTTTGTGTATTCAGGTGACATGGTTCGAATTGTGTTTTGTTTATTTTTACATTATGTTAAATGTTAATGGTCTTTACGCCACTATTGTTTCATGTCATCCATATAAATATTTCCTTGATTAGTTCGTACCCAATAGATTGATATTTTTTTTTCAAGGTCAGTAGTTTTTTTTTCCTTTTAATTGTTCTTTTGACTATTTATATCTCATAATAAATTATTTCCTTCTTTTTAGGTACATAATTCTCACTCGTCATCATTTTTCTCATAGTTTGATCCGAATATTCTCGAATAATGAAATTGTACATAATGACCGTTGCAACGCACGGGTATCAAACTAGTTTTTCTCTGTACGTCTGTCCCATTTACAAGTTTGCACTTTTATGATGTTCCATTATCATTGTCCCTACTCTCAGAGCTTGTTTTTGTTTTATCTTTTCATGCAAAATCTTTACGTTTCTTTTCAAAGGAACATTTTTTGTTCTGCTTGTTAGTTTAAAACTTTCAGTTATTATTTATTGAACCTACAGTGAGCTTAGAATGAAAAACACTCTTATGTGATATCTCGAAGTGTCTTGTCAATCTTTGCTCATAGGACTTTAAAATAAAGCCATCAATTCTCGAACGCCCAATTCATTAATATCTCTGATTTCTTTAATAATGGCCAAAATTCTAGGGTAAACAAATTAGGATTTTTTTTCAACAATTCTTCCATCACTAATCTCTTCACCATGAGGGGGCAAAGGTTATTGGTTGTTATTTGTAGGCGATGGAGGTTTGATCATAGGGGCAACCGATCCCAGAAGATTTGCCATGCGTATCTCACAATGTTGGTCATGAAGAAACAGTCTGTCCCAAGTGTGATAGGGGACTATAATCCTTCACCGGGCATACATTAAAGATTACATACAAGCTAATGAGCCTGGTTTAAATGTAACTTGATTCCAACCTGCCTCTTGGGAGCTCAGTGAGACAGGTTATTGTGTTTGACATGCCAAACTCCAACAAAGAGTATTTCCACCAGATTGGTACAACAATTGTATTTGTGAATGAGGAACATAAATTTGCATGTTTAAGTTTGATTTGCATGTTTTAGTGACTGAATTCCATCATTATAGTATTGACCCTTTTGCTCTTAACAACAACGATACATCATGTAATAAATAAGATAACCAAGTAATCTCACATACGGCATTGGCCATGGCTTTGTGCTTAACACAGCGAGAAAGCGAGAGACAACATGTTGGTTTCTTCATTTTCAAAGGGATATGATTGGATCCTGGAAATATGCAGCAGCCAGTGATAGATTGTCTTGGCATTGGACACCGAGCCTACTTGAAATCACAATAGACTAGAATATGTAAGTTGGCCGCAAAAGAGAAATAAGACCTTTATTACATGCACATTTCTCTTTGTGTTACGCTTCTTTTAGGTGGCAGTGTAAGGTTTAGCTGCGCGAGGGAAATGTTGGTCTAGGTATGTACCTACTTAGTTAGTACTTGCATTTGATTCCACCATACAAGCTAATGAGTCCGTGCATTTGATTCCAGCAGGGCTTCTCTTACACAGAAATTAGCTCCAATTTCAGGCTTTGACATGTTTGTTTTGTTCCTGCCTCGCACTTTTCTTAGCTGGGTCTTAGTTTACACTTGGTTTTTATGAAGTTTCGATTAAATTGGAAGTTATCCTGTTTTTATATTGTTCCTGCCTCCTTAATTTGAACTCTGAAATTCCACTGCAACAAAAAGTTCACCTTCTAAACTGAATTTTACAATAAATCCAGAAACTTGCATTCCTGATGCAGGTCAATAACCAATCTGCTAGGGCAATGCTACTTCCAGGATGACACTGGTGGGTTTGAATGTTCAGTGCTGCTGGCCTTAAGTTGTTCACCTTAATGAGGGACATTCCCCGCTTGAATTTGATTAGCTTGTTCATTTCATAAGGAACTAAAATATTGTGATCAAATGAACCCTTCGCACGGGGTTGTTAGCTCTTAATATTTAGAAAGATAGTTCCCAGTTTAATCTCAACGTGTTTTCTTGATTTAGCAGTGTACTCTTTTTTTAAGTTTGCTCTTGGATCGGATGTTTAAAGGATGTTTAAAGGGTGTTAATAGAACTCGTTTGAGTTTCCAAATTGCTTGAATTGTGACAAAAATTGGTCATCCTATGATGCCAAGAAAATGTATTTGAAGTACATGTAGGGGTGCTACAAGAGATGCTTAGATTCATAAGCCAATTGTGATCATGTGGAACAGAGTAAGGACGAAAAGGCAGAGACCACAACGTAGCTAGACAGAACCTGGGGAGTGGTAGCGCAACTAAGGTGAGGGCACAAACTGCGACAATCAAGCCAGAGTCCAATGCTGAGGTCCAAATGCCAACGTCCAGAGTCAGGGTTTCCTCCTATAGAATTCTCTAGCATTGAAGTTTTGGAGTAAGAAAGTGAAATGTCAGATGAGAAAATAAATTATTTAGTCAACTATTTATAAGAGTTGGAAATGACATGTCAGCAAGCGACATGCGGCTCTCTCTAAGAGTGACATCTCGCCGAGGGAGCCACATGTGTTAGTGTTCCACAGATTATTGGATTGCATATTCAGTGAGCTTGCTCGCGCAACGTTGCTTTGTCTATCTAGGGAGATTATATCACAAATGCTAGTCTGGCCAAAGAATGTCCTTGATCTAGCCACCAGTCTAGAGCCCTTACTAAGTCCTATATGGGGGCGTCGAGATACACAGAGAATGAACCGATAAGGAAGACTTGACGCCGAATTTCCAGGTAAACTTGGCATGATGCCCCTCCACAAATCTACACTTGTCACGGAGTGACCCAATCATCATGATCCTAAGGTATGCTGATAATTAGCCCCGATTGACAAAGCACGTAGGTTAGCCACATAGACACCTTAGCGAAGATAGTGTCATTAACGGAGTCGCCTAGCCAACGGGCGAGGTAGTGACTCCGAGAAGTCGCCTACGTTACAGAAGAGGAATCCTGTAGCCGAAGCACTCAGAGTTCTCTGTTGGAGATAGTGTCCAGGGAAGTCACATGTCCTCCAATGATCCCTTGTGCCAGGACACTCGCAGTGCATCAAGGTAGTGTCTCGGAGGAGTTGCCTACTCGAAAAATCAAGGTAGGTGACTCCTCTCGGAGATTATCGATGTTGCAATAGTTAGTTAAATGTTCCTTATAAATTCCTCTAGATTAACATTGTCCTTTAATGTTGTATGATGTGTTTTGTAGAGATATATGTGCGTTGGAACTTATTCTAGCCAGTTTTCTAAGGTTTCACTTATTTTAGTTACAATGTAATATGAATTTGTAGCTTTCATTAAAATAAAAAATAAAACTAGTGTCTATTTTAGCTCTTGACAAGTGAGAAATGTTTCAATTACTTTGTCTAAAATATTATATATATACAGAATTACCAAATATTATGCCTAAGATTACTTGTAAAACTAAGGAGGTCAAACCCAAAATATATGGTAGAAAGAGAATGCAACAATTTCGATATATGATGTAATACACCCCCTTAAGGTGGAGCATGAAGGCCAGGAATGCCTAATTTGAACTTCAAGGGATGAAATTGTTTGTGACCAAGGGAATAAGTAAAAAAAGTATGTACACTGATGTGCAGAGGAAACGTTACCCAATTGGATTAATCCATGTTGAATCTTTTTAAGAACAGTGTGATAATCAATCTCAAAAATTTTGTGTGCTCATAAAAAATGACATTCTCAGTGATGTGTAGTTCATATTGATCATAATGATTCATTGACGTGGACAAGAGATAGGTGCCTGCAAAATCAAGATCATGTAACAAATAAGATAACCAAGTAATCTCATATACGGCATTGGCCATGGCTTTATGCTTAACTCAGCGAGACAGTGACACACAACATATTGGTTTCTTCATTTCCAAAGGGATATGATTGGATCCAGGAAAGATGCAGTAGCCAGCGGTGGTAGATTGTCTTCACATTGGACACCGAGCCTACTCGGAATCACAATAGGCTTGAATATATAGGTTGGCTGCAAAAGAGAAATAAGACTTTTATTACATGGAAATTTCTCTTTGTGTTACGCTTCTTTCAGTTGGCGGTGTAAGGTATAGATGCGGGAGGGAAATGTTGGTCTAGGTATGTACCAACTTAATTAGTACTTTAAGTGATAAATGAAAAAAATGCTCGTAATACTTTTTCTCAGTAAATTGGGGGTGTTCATTTTGTTGGTTAATTAAAGTCAGAGGTGGATCCTAGATGTCACATCAGGGGTGGCCAAAAATAGGATGTAAAAGCTATAGCCACTTGTCTAATATGACCAGTGGCGGAGGCAGGCTAATTATTCAAGGTGGGCACAAGAGAAAAATTATCACAAAAATTAATTGTACATTAAACTTGAATCATAAAATTTTACAATTGACCACGACGAGGTCGCATCTTCTAAAAGCGATTAATGATTACATAATTTTGAATATCATCAAACTAATTTTTTTCGACATAAGTAATCATACAATCATTCATAAACTCATCTCCGATTGAATTGCACAATCGGGTCTTCACGATACTCATAGCGGAAAATGCCCTTTCCACAGTTGCGACAGGCAAAATTAAGGCCAAAGTTATAAGCTTGTAAACTAATGGATACAAAATATTTTTCTTCTTTTCAACCATTTTCTACGCAAGATCCGTGATACCTTTCACACTTGAGAACTCGTTGTTAGCACGTACATCCATGATGTAAGTATCAAGCTCATAGCCAAGTGTTAAGAGTTCCATACTTGAAAAATCGGCCGGATATAAACTGGCGAGCACCACCACAACGATTACGAGCAGGTAGCAATTGCCACAAATCCAACTAGAAAACCTAATCTAAATATTCTAAGCTATAAATTCCACGAGGCAATATTTGCCAAATTCTTAAATGTCAAATTCGAAATTGAAATAAAATCATAATCTAATAGAGAATTGAGAATTGAGAAAATGAAATTGTTCAAACTTCAAAGACATAAAAAAAAATGCAAAGAAAATCTATGACCGGTGGATGATTTTACCTTTCTTTCTTTAATGTCAAAGTTGCTGCCGATTAGCGATGGTCGTTGTGTCGTGAGGCGTGACTGCGTGACCGATTGACCGGAGAATGGACCGTGATTCATGAAGCCGGTGAAGTGGTGAACTGGTAAAGCCGTGAAATCCGTGAAAGGATCGAGGCCGATTTCCACAGATTATTGCTTGGGCCTTGCCGCCTTGGAGCCTTGGAAGTTGGAACTTGCCGGACTTGGATCGTGAGAACTGAGAACTGAGACACAGAGACGGTGAGTCGGTGAGAGTTTGAGAGAGAGAGAGAGAGACTGTTAGAGAAAATCAAAATTTTTAGTACTTTAGTGGGTAGTGCGTAGTGGCTTCTTGTTCTTGGCAATCTTGGGAATGTAATAGAAAGACTTTTTTTTTATTGTGTTATTAGTTAATGGCTACCTTGGGGAGAGTCTCAGAGAAAGAGAATGATCAAAAAGTCTTGAGCAACCGCAGTGGACTTGGAAATGAGAGAGAGAAAGAGAGAGAGACTTTTTTTATTGTTTTAATGGCATTGGGAAATGAAAACAAGCAACCATTATCTTTATCTCTCTGTTTTATCTCTTAACATTATTTATTTGTTGTTGGGTCTTTACACATTTGTGTGTAAATTTTACATTAAAATTGACTAAAAAGATAGTTTTTATACTATTTTTAATTTTGAATATTCTAACACATAAAATGATTAACAAGACATCTCTGTAAACTATTTTTAAAACTTTTAGGTGGGAACTTTTATTATTGATGTCAAAATACACTATGTAAAAAAAAATTCTCCTGGAATGGCAGGTGGGCACCGGCCCACCTGTGCCCCCTTGTCAGCTCCGCTTCTGAATATGACCACATCTGGAGCAGCAAGCAACAGCACTAAACTTGATGGATTTCTACTCTCCAATTTCGTAGGGTGCACACAAAAAGAATTCGATGTTTTGATGCGTTAGTACTTTTATCACATCTATATTGAGTTTAAAAGCCTTGCTAGAACTCTCCGAAACTCCATACGACTTTTAGTTACTCTTGTAAATAACATAACTTTAGCTTTTAGTAATAAAAATAGATTGAGAGAGTTCAAATTAGAAGTGAATTTATTGATTCCTCAATGTAAATAAAAGGGTTTTTAATTATTTTCTTCAATGCCATAATCAAATTGCAGATATATAACACAAGAAAGTTTTAGTGGTAAACACTGGGAGAGACCATGGTCCCCCTCTTCCGTGGCATCAGCTGTAAAAGATTAGCCCTTTCTTGAAGTTTTGATTTCACGAGGAAGTAGCACTAATCCTTATTTATTCGGATGAGAAAGAACAAGCTTTGTCTATTTTATTATATAATGAAGTCGTTGTTCAGAGGATCGAGCTTGTATCCATGCTTTAATAGTTGTCCAACACTAAGAAAGTTCTAATCTAGGTCGGGAACAAGTAGGATATCTCGAATAAACCCGTTCCCTTCATTGGTTTAAACACCAAATTTTCCTTTCCCTTTAGCTTAAACCAATGCTCAATTTCGTAACTTCACTTTAGATTTGAAAGTGCTATCCAAGTCTAGGGAAAGACGTCAATTACTCGCCATATGGTTGCCATAATCGCTGTTAATAAACCGCACATCTCATTTCTGCTACTGAAATTTTTGTAGGATTTGAAGCTAATATTGATGTTCTCGACTCAGTGGGGTCAGAGCTTAGAGGGAGAAACTCTCACATCTCTCTAGAATATTGAGAAATCGGTACCGCGATGCCGCCGGCAACAAATCTGCCGATGTCGTGACGTTCATCACGGCTACGAGGACCAATCAAAGACACATATGCAGAAGATTTTGTGGGTAAAGAATGGAAGAAAAAACATGCAAATAAGACGCTAGGGTTATATCTCCCACAAGAATTCACAAAGACCATTGAAATAGGGTCCCAACAATATAGAGATGTCAATGATATACGTCCAGGAAGTAAAGTGGAATCAAGAAAAGATTCAGGCGAAGAAGCAGGGATAAAATAGATGATCCTACAGTTAACTTCTCAAATAGATGCACTAAGAACAAAGAATGGTGAGTTACTGAGAAAATTAAATGCAAAAGAGAAGAAGACAAATCTATTGCAATTGGATTCCAATGGAAATGCAAAATTGAAGAGGCAAATAAATGCAAACAATAAGAAGTTAGATATTTTGGTATCAAAATCACAAGATGTGAACACATTGAATGAAAGTGATGACATTGATTTGGGGGCGCGTGAAGTCCAGGCCCGTGAAATTCAACAAAATGTTGAGATATGAACCAGGATGGTGAATCAAACGGTTGAGATCCAAACCAATAACCAAAATTTTGAATCGGTCAGATTGGGTAAGGAAGATGAATTTCCACCTCTACCCTCAGTACAAAAAATTATGCATGATCAAAGAAACCCTAACACGATGCAAATGAATTTAGAATCCAATAAATCGTATGCCACGATTGCTAAATCAAATCGTGATTTTAAGAAAAAAATGGACTAGAATATGTAATGCCGCAAGAAAAATGGATTTAAAGGTGTAGAATACACACAGGCAGACATTGAAGATGAACTCAAAGAATGGAAGAATACAATCATTGTATATGTGCTTGGGGGAAAACCACATATCCATGTGATGCAAGGATTTATGCTGAGGAAATGGAAACAGATTGGAAATTTCACCTGTAGCATGCTCCGATCAGGTATGTTTCTGGTTCGTTTTGATGAAGAAAATGCTAAAATCCTGATCCTTGAGAAAGGGCGGCCATGGTTCTTCGACAATAAACCTGTAATTGTCAAACCATGGTCTGACTTGATGGAAATAGACAAGGAAGGGACTCATATTGTTCATGTATGGATTAAATTACCCCAACTACCATTACAATTCTGGTCATAAAAATGATGAGCAGAATAACAAGTGATGTAGGCAAGCCATTATTCATTGATCAGATGACTGCCAAAAGAGAGAGATTGGGATTTGCTAGAGTTTGTGTGGAAATTAAAATGGGAAACACACTTCCTGAGACTATACCTCTTACAAAACCAGGGGGAACAATAATAAATCAAAAGGTAGAACATGAATGGTTGCCAGTCCAATGTAATAATTGTAAGAATTATGGTCATTTAGTAAATAATTGTTACAAAAAGGTGAATAGCAAACAAGTTTGGAGACCAAAGGCTAACTCTCAAATTGAGAAAGGCAGAGAAATGGAACAAAAAGAGGATGTAGCAAAGTCAACAGTACATCATATAATGGAGAATCCTAAAAGGCCTGTTATTAACAAGTGTCTATCTCTTACAAACAGTTTCTCTATGCTTGGAGAAAATGAAGAAGAGATAGAGGAGAATTGCCTAAGGGAGAAGAGCCTCAGTACAGTTAAAATGATGGATCTGAATGAAGTTTGAACTAGCAGAGATTCCACTATTAAATCTCAACAGTTGGTGAAGAAAAAGAATGGTAGAAGCAATGCCAAGCATAAAGAATGACCAATATTGCTAGTTGGAATATTAAAGGATTGAATGGAGCTGTGAAACAAATGGATATTTGGAAAATGTTGAAAAATAACAAAGTAGAAATAATGGGATTATTGGAAACAAGCTTAAGGGTGGAAAATATTCAGAGAATCACAAAAAAATGGACACAAGAATGGCAACTTGATTATTGTGTCAATCATAAAGGAGTATCAAGATTGTGGATGGGCTGTAAAAGCAATAGTTTCTTAATGATAGTGGCCAATAAGTCCAGTCAACATATAATTGGTTTTGCTACACCTAACTCAAGCCTTGCTGTCTTTATAACCTTTGTTTATGCAAACAATAAGGGGGATAAAAGGAGGGCTCTCTGGCAGCAGTTAACACATGATGCTAATAGAATTGGACAAAGGCCTTGGCTAGTGGCTAGTGATTTTAATGTAGTAAGAAATACAACTGTGAAATTTGGGGGTACTGGTATCAACAAAAGAGACAGGTTAATTTAATCAATGTCTTATGTCTCTATAAAGCTCATTTTGAAGATATACTTGCTGGTGGGTTATTCTACACATGGAGTAAAACAGAAAAGAGGAACTCATATTGTGTAAATTGGGCAAGGCACTACAAAATGACTGCTGGATGCACCAACATCCCAACACCAAAATTGATGTCCAAGCTCCAGAAATTTTAGATCATGCTGTGATAATGATCACTATCATGGAAGAACAAGAAAAAGGTAAAAGACCTTTCAAATTCTTTAACTTTTTGATGAACCATAGTCAGTTTCTGCAAATCTTGAAGGAAAATTAGAATATGGCTGTTGTGGGGGATGCTTGTGCACAGTTGAGACAAAAATTAAAAAGACTGATACCTGTACAGAAATAACTCAATAAGGTGTACTATAGTAATATCTCTACCAGAGTGCATGGGAAACTTGAGGAATTGACAAGGATACAACACCAGATTTTGGAAAAGCAAGATTATAATCTTGTGCAAAGAGAGAAGACGGTCCATAAAGAATATTACCGGCTTGTCCAAGATGAAGAAGCTCTCTATTGTCAAAAACCTAGAATATAGTATTCTAAGTCTTGGTGATTGTAATACAGCCTACTTCCACAAGAAAATGACTGTACACAGAGCTCACAACAGAATTTTGGCTATATCTACAGTGGATGAGACTCAAGTAACATGAATAAAGGAAGTCCACCAAGCTGCAATCAAGCACTTCTCTGAGTTCCTTGGAACTTCTGTAATGGCCCTACCTCACAGCAGAACCAGACTTAATGAAATCTTAACTAAGCAAGTATCTGTGGAAGATCAAGCAATGTTGGCAGCACCTATAAATGAAAAAGGAAGTGAAGACATATATCTTTGATTTTATACCTAATAGAGCTCCTGGCCCTGATGGTTACAGTGCTGAATTTTTTCAAAAGAATTGGGCTATTGTGGGAAAGGATGTGACAGCAGTTCTCTTGGAGATGATCAATAAAAAGAAAGGTATCAAATTTTTCAATAGCACTGCTTTGACCTTGATACCAAAAACCTCATGCCCTAATACTATGAGGGATTTTAGACCAATTGCATGCTGCAATGTGGTCTATAAATGTGTATAAAAAATTTAAGTGCTAGAATCAAGAAAGTATTACTAAGTCTGATAAGCTTGAACCAGTCAGCATTTTTAGCAAACAGGAAAATTGCTGATAATATCCTTCTTATGCAAAAGATAGTGAAGAATTATCAGAGAAAAATGGGGACCATTAAGATGTGTGTTGAAAATTGACTTGCAAAAAGTATATGATTCTGTGAGTTGGGAACTTCTTAAGGCTATAGACAATGAGATTTCCTACTACTTTTATGGAGTTGATTATGCAATGTGTATCCAAAGCCAAATTCTCTATTAACCTCAATGGGAATATGGATGGTTACTTTGGTAGTACCTAAGGATTCAGGCAAGGAGATCCCATCGCTCTCTACCTTTTTCTACTAGCGATGGAAGCATTCTCTAGACTTATGGAGGCTTATGCCAACCAACCAGGGTTTCAATATCATCCTAAGTGTCAAGAGTGAAATAAACATCACCTTTACTTTGCTGATGATCTATTCTTGTTAGCTAAAGCAGACCAAGATAGACTGAGTTTGATTAAGCTAGCACTGGATGAATTCAGAGAATTGTCTGGCCTGTCTCTAAATCTAACTAAGAGTTCAATTTTTCTTGCTGGAGTAGAAGATGGAATAGGAAAGAGCTTGGCTACTATAGTGAATATTCCTAAAGGAGAGTTTCCAGTCACCTACTTGGGAGTGCCACTTATCTCAACCAAGCTGAAATACCGTGATTGCTCTAGCTGGACTACAAAGGTCTTATCATATGCTAGGAGAGTGCAACTGGCTATTTATGTCATATGTATTATGCAAGTGTATTGGTAAGAGAATCATAAAACAGATTGAGTAGAAAGTAAGAGCTTTCATATGGCATGGTAGAGATGTAAATGTACTAGTGCCAAAGTTGCACAGAAGGACTTATGTTTACCTAAAAAAGAAGGAGGCTCGGGCATTAAAAGATTGGAAGAATTGAATAAAGCAACAATTTGTAAGCATCTATGGGATCTAGCCCATAAAAAGGACTATTTATGGGTAAAATGGTGCCACATTTACATCATAAAGGAGCAGCATTTATGGACCTTTACCCCCTCCCCGGTGGTACTTTCATGGACATGATTTAAAATGTTAAAGATCAGAGAGCGATGCAGTCCATTTATCCAATATAAAGTAGGGGATGGTAGAAGCACTTAGTTATGGAAAGACAAACGACTGAATGAAAAATCTTTGGATGAATTATTTGGTCAAAGAACAATTTATGACTCGAGACTTGCCAGTAATGCAAAGGTATGTGAAATCATTCAAGGGAGAGAATGGATATTGATGATGAACATATCAAGAGCATTAAGAGAAGTTAATAACTTGCTGCAAAAATTCCAGACACCTAATCCAGAGAGGCCTAATCTGGTATGGTGGAAACTGTCTTCAAATGGAAAATTTACTATAAAGTCAGCTTGGGAAGGGTTGAGAACTCATGGTACACTGGATCCTAAGTGGAATCTTATTTGGTTCTCAGGGCATATCCCCAAATGCTCTCTGATTCTATGGTTACTAGGCAAATGAGGGCTCAGAACTATAGTGAAACTAAAAGCATGGAATCTTATTCAGGAGGAACACTGTGTCTTATGCTTAAAGCAGGCTGAAACTGAGGATCATCTATTCATATAATGCCCCTATGTGCAAGAATTATGGAAAATGGCTCTAGAGAATATGCAAACACGACTTGCTCTGGTAACATGGTCTCAAGCATGGCAGGATGATGCAACACTTTTCAAAGGAAAGAGCTTCAAAGAAAAATTAGGCAAGCTTATGGTGGCTTTAATAGTCTTAGGAGTATGACAAGAAATGAACTCAAGAATATTTGAAAGAAGGTGTTCAAATGTGCAGGCGTGTATGCAGGTTATAAGCAGTAGATAAAATACAGAGTGATGATATGGAGAAAGGTGCCAGCCACAACAAGGAACATAACTCTATGTAACCTATGGGGGATTGATGAAGGAATACTCATACTAACTAGAGAAAATACAGTAAGAGCATGTAATGGATAAAATACAGAGTGATGATATGGAGAAAGGTGCCAGCCACAACAAGGAACACAACTCTATGTAACCTATGGGGGGTTGATGAAGGAATACTCATACAAACTAGAGAAAATACAGTAAGAGCATGTAATGGATAGAGGGTAGTGTACAGAGATAGACTTAAAATATTCTATGTATATAATGTTGAGATTGTAATGTTTGCACTTAAATGGAATAAAATGTTGGTAATGTTTGCAATTAAATGGAACAAAATCTTTTCTAAGAGTTTGAAGATTGATAGCTCTTGCCTTGTCATCACCATGGTACTCAGGTTTGAAGTACAGACTATATTAATGCGTATCAATCACAATGTTGGTCATGAAGAATAATAGGTAGTTTAATTGGAAGCTGATTCAAATTTGTTGTAGGTCCCTGATGTGAGTAGTGTTGTAAGGTTATTGGTATATGGGCCATAATGTATAGGTTTTAATTTCTTGGGTGATAAGAATAGGATTAAAAGGGGTTTGCTTAAAAATAAGACTGTTACGATTAACCCAAATGCACCAGCAAGTGGCAAAGATATAGGCGATCATGTTTAGCTGTATTGCGAGGTTTTTAGGTGGTATTAGCCAGCAATAAGCCATTCAATAATTGTGCTTAGCACATTCTCAATCAAAAGACCACACGGTAAGCTAAGCCATATTGGTCTGACACATGGACATTTAAGGGGTCAACAATTTCAGGTACTATGTGAAAGAGAGAGCAAAGGTTATTGGTTGTTATTTGTAGGCGATGGAGGTTTGATCATAGAAGATTTGCCATACCAGAAAGAGTAATTTTGGAGGAATAGGTATGGCACAAAGTCTGTTCCAGGTTGTTTTGGCACGGTTCTGTCCCAAGTGTGACAGGGAATTATATTGTTGGTTCGGCTTGTGATTTATATTACGGTAGATCAGACCCTATGCTGTCTTGACTCTGAACACCCCATCAGATGGTGCCTCCCAGCCCATCTGATCATCATAGTTATAGGCCGTTGCATGAACGGACAGCATCTTGCTTATAGTTACTGGATGGAAGAGATCTTGGACTGAAGGTTCATCCCAATCTCTGTCCTTGATGAGATCACAAAGTCGTTGAATAGTACCTCGAGGATTAGAGGAAATGGCCACCTTTGATATCTCAGGATCTTCGAGTCATTGCCCTAGCTATGCCTGCCAATCTTGTGCCCCTTCCATTAACAGAGGATAGCTACTATTTGACTGCAAACCATTCTGGTGAACTTGCTCAAATTCTGCCTGGAACCTCATCATTTATTCTAAACAAAAAGTGGATTGGGCTGGCCTGGTCTGAACTCTGGATTACTGATGCAATTCCAAGGTGTGCTTTTCATCTTTTGGCTCCTATGCAGGAAGCAGCTACCAACTCTCACTAGACTTGAAAGATGGGGGGTCATATCAGATGACAAGTGCACTGCTGATCATCTTTTCTTTGCATTACCATATATAGGTATAAAATCTGGAGTACTGCGAGTCAAAGACGCAACCAACTTGCGCAAACTTAAAGAGCTGTTCTATACTGGCTTATAATGGTAAGATGTTCATGGCAAGGCTCGCTCAGGAGACTCTTTAAGCGCCTTCGTGTACTGCATTTTTAGAGAAAGGAATAACAGGTTTCTCAAGCATCAAGCAGAAACTGCGAACACTAGGTAAGAATTTTTCTATCCTTTCAAGCTTCTCTTCTGCAGTGTCATAATTCTAGAAGTCTGGGAACACCGAATAGTTGCTAGAGCAATTCCTCTCGATGTGTCGAGTACGTACACAAGATGAACAAAACTTCTTTAAGCATTACTACGTCGGTGCATAATAACTTGTCTGCTTCGAAAAAGTCGAGCATATTTTCAACCAATCATGCGATTCTTTCGTATCTTTTACAGAACATCCAGTTTCTGGCAGAATGACCCTTCCACATTTCGCAAGAGATTTCCATAAACAAGGAAGAGAGGCTCAATATGGCATTTGCCACACAAAAACATGATATTTACAATCTATCTTGCGATTCTTTTGTATCTTTTACTGAACATATAGAGACACAAGAGAAATTTTATTAATAGAAGGAGCTGAACCCATCTGAGATAGGCTGCCTACGTACCCAATTCAAGGGATCAAGCTCACGTAGTTCTTTTACATACAAGGAGCTGAACCCACCTGAGATAGGCTTCCTACGTACCCAATTCAAGGGATCAAGCTCACGTAGTTCTTTTAGTTACAATACTTGATTGCTCCGTAATGATTTGGAGTTTCAATCAGCAGCAAGAATGAATGCTATATACTTGATTTGCTTCTTACGTATCAAGCATCAATCATCACAGTGTCGCCAGCTTCGTCAAGCGTCACACAGGAAACTGCGTCGCCACGATCCTCGTCTTGCACCGAAGGAATGACGTTTCTAGCAGTTGGCGTTGGCCTGGACTGCGGAATGTGCGCTTCATTTTCCACAGAACGAACGACGTCTCTGCTTGTTGGGGCTGGCCTGGACTGCGAGGTCGGCACCCTGTGAAAGCGAATGACGTTTCTACCAGTTGGCGTTGGCCTGCTGGACTGCGGAATGTGCGCTTCGTTTTCCACAGAACGAGTGACGTTTCTGCTTGTTGGGGCTGGCCTGGACTGCGAGGTCGGCACCCTGTGAAAGCTCTGTCGATCGAGACGGATAATCCTGATGGGCTGGCCGTGCGTTTCTTTTGGCCTTGCTGGCTCCTCCTTGTACACCTTGGATCGGCACAGGGGACATGTGTTGCTTCGTTTCAGCCATCGGAGAATGCAGCGTGTGTGAAAGATATGGCTGCAAGGCAACCGATTGACCATGTCCCTGGGCACAAAATCTTCATGACAAATCGAGCACTCACCCCCCGAAGCCTTCAAGAAGAAACAGTTGGCTGAGACATAACGGATTAAGCCAGTGAAGGGATTCTCCGGCAGAGAAGATGAGCGGTGGGTGGTGGTGGAAAGGGTTGATCTGGAGGGCAGAGAAGATGAGCGGTGGCTGGAGGTGGAAAGGGTTGATCTGGTGGGCATGTTGTTGGGTTGGGAGAGATGGAGTTTGTGTGAATTGAAGAAGGGTGTTTGGTTTTTGGGTGAGATGGAGTTTCTGTGAAAAAGCAGGGTGTTGTGATGGTAGGTAAAGGGTGCTCTGCTCTGCTCTGCTCTGATATATGTATAAGGGTGAAGGCTCTTAATCAGTATTGGAATAGGACTAAGCCTCTTCTGGAATAGGCTTAGCTTAGGTTGGAAGCACCGAACTAGTCCGATCCTTTTCCTAACTGGAAAAGGATTACATACAAGCTAATGAGCCCGTGCATTTGATTCCACCAGGGCTTCTCTTACACGGAAATAAGCTCCCATTTCAGGCTTTTACGTGTTCCTGCCTCGCAATTTTCTTAGCTGGGTCTTAGTTTGCACTTGGTTCTTATGGAAGTTTCGATTAATTTGGAAGTTATCCGGTTTTTGTATTGTTCCTGCCTCCTTAATTTGAACTCTAAAATTCCACTGCAACAAAAAGTTCACCTTCTAAACTGAATGAGGGGCATTCCCTGTTTGAATTTACCAATTAGCTTGTTCATTTCGTAAGGAACGAAAATATTGTGATCAAATGAACCCTTTGCACGGGGTTGTTAGCTCTTAATATTCAGAAAGATAGTTCCCAGTTTAATCTCAATGTGTTTCCTTAATTTAGCAGTGTCCTCTTTTTTGAAGTTTGCTCTTGGATCGGATGTTTAAAGGGTGTTAATAGAACTCATCAACACCTTAATAGTCTCTGAAGGACCACTGCCATGTAGGCCGCCCATGCCGGTCGAGATATTGTATATAGCTAGGGCAGTATAGGAACCAAGTTCGAGCCGAACAAGGGTGTATTCGAACTTGGTTCATATATTTTTAGGTATGTTTGGGCTTGGCTCGTGTTCTCCAAGAGCACGAATGTTGATGTTTGAACTCGGCTCGAGTTCGTCGCCACACACTACAAGAAAATTGACTTTTGGTCAAAGGGGGGTCTCCATGGAAGGCATTCATAGCGGCTAAAAAGTTTAGGCGGTTGCAATTACCGAAGATAGCCAGAAATCTGTTGGTTACTCTACGTGAACACTTTTAGCCCATCAATGAAAGGTGCACACTGTATCTCGTGGCCGTCAATCGTTGCTACATGAGGTAGTTCTAGGCTCTTGTTACAACACGACTTAATAGCCAAATTTCTGCCTCACAGGCCTCCTTTTTGCCTTTTATGGATTTTTTGGTGGGGCTCTATCAATACGCTTTTCAGTCAAAGCCTCATCCTTTTGTCGCGCGCTGAGAGGTTTAAAACTATCACTAATACCCATTTTAGTGACCATATGATTGGTTTCCCCAAAAACGGTGTTGATCTAGCCTCACGCTTATTACTTCTTTCAAGTGTTGCTCGCTCGATCATTTGAGTTTCCAAACTGCTTGAATTGTGACAAACATTGGTCATCCTATGATGCCAAGAAAATGAGTTTGAAGTACATGTGGAGGTGCTACAAGTGATGCTCAGATTCATAAGCCAATTGTGATCATGTAGAACAGAGTAAGGACGAAGAAAGGGCAGAGACCACAACGTAGCTAGACAGAACCCGGGGAGTGGTAGCGCAACTAAGGTGAGGGCACAGACTGCAACAATCAAGCTAGAGTCCAATGTTGAGGTCCAAATTATGCCAACGTCCAGAGTCATGGTTTCTTCCTATAGAATTCTCAAGCGCTGAAGTTCTGGAGTAAGAAAGTGAAATGTCATATGAGAAAATAAATTATTAAGTCAACTATTTATAAGAGTTGGAAATGACATGTCATCAAGCGACATGCGGCTCTCTCTGCGAGTGACATCTCGCCAAGGGAGCCACGTGTCACGGACTATCGCATTGTATATTCAGTCAGCTTGCTCGCGCAATGTTGCTTTGCCTATCTAGGGAGACAAAATCACAAATGCTAGTCTGGCCAAAGAATGTCCTTGATCTAGCCATCAGTCCAGAGCCCTTACTACGTCCTATTTGGGGGCATCAAGATACACAGAGAATGAACCGATAGGGAAGACTTGACGCCGAACTTCCAGGTTAACTTGGCATGATGCCCTCCAGAAATCTACTCCAGTCACGGAGTGACCCGATCATCATGATCCTAAGGTATGCTGATAATTATTCCTGATTGACAAAGCAGGTAGGTTAGCCACACAGACACCTTAGCGGAGATAGTGTCATCGAAGGAGTTGCCTAGCCAACGGGCGAGGTAATGACTCTGATAAGTCGCCTATGTTATAGAAGAGGATTTTTGTAGCTGGAGCACTCGGAGTTCTCTGTTGGAGATAGTGTCCAGGGAAGTCACCTGTCCTCCAATGATCCCTTGTGTTAGAACACTCGCAATGCATCAAGGTAGTGTCTCGGAGGAGTTCCCTACTCGAAAAATCAAGGTAGGTGACTCTTCCCGGAGATTATCAATGTTGCAATTATTAGTTAAATGTTCCTTATAAATTCATCTAGAACAACATTGTCCTTTTCTGTTGTATGATGTGTTTTTGTTGAGAGATATGTGCGTTGGAACTTATTCTAGCCAGTTTTCTAAGGTTTCACATATTTTAGTTACAATGTGATATGAATTTGTAGCTTTCATTAAAATAAAAAATAAAACTAGTGTCTAATTTAGCTCTTGACAAGTGAGAAATGATTCAATTACTTTGTCTAAATACACACACACACACACGGAATTACCAATAAATTATGCCTAAGATTACTTATAAAACTAAGGAGGTCAAACCCAAAATATATGGTAGAAAGAAAATGCAACAATTTCGATATATGATGTAATACACCTCCTTAAGGTGGAGCATGAAGGCCAGGAATGCTCAACTTGGACTTCAAGCGACAAAATTGTTTGCGACCAAGGGAATTAGGAAAAAAAGTATGTACACTGATGATGGGCAGAGGAAACGTTTCCCAGTTGGATTAATCCATGTTGAATCTTTTTTAAGAACCGTGTGATAATCAATCTCAAATATTTTGTGTGCTCATAAAAAATGACATTTTCAGTCATGTGTAGTTCAGATTGATCATAATGATTCATTGACGTGGACAAGAGATAGATAAGCGTGCAAGATCATGTAACAAATAAGATAAACAGATAAGGATTTTTTTCAGATTGATCATAATAATAGTGGCCAAAATTCTAGGGTAAACAGATAAGGATTTTTTTCAACAATTCTTCCATTTTTAATCTCTTCACCATGAGACTTCATTTGATTAATTGGATCATGAACTTAGTAGGAAATTTAGCTAAGGTTTCTTTCTCTATTATCTTCATAGTTTCAAAATCTTTTCTATGAGTTTGAAGATTGATGCTCTTGCCTTGTCATCACCATGGTACTCAGGTTTGAGAGTATCCCATACTTTTTTTTTTTTTTGCCTTTGTAGCTTTGATTATTCTAAGAAAGAAGAATTCGGCGACTCGTCTTTGGATTTTGGAAAGAGGATTTGCATCTCTTTGTTGAACCTCCTTCAATTTCTACTTTTGATTTCAGGCAAGTTCTCCATCCACTCGGTTCGGTGAGCCCATTTTCGACCAAATCCTACAGTTCCATCGATTAGAAGATTGTTTCCATCTTCACAAACCAAAAATCATGGTATTCTCCATCAAACTGCAGAACATAAGCCGGTTGTGACCCACTAGTCTTGCCCATGGAGAAGCTTTTGCTTGATCGTTGATTCGTCTCACCAATCTACTTCTCACGAACTTGTCTGATGCGAGTAAGTGTTGGCTAGTTCTAGAGCTTATTTTAGGCAAGATAATGCACAATAAGTGATTTTAGGGACGCCAAACAAATCTACATTTCAGCATATTATAAGGGCTGAAAAAAGTAGTTTTTTTTTCTTTTTTGATATAATACGAGAATGACATTGATATAAAAGCGTTTTACAGTTTGGGCACGTGGGTGCCAAAAAATCACACAACGTACTATAGGTCATGACATTGTCCATGACTCAGATACATACAAGATATATAATGGCAACCATCAAAATAATCAGACTCCTAAGGCTTTTTATTTACTAAGCTATTGCAGCAAAGAAGAGAAAAATCAACGGCTAGTAGGACATGCATGTATCCAATCTTGCTAGACCTTGATTCCTGCATTTGATTTTGTAAGTCCTTTCAATACTAGAAAAGCGTGAGTCATCTAGTAGATAGCAAAAATAAAAAAGAAGCGGTGCCACAGTGTCAGCGATATTGCACCTGAAATTCTAGGGTTCATGTTTTTGGGGTAAAGTAGTTGAAAGGCTGGGTTTCCGTTTAACGATTGTGTGGTTTCTTGGTTAACGTATTTCTTGTTCTTTATTAGCTTCACGTGTCGTCCGTATACCCGAAGAGAGTAAACTAGTACATTGTTCAATGAATTTTATTTTCCTTCTAAATGATATTATCAAAATTAAAATTGAATTCTTATGTCATTTTTTATGTTGAATTACATTGATGTGAACCTTTTAAGTTTATTGACGACTTTGACTAGATGATTTTGTTAAGCCTCTCTTGGTTATTGACGACTTCGACTGTACGAATTTGCTAAGCAATTATATTAGCATAAAGTATTAAGCAACAATAGAACTCAGTAAGGCATCAGTTAAAAGTATTAAGCAATGTACTGTTCTAAAATCAACATAAAGTGTCGAAAATGAGAACAAGTCCATTTCCGGAATGTTGGTTCAACGGCAATTCCTAGTATACCACCATGTCATCGAAAACATTAGGACTTTAGAAGTATCATGCCAACGAGGAGACCTCAAGTTTGTCACTGTATCAGTCAAGTCGCCACAAAAACCTTTAAATTTGTCCTGGCATAATAAGTTACCGCAAAAAGTCTTTTGTATACCTGTCAAGGTCTGCTGCGGTCGAGGGTTGGCGATCCCTCTGCAGGTCGGCCGGTGACGTTGTTTGCTTCTCGGTTGGTGATTGTGAGGGGCAAGGTTGATGATTCCGATAACGGTCGGCGGTTGAAATTGATTGCATCTTGTTCGGTTGTTGGGGTTCTGTTGTGGTCTGGTTTTGTTGCCCCTTGGTGGTAGGCAACAGCGGGATGGCCGGAGAAGTGGAGAAGTTGTCCAGAGATTGGGGCAGTGGCTGTCAGATTGGTGGTGTATTTTGATTGGCTAGTTTTCTTAGTATTTATCTTCAGTTGTTATAGTTATCGCGTTTTTTAAGTTATTTTTTTTTTACAGCTTTTGTTGGTTGTTTCTAATTACTTTAGTATTAGTTTTTTTTTTTTTTGTTAGTTTTTTTTTTTCTTGTTTATCTTTTGGTAGCTCACCTGGATAGAGTTGTCATCCATTTAATCTGTCTTTTACTTTTGTTACTCTTTCTATATTCGGTCTCAAAACATATCATGATATATATATATATATGGGAGATGATAAAATGATAACGTTAGCAACTTAACCCAAGTTGCTAGCGCGATCTGGCCTTCCACGGGCGAAAATGGACGGCCAGATCGCGTGTAACAACAGCAAATTTTTTCACCGTCCGCTACATAATGGGTTACAGAGACACACACACTCTCTCTCTCTCTCTCTCTCTCTCTCTCTCTCTCTCTCTCTTGCAGAGACTCTCTCTCTCTCTCTCCTCTCGTCTCTCTCTCACACACAACCAACACCACCAATCGCACCGGCAGCCACCAATCACCGCGCCGGCAGCCACCAATCACCTCCAATCACGCCGGCCGTAGAACCACGGTCACCATCTCACACAATCAATCATTACGCACACCAACACACACATCATCGCGCACACACATACGCCGTAACTCTCCCAGTCACGCCAGTAGCCACCTCCCACAGCACAACCACCAATCTGCTGCCGACGACTACCACTACTGCCCAACAATCGCCACGTACAAACCGAAGAAATGGTCATGCGCTGGTGCCCATGATTGAAACAAGAACTGGAATAAGCTGGTGATTGTGACGAAGAAGAAGTAGAGCAATTAGTAGATGAATAAAGGGTCCACATCTCCTCTCTTCGAATTAGTCTGTCCAATTTTTTCAAAGCTTTCAAGAATTAAAGTTGAAAGGGAAAAATATGGGTGTTTTTAGAGAGTTGAAAAGGGGAATAAGCTGGTGATTGTGATGAAGGGGATTGAGCTATGGAGATTCGGCCACAAGAAGTTTTCAGATGAAGAAGAGAGATGAAAATTTTGTAATATAAATGGTTTATCATTGGGTAAATGGGTGAAACCAGCCCATTTAAGAGACAACCCATTTAACCCATTACTAAATGTGTTGATGATCCATTTGTACCCAACCCAATTAATTAACACCCAAACCCAATCCACCCACCCATTTTGCCACCCCTAGAGCAAACTATGTTTGACATAATTTTGATGCTTGCAAAATCTTTGGCAACCGAAAATCCTCTTCAGCTTCCTCTCTAGAATGGTTCATTTGATGAAGCACGCCACTAGAATGCTAAGATTACAGAATCAACGCCACAAAAACCCAACCCAATGGCTTGAAATTACTGTACGGGATGATTTAGGTGTCAGCATCGCCAATGCTCTTCTCTGAGCATTGATTTCTGGTTCTCTGACTTCTAGCTATATACGCCCCATGTGTCTTGTTGCCGATGCTTGTCTCGCAGAAACATTTTGATCATCCAACTGCCCCTGAAAGAAACTCGGGAAATTCACAGCCATCTTGTCTCGCAGAAACATTTTGATCATCCAACTGCCCATGAAAGAAACTCGGGAAATTCACAGCCATCTTGCCGCCCCAACGATAGCACGGTTTTATATCTATCCAGTCCCGCCAATGGACGTGAGCACCTCAGAGGCCGCTTGAAGAACTTCCTCCTGTCCATCCTGTGAACTTGGCCCTAAGTGATGAAGTACACCATTAGGATTGATGGTCAAAGACGGACAGTTACCTCATATAATATTTTCCCTTTAGATAGATGAAATGCAAGAAACCTGGTTTGGGAGAAAATGCTTCAAACAGTGGCCTCATATAAGCTCGTAATATTTTACATTGACTTCCCAAGAACCAACAATGTATAAGATTGCAGACTTTCATTGCAGAAAATATTGCTTGGCAGAAAGAGTTTTACCTTCTCTTTCTAATATTTTACCCAGAAGGAGGAGAGCAGACAACCAAAACACGTGAGGAACAGCATTTGCCAAAGCACAACAAATGATGACTATGGCCCTTGGAATTCAAAAAAAGAAATCATGGACTATATGACATACATAAATCACAGTCAAATGCATCTCGTGTAAAGACTTCTCAACAAGCAGCGATGCATAAAATTGCAGACTTTCATGGCACTTACTTTCTCAGATTTTGGTCGTTGGACTAACACAAAAGGAGATGACATAACGGCGCATAACGGTGACATGCATGTCTACCATAATGGAGATGTTACTGAATAATTGGCCATAAGTAAGCCACAAAGAACCTACAGTGTCATAGTGGGTAAAGTTGAACAGCATGCAAACGGAAGGAAACAATTGTACCGTACCAGCGGTGTTGGCATCATAAAATGATTGCCTTCATCACCGTCAGTTTGCCTGACCAATCATTATTCCTTGCAATGCCTTTCCTACTGAAGAGCTTTTGCGCCTAAAGAGAACTTGTCCTCATAGCGCCAGAAAATAGATCATCAGAAGAACAACCATATTGCTAACAATGCCATGGCTTTAATGACAGTCAAGGCGAATTGCTTTGCCAACAAGGCGAATAGCTTTGCCAACAAATGATAACATATGGACTCACCAATATATAGCATCAAGATTAAATATGAGTATCAGACAGTGACAATTAGCTCAAAGACTGACACAATTAGTAGCAGAAAAATCCGAATGAGCCGATTTCATATAGACAATGGAGAGGAGGTAATGAAAAAAAAAGTACAAACGACAAAGCATACAATTATAAGACAAATAATCGGTTCCAAACCAAAGAGTTGCAGAATTATAGACAAATTAAGTGAGTTTCATTAACTTGAACTTCGAACTAACAAGTAAATACAGATACAAAAGCTTCTGAAAAGACAGAAATGCACAAATGCATATATTAGTTTGGGACAGATTAACCATTCAAAAGATATCTAAAGAATAAAAGGAATAGTGCATAGACAAAAAAAAGCTGTGCCTGTACAACTTGAACACAAGTACACATAGTAAAATACTTCTCATCAACAAACAAATACCATAGAATAAAATCCTCCCCCCTCCCCCCATCAAAACCCCCCAACAACAAAAGAAGATCGCAATATAGAGGCAAAAAGCTTCAGGATGCGAAGAAAGTTAAACATAAGCAAGGAAATTTTATTAAGTAGAGATATTGAGTAAAGATATGTAACTAGAAGCACTACTACATGATAATCTCGAGTACATTTCTTTCGAAGAAAGGAACAACGTGCAAAGATACAGTTTTATGTCTCTAAGAAGATGAACCCTCCAACAAACTTACCTATCTAAAACCCCAACACACGATTTTCCAGCCCCCCACCCATCCCCTCAAATAGCAAAAGCAAAGAAAACAAAACTAAACTAAAAACTAGTTCTAGATCCCAACCACTAAAGAAATTCTTATGCCAAACAGGTGTTGTATGTGCAGAGGAGGCACCAATTAATTCCAGAATAAACATCAAGTTAGCAAGCATAAATCCAGAGTCAACAACTTTAACCATAGCTACAAGGAAGAGACTTACATCAACGCGGGACAGTTTGCCGTGTCACCGTCGCCGACGCTCTTCTCTGAGCATTTATTATCTGCTGCCTCGTCAGAAGGCTGAATCTCTCGACTCCTTTCATCCTGCACATGTGCAGGCTCAGGCTCCTCCATGAAAACATCCATTGTCTCAACCTTGTTCCCTTCCTGCACTTCAAAGCCCTTGTCATGACTCTCTTCCTTATTCTCCACATTCCGGCCTTCATTAATCTCCTCCACCAAACCCTCATTGTTATCCTCGAACGACCGTGAGTACCCCAAGCTCTCGCTCTCATTCCCCGACTCGTTCTCCACGACCTCCTCATTCATCTCTTCTGCTACTCCGCTCCGCCTCTCCAGCCTCAAAAGCCGCCTCCTCAAGTCCCCCAGCTCCCTCTCCATCAAAAACAGTCTCTCCTTCAACATCAAGTTCTCCTCCTCCACCTGCGCAATGTGGGTGTCCTGATCATCGACCCTATTCTCCAACACGTTATTATATTCCCCACCACCACCAGTGCCGCCATAAGTCGGGTAAATCATCTCAAACCGGTTCAAATCGTGATTCAGTCGTTTTTCCACCTCCAAATGCTCCTCCACGTCGCTCCCGCTCGACCCTCCTTCCTCCTCCTCGTCATCGTCCTCGTGACCCGGCGATCTAAGCCTAATTAAGCCCTTCATTGACCCGTACCCATCCACTCCCCACTCTTCCTTCGCCATGTCCACTAACACTTCCCTAGATGGTGAAAATATGGGCGTCGGAAGCACAGCCGGCGTGACGGGACAAGGCGAGACCAACGATCCGATTCCGCCCGATTTCTTCGCCCTAATAATGTACGAGCTCGTGTTCCTAGGAGCATAAGGTGCAGATCGGTTGTTAAACTTATTCCTGGGGAAATACTTTTTTGCCTTCAAGCGATTCTGCTGCTGCAATTCCTTCAATCCCGGAGGCTTATAACCTCCTCCACCACCACCACCTCCTCCGGCACCACCGCCGGGACCCACAATCTTGCTACGTTTCTTGCCCTTCCAGTTAGTGCGCTGCTTGGAGGAGCCGAAACCGGCGAACTTGCTAGGGTTCTGTTGAAACTTGAGGTGATTATCGACGTGCGGGGGCCACATGCCGTAGCTGCTGCCGCCGACGGCGCCGCCTACTCGGTTGTTGTTGCTGCTCCACATCGGCTGGGACTGGCTCATCATCATCGGCGGCTGGCTCATCATCGGCGGCGGCGGCTGGCTCAGCATCTGCTGCGGCGGAGGCTGGTTCATTTTGCGAATCATCGGGTCCCGGTTCATGATTTGGGACTTGTTCATCATTTGTTGGGCCTGATCGTTCATCGTTACAATATCAATCAATCAGCCGATCAAATCCAAATGTTCGGGCAAAGATTACCTTTGATCTGGCAATTCAAACGCTGAAAAAACCAAAAAAAACAGAGAGAACTTAACAGTTTAATTGAGACCAAAAAGAAACCCTAGATCTGTGGGAAATTCTGGGGGGATTACTTCTCGCTATTCAGATTATCGACGTAATAATCTCTTAAGCACGAAGAAGAAGAGGATTATTGAGATTTATGTTTATTATAGTTCTCGATTGTCTTCGGTTTTTGGATTCAGATTTGTGAATTTTTGTCAAGAGGTGGCGGTGGAGAGGGGCTAGGGGATTTATATAGTGGGAAGGGTTTGAGGATGGACGGATAGGATCTCTGGTTGGAATTGGACGGCGTGGATTGTGGATTACGTGTCGTACGTGCGTGGTTCGGGTCGAGATTAGGTTTAGGAGTCTTGCGATAAACGGTACTGCCCATAGATTCGTTGGGAATTACCAAATGACCCACTTTGCGCCTTCTACTTTTATTTCACTGATTAGAAAATAGGAACGGAGCAATCAACGTCTATCAGTGGAGAAATAATTATTTAGCCGTTCACTAGAAGTTGTTGACGACTCAAATTGGATACCGCTATATTTAGTAGCGGTTATGGGCCCACTCGGACCAAACATATCTTGAATAGCAAAGGAATTCAGAAAAATTAGGAAGGACAAGGCTAATCACTACTGAGAGTAGCGATTAGACGGGGAGTTGGAGATTTATAGTATTAGATATGAATCAGTTCCCTATTAGAAATTACATTTGACCAAAACTTTCCACTTAAGGCAAAGAAATTTTTTATCTCTTGTTTGTTGTTCTTCTTTTCTTTTAGTAACATAGAAACATTTCATTAAAGTGGATCTGAACAAGACTTCAAGACCTAAAGTCCTAACTTTTTCATCCTACACACGTGGTTCGTAACTAGTAGGTTGTATACCCCCATTCTTTCGTACCATGGACTAGACCAATCATGTTGACATAGCCAACAAAAGAATCAGCAAGACACAAGATATTATTATTAGTTTAAATGTATATCATCTCTAACGCATGAAACTCTTACTAGTCTCATGATGTAAACTCATTGTTGAACTATTCATACATCACAAACAAAAAAACAAAGTTTAAGCTAAGCGAATTTTCGTTGAAGGTACGTCACATAGTTTGATGAAAGACATAATTATCTATATATCAGCTTTGAACGGGAAGAATCGAACCCAAATCTTGTACAACAACTACAGTGCACCTATGTTAAGTTTATTTTTCATATACCTTAACATGTTGAAAATTAGACCTAATAGTATATAGCATGCTCAGCACTTCGCTATCTTTAAAAATGCGAATACATGGAAATAATTTGTTTACAAATATATCATTATGTAAAATAAGACCCTTCTTTTGTTAAGTGTCACCTCGTGCTTGTGCCACTTTACTCTTATCTATACTTAATCATACTTTTGATGTGTGGTCACTGAAATAAGTAAAAATAGCATATATGTTTAAAAAATAAAAGGGATCGTAGACATATCATTTTGTCCCTCTCATGTCGTCACATTTCGTGGCTATAAAGAATGTTATAGGATCAAAGGCAGATGCCAGTGTGGTCCAAAGGTGGCCTTGACCGTGACAAATACTTTCAAGAGCCATGTTATACATGGCCGAACAAATTTTTACTGCTAATCTGGTTGAAGGAATATTTCTCCATTTCTGTATATTGTGACAATTAATAGTCGCTAAATGTTTCTAGTGACTTTTCTGCTAACACTTTCAGCGATATAGTGACTCTGGTGATTACAATCTTACCCAACCCAAGTTTCACTTTATAAGCTACAGTTGCATTACAAATTGTCAATGGATGGATTCGATCCAAATGAAATACATAAGATCCAATCTATATCCAAAAGAGATTCACCCCATATATTGGTATAATAGTAAATGAATCGCATTGGATTAGATCCATAACGAATTTGACCCGAACTAAACCTATGGTTTACAAAGTTACTTTGACCTTGACTCATTTTCACCTATAAAATTTCATAAAAAGTTTGAACATAGTCTTCAACTTTGAGGTCTGTCCTTTACATGTTAACAAAACTATAAACTTACCCTATAATAAATTCAAAAAGTTTTATCAAAGTCCCTAAAAATCAGAATATTGACTCAAAATTGATAAAAATTTCTCATCCATATTGAAATTAGGTGTTCTTAATAATCAAACAAAGCTAGTTTGCTGAAGCATAAGTTTAGGAAACAACAACAATAAAAAAAAAATTGGTTAAATGTGAAACTGTCCTTTGTAATATACATGTTTTTGCAGTTTACTCTCCGTAATTGTAACTTTTGCTATAATGTCACCTGCGATTAGACCTGGCAAACGGTTCGACCCGCGCGGGTACGAGTAAAATCCGGTCAGATCCGGGTAAAAACAGATCGGGTAATTTATACCCTGGTTGGCGGGTAGGGTATTACCCGCGGGTCTTGTCCTTTTTTTTTTTTTAAATCAAAACAGATTTTAACAAACTTTTAACAGTTTTTGCTGGTAATTTTGCTTATTTTATCAACACATTTCCTGTCTTTGATTGTTAATTTATTATTGTAAAAACAATTTTCACTTTGGTTATTTAATGTTATGACACATAAAACATTAAAACTCATAATATCCTACATTCCTACTTAGTTACTTACTACTAATTACTTACTAGTTACTAGCATACTAATTGTTAAATACCATATGAACAAATTCAAGCATCTAACCCCATTCCCAAATCCCCGCCCATAATCCAAAAACTGTAAACAACGATTACATCATCATATCACAATATCACAAAATCACAAAATTAAAGTCTTCAATTCCATCGTCGTCAACTAAAACTGCAAGTCTTCAAATCTCCGTTAAGCTTCTTGCATCCAACGAACCATCCATGTTTGCATTGATAGGCAATGCAAACATACCACAAGGTCACTATCGTCCGGCTCATCACCTAAATTTAAGCAAATATGATTAGACTAAATCCCAAAACATAAATATACTTGAATATCCAACAATTATAACATCCACCACAAATCCACAATACTGCCCAAATCCAAATCCACCTTCCCTCTGCCACATCAATATACTTGAATCATACATCAATATACTTGACAAGTTGACATGAAACTCCATTGCAGCCAATATACTTGACATGAACATGTACTAAAAAATGTATAATTAAATAACATTTCAAAACTGATGGTATCTATGTAGTACATGATTTTAACCTAAACCATATCTGATTCAAATAATGGATAAGAAGTAAAATAGAAAACATTCCAAACCCCTGTAAGTTCAACCACTAAATGCTAAATCCTTCCGATTAAACTAATTTTAAAGCCACAACAAAAAAAATAAATCATCCACGTGAACCTCCTACAGCTACAAGTATAAAATGCAGAGCACACAAAACACACGAAGAAAATGTACTTAACACAAGGTCTGAACACAAATATGCAGCCCAAGAGAAGACATACTTATCTTTTCACACAGAATTAGATCACCAATTCAGTATACATGTCTACCAATTCAATATTCATATATACAGTCATACAGAGATGTCCATGCTCGTTTTGGCAATGAAATGGCATGACCACTCTATTAGATTACACCCAATATTAGTCCATTAAATCAGTCTTCTGCGCACAAAAGAATGAAAAGATACATGTATATACCGTATGGACTATGGCGTATGCACAGATGATAGATCACAGATGTATGAAATGAAAGTGATACAACATTTGAGAGATCGATCAACCTTCCACGTGGAATTCCGTGGCGTACGGCATGAACAGCGGCGGTGGACTGACGGAGGCTGACAGCAGTGGTCGATGGCGTGCTGCTACGGCTTGAATATCGGCGATCGACGCTGCTACGACAGTGGTCGGTCAGTCTGGATCTGCCGATATGGCGTCACGCCGTCTCGTGAGTCGTGTGAGATGGGCTAGCGTCCGACGAGTTCACAATCTGTCGTCGGCAGACCTGAGATGGACTGACGGGACTAGGTGACAAATGAGTGATGACGGAGGGCTTTGTCGCCGACAGATGTGGTGTTGCCGTGTTGGCTTGCGACGGTGTGAGAACTGAGAAATGAGCTGACTGTCTAAGTGTCTAGTGAGAACTGAGAACTGAGAGTCTGAGAGTGAGAAACGAATTTAGGGCACATATTTTTCCCTTATATACTTCAAAAATAATGGGTAATTTCGGTTCGGTACGGGTGAGATTTACACGGGTAGTGAAAATAGCTACCCGTACCCGGGATATTTGACCGGGTACGGTCCTACCCGCGGGTACGGTTCGATTTTGGCCAGGTCTACCTGCGATTGACAAAACCGTTACAAAAACTTCAAAATGTAACGATCGTCTAATTTTGGGCCTTAACAATGGACGTGCACAAGCAATGCAAACACTGCTTTATCGATGTAAGGTTGATCCAGTTTTGATCAAACAGGGGCGACTCTACTTTTGGAGGAATCGGCGCGACGGTCGTTTGAAACTTGTTTCCATCAGGTGCTCGCTCCGGTTAGACATGCAAGGTTAAGCACGCCTGGTATACAATTCAAGAGAGAGGCTGTCAGCAACTTAAGAGAGGCCACCAACTGTTTGTTTCCAAATGAAGTTGCAAAGGTCCTAAAGGTAAGTGCCACAATTGTGAACGTTGCCCGGAGAGTGTCGTGCATGTCGGTCTGTGTCGTTGAAATTCAAAGTCGCTCTGCTGGTAAAAAACGGCGGCCGCAACCAGTGGATACGGACGTGTTTCACGGTGTTGGAAGGTGGTGGGTTTGTTAAACTAGTTATAGTTGGTTTCAGACGAAAGCCGCCCCTGTTGCATGAGCAAGCTTGCTAGCAAAGGGTGCCTTTAGCCCTTTACTACTGATTTGATCCAGTTCCCCATTGTGAATTAGGCATCTTCACATTGCAAGCGAAAAAGGTCGGCAAGGCGTACAGAAGCAAGGCATAAACGCAGTATTGTTATGCACAAAGGTAACTGAGAGGGAAACATAAGAAAAATATGGCAAATAACGAGCTGATATTTTGATAAGTTAAAAACAATCCATAGCGCTAGAAAGGTGAAAGTTGCAGCATGGCCCGTCGCAGTATCACTCCAATAATCGGACATTACCATCAGCACGTATATCCAATCTCGATTGTCATTATCAAATTCGCGTTATGTTACAATGGCTAGGTGCAAAATTATATTCACAATAAGATGAAGGCCAAAAAAGCAAGAAAAACAGAGCTCTCTAAAGGGGAGTTCGTATGAAACTAGATGCCATAGTTACAATGGACTCTGCTATGTACAAAGATACCCTACGAGGTCATAGGCTGTCATTATAAACCAGAATTAGGGTTATTTCCAGCGAGAATAAGAGAAATTTCTAGTCCACGGCTAAACGCTTGGTTGAACATGAGTCGGGTTTGGAATGTTGATATGAATGGGAACCATGAAAATAATGCAATGGGGACGAAGACAAGCATCCCCATTCCAGCATCGTACAAACGGGCTACTGAACGGATGGATTTCCAAACACCCAGCTTTTTCATCAAAGGCTTCCACGCCACAGCAATCTACGTACAGTAAAACAAATTCATAGTTAAACAACATAAAAAATATACGGTTTACTTTGCAATGGAAAAACCAAATTAGATGCATGAGCCTAAAAACTGTAAAAAATGGGGGAGCTAAAACCCTGAGTTATACTTTCACTTTTTATGAAATAATCACATGACAAAAAGACAGTGAGTGATGGTGTAGAGATATTGTTGTGGTATATGTATGCACACACTAGAAAGGGTTGCAGGTCCAAGTTAGTTAGTGCGGATATTTGCAAACAGTAGGGAAGAGTAGGAATGCACGCCATCCACCCGTCCTTTCAACTAAAGGGTACCAAACTATGCTGATGAGACCTTTAACTGATACACTACCTGTTCTACAAGTGTGAAGTAGGACAAAAGCAATGGTCGAAGTCCAAAGTTAAAGGACCGATACCAGAACAACGTCCGAGGAAGAAGAAAGAAAAGATGCAAAGTGGGAGTATTTTCTCAAAACTTACAGAGAGGATTCCCCATCCAGTAGGTACAAACGCCAAGATGCTAGCAAATATATCCGGAACAGACAGCGGTGTAATTACAACAGCAACGACTAAACCAGCAAGTGCAAGCAAGAACGAGAGCCCTTGGACAAACCGTAGTAGCAGTTGAAAATTAACCGATATCTTTTGGCTGAAGGTGAAAACCTGTAAATCAAAGTTGCAAGGTATATTGCAAAGTTACGCATTGGAGACCAATATTTTGTAGGTTGAGATTATTCACGTTTTAGATTTTGAAGTGACTCCCAGACCTTGAAAAGTACTAAAAGCACAGCCAGCACAATCCATGAGAAGCCATACACCTACAAAGACCGAAAAATGTGAAAAACCACAAGTCAGTACTACCTCACTATATCCAAATTCATTAGTTTTGTTCCAAGCTAAATGTTATGATGAGACTAGAACGAGTTTACTGCATGTTGGTTGCATAGTTCATGCATGACGAAGTGGTTTACACAGATAACTTAAAACCTATGGCATATCTATCTGCCTAAGAAGACGGAATACAGAAAATGGCGGCCCAGTGAATGAGTGTATGACGCTCTTGCTATTGCAGGCTTTGGGCAGGGTTAGTGAAGCCGCCCCCATATTTGGGGATGAAACTACATACAGAGTAGAAGTAACACATCTCGTTTAGGCAATGCATGGTTTCAATTGAAAATCATTTCGGCTTACTTTACTTCCAGGTCAAAAAACGCACTACTCATAGGGAAATGAGATGAATAATTCACCGGCTTCATCTCCGTTCCTAAAGATCACCAACCCGAGATCTTTTCGGCCAGTGTCACTTTTCAGCGAGTTCCTACTAGATCAGCATTGCGTTGCTGGAGAACGCCCCTGAATGTCCAGGCATGAGTTTCATTGATGACTCGGGATTGCCAAGTGGTACTTAGACGAATCAGCCTATGAATGAAATGGGAAGAATGGTCGATAGATCTTGTATAACCCCTCTCTTATGTAGCTATAAAAAAATCCAACATCTTAGACTTTCATCTATGAGGAAGTTTTAACAGTATCACTGCCATATTCCATGCTCACTAGGTTTATAAGAGGCACCAGAAAATATATAACAAAGTTCGGTGGACACTGATTATCAGGGAAAAAAAGAAGCAAACAGCTCCTACCAAATGGTCCCGAGGCGCAAGACCGAATCGAATGTTTATACAACATTTCTTAGTAAATAAACTTAATGAATAACTTAAGCATCAAGCTTTTCCTTAATTAAACTTTAAACAAAAAGATATGTTGATATGGAAGTCTACAACAATTTTTGATAAAATTAATGGTCAACAATGAAGTATAAAGTCAGCTAAAAATCGTTTTTGCAGTGGAGGCCAGTTGAACCATTAAGACAGAGAGTAGATGCAACCCTGAAAGCCATAAAAAGTTCAATCCTTCCAAGCCAACTCTACCCAACCCTCTTACAAGTAATCACATAAAAGTACCAGTATTTTTATTATGGATTGACACAACAGCCAATCCAAAACTACTTTCCTATGACAGAACAGATACAAAACATAGTTTCATGATCGTCTACGACAATTTGAAATAAAATAACTGGTTAAAAATGAAGTGTAACATCAGCTGAAATCGTCTTTACATGGAGACCACTTAAACCACAACACACTGATATGCAACCCTTTAAAGTTCATAAAAAGTTCACTCCTTACAAGCTAACTCTACCCACCCATATATAAGTAACCACATAAAGAGTACCAGTACTGTCATTTTGGATTGACACAATAGTCAAACCACGACTACTTTCCAATGACAGAACAGATTAAAAAAATCACTGTTTCATGAACATTTTGACACTATCTAGAACTTGTCCAGCTTCCAATTTTAAGCGCACACAAAGACGCAAGTTTTCTTCTTCTTTCCTAACTCGTGTAGAAAGTGTTTACCGTCAGTGATGTATCTGTATCTTGAACATTAAGCTTGTAGACGACGCCATACTGGAAGATGAAGAATCTTAGGCTCAGTATGGTTTCCATTAACCTCCCACTAACGGTTCGAATATGGGCCTACAAAAACAATTTGGAACAACCAATGCATAAAATGAGATATATGACCAAGAAATTTGGCAAGAAGGCATAAAGAGAAAAAGAAAGTGTCAAATGACCAAGGAATAATGCACCCTGCTTGGGACCACCATAGATAAAGAGCCAAGCAGGAGAGTACAGCAAGCCTTGTGACAAAGAAAACATAATAACCCAAGCACAAGAAGAAGGAAAAATAAAGAGACAAGCAGGAGAGTACAGCAAGCCTTGGGACAAAGAAGACATGAAAACCCAAGCACAAGAATACAGCAAGCTCCACATGAATATCCCGATATCAGGAAATTGGAACAAGCTAGAAAAGAAAACCAAAATCAATATAGAAATGCGGTCGTGCTTCCAGATAAGTTGGACCAGGAGCTAGAAGAGGAAACCCAATCAATATACCATTTCTTCATCCCACCAAGCTTCCCAGCTTTCTTCTCCTTTAACTCCAATACCACCCCTGTAGAGAAGCCAGTTTGTCCAATCTCTGAAGTCCTCTACAGTCCTGAAAAGGAACAACATCGAAAGTTAATATATTGAATGGAAAGAATCTGGGCCGGTGAGAAATTAGAAGAACACTGCTTACTTCTGCCATTCGAAACCGGACGGATTAAACAGATACGGAGCAAAAAGCCATGAGATAGCCATGAACCAACTACTAACAGTAATGAGAATGTATGCCAGCGCACCGCCTTCTTTGTATCCATATGCAACATACACTACCAACAAAAGAACTACTTCCAACCTGAAGATAGATGGATATTAACGATTAGTACGGCTCTTGTTGAAATGCATAGTTGCGTGCCAGAGAGAGAGAGAGACCCTTTAACAAAATGACTGCGGGAGTAGAGCCTATAGTTCTCAGAAAATTTGATGTGGCGAACCACAAACCCCCTACCAGTCACGTGATACTGCAGAACAATAAGCGTTAATTACTGATACAATTAAAAGAAAATTTAACAGCATATAAACAACGTTGAAGAACAAACCTTCACACCACCATGAAGAATGGTCCGACCAAAGTAGTGGGTTCTGGTGCCCAAGGAGAATGTGAAGAAGACAGTAGCAAGTTGAAACTGCATAGTGACAAAACCAACAATAGCCTGCAAGAGCAGACAAGGAAAAACAAAGGAGGAAAACACTCAGTCAAAGTTAAAGAAAGGTTGTCTCATGCACAATTTGTAGAAGCACTTTTTTAGGTATACGCACAAGAAACTTCAAAAGAAAGTAAAATAGAAAAAGCCTCCAAGCAAGATTTCTCACGAAAAGGAAAACAAGTATTTCATTGACTTCATTAAATTGACTACAAAATACTGAACGCATAAAGTACTATAAGGATAACGAAAAGGCACAAGATAATTTTCTTCACACAACAACTTCAGTATCCTCATAGGTCATCACCCACAAATTGTGCGAGAGGGGAGAGGGAGGGAGAGAGAGAGAGAGAACACAAACGCGATTAAGTACACAAGGCTCCTGCCATTTATGTGTCTGGCGTTGGTTACATGTTTTTCTGCATCTGATATGAATCCATTATGATACCCTTGTTTATCTGACACGTATAAGATACACAGATATCATATACACAAGAATACATATCAGTTCCCCTCATCACTCCATTTTTCTATCTTTGTCTTCATGTGTTTCCAAATTGGACTTATTACAATATCTGCTTCATAGTCTCTCAATATGCTGAATGCTGAACTTATGATAATTTCATATAATTATAATTCCTTTTCTCATTTTCTATACTGTTATAATGTTTCAGGCAGCCGTCCATATAAGTTTTTCTCAGCAACTTTCAAAACTGATATATACAACGGTATCGAACAGGCCTAGATAAATTCACTACTGTAACCCCAAAGCAAGTTGTTGAAACCCCAATTTCATGTAGATGTCAATTCGCATTTCACAACCGAAAGAGCCAGAGAAGAGGATAAGGAAGGAGAGGCACTAGAGAAAAGAGTGTCGGAGTGTGGTCCAAGAAAATCATAACCTCTCCGGAGCCGCTCAGTTGGACCATGGCATGACACGGCCTAACATGGCGCTTATGTGGCATGGGGTAAACTCGCCAACTTCTAAACAAATCATGTACAAGTTCCAAAAGTCGATCCTATCATGTCGCGCTAGCAAATATATAAAAAGGAGAATATATAAGCCAAATGAAATTTTCATATATTTGACCAATGCAGATTGCATATCAGTAAAACGCACAAGGACGCTAAACTTTTGCAGAGTGCAACCTTATGATATTGGGTTAGCTACACCTACTTCCTAGGGATGGCAACGGGGCGGGTCGGATGCAATTGGGAAATCGCACACGCCCAGGTCGTCCAAATAAACAACTCCACCCCGCCACGCCATTGCGTCAAGCGATGGAAATAAGATCCCCGACCCGACAGACTTCTCAAAAACCCGACCCGCCTCGATCTGCCCCGACATATGACGCATATATACTTCACTGGTCGGGCTTGTAACGTCCAAGTGTCCCAATCCTTGGTCAACGCCTTCACTGCACCGTGGAGGATGGTGCGTAGCGCAACTGTTGACGGGGTGACGGCCGGTGAACAACGCAATTGGACGGTGGGCAACGCGAAGGACGGTGGACGCTGGTGAGGTGGTCCGTGGAGGGGACGAAGGTGCGGAGGAAAGAAGAGCCGAAAAGGTGAGACTTAGAGGGAGAGCGGCAGAAGAAGAGAAAGATGAGTGGTTGTGGTAGGGTTTTTTCGGGGACTACTTATATCCAAGATGGACAGCTGTGATTGAACCACAGATTTAGGGTTGCGGGGTGGCTACCAGGGCGGGGCGGGTTATGTTAAATACCAATCCAACCCGTAACTGCTGTGGGTTAAAATTTTAATTACTATACCCGCCCCATAACCCGGTCAAAGTGAAAAAACCCGCTCCTATTGGATCGGGGCGAGGCACATATCCGGCAGGTACGGATCAAATTGCCAACCCTATTTTGTACGGTTATTTACTTCCCTGAGGTTAGGGCGTGATTATGAGGTAGTCCATTGGTTACAGAAAATATTATCGATTTATTTGACCTACCGAAATTTTAGAAGACATGAGTGTTTAGGAAAAATGCCTTAAATGCTCTTAACATGGTCTCGGTTGGAATAGGCTCAGTCCACCGAAAGATCTGGATTTTACATTCTTCCTGGGCCGCCATACTACCATTTCCATACCATACTGCCACTTCCATCCATCACTGTGCCAACACCACCCAATTACTTCACAGGTAACAGCCCAACCCCACCTCCACTTCAGTACTCAACCATCCAAAACCACCACCTACCACAACCATCCAAAACCATTGGTTACCACACTCGACATTCACAACCACCGCCTCCTACACTAAACATCCACGACAGCCCAAATCTGCCATCGGTATCCATGCAAAACCACCACAAATCTGCAGGTCTAACTCCACACCAACCCAAACACCACCACCACAGCAGATCTGGTTAACCCAGCAATCCCTTCCCCCAAATCATCACCGGCATCCATTCCATTCGCTCGACAAAAACCCAGATCCGCGAGCACACAAAAACTCAGATCTTCCCTTGACATAAGAATGTGCTTAAAGGAAAGCTCTGCAATTCATCAATGCACAATTTCCTGGCAACAAACACCTTCCTAGCACCATCAACCAATCTCCTGCCCAGCGGTCTTCATATACTGATGGAAGGGGATGTTACAGTCGTGGCAGCTACTCCTTAGCAGCAGCGACAGTAGAGAGAGCTGTGGGTGACAGATTTTGTTGGTGGCTCATGGTGGTCTTGAGGAATGCGGAGCCGGTCCTCGAATACAGGTGATGGACGGTTGTCATGCTTGCACGGCTATGTGTGCTCACTTGTTTTGGTTAATTTGGCGGTGGGTAAAATGGTGACGGTGGTTAATGGTGTGGAGGGTGGGGACTGTGAGAAACCCAGACACTTGTTCTGTACATGCATCTATTGGCATAAGGGCTGTATGGGCATTTTTAAAACAAATCCGTCAGAAAATGCGATTTTTACCAGCTCAACGGCAAATGGACACAACTGAAACAAAATTTAACTTTTTGGCCACGGGGTGTTCGCTTTCCAAATTTTAAGTATTTGACTGTAATTACATCCTAATCGCAGCAACATTGGTGTAATTAACCGTAAAAAATATTACATAGGAAACAATTGAATGCAGATAAAATAAAAAGAAAGGGATCCTAATCATGCATAATTTGTTTTAGCATTATTCTCGATGCATATACGTATGTACATGTATCCACATACATATACATAGAGACATCTATAAACATGTATGAATATACATAGACACATCTATAAACATGTATGAATAAAGATGTCAGAAACAATACCCTCAAAAAACCTTGTTCCAAGATGAAACCCAAAATCATTGGCACTGCGGTAAAGATACCAATCTGAAAAAGAAATTGAGCATTTAGAGCAACAGTCAGAGCAGTATTCTGTGTTATTTTAGCTCTATCCTCAATTTGTTCATCAACTCCAGATAGTGCCTGAAACAAGATAACATCGCACTATTAGTTCAGCCTGCCATAGAGCAGTTTGGCAGGAAGACAATTTTTTCTGAAGAATTTGCCATTTACAACCAAGAAAATCACACACACGCAAACACATGCAATGAAAGATGAGTGCTGATAACAATGTAATGAAAAATTTCTCATTGAGTTAAAACATTACCAGGTACGTCTTGCCATAAAGGAAAATGTAGACAGTAAGCACTGTTAACTGCACGCACACAAGACGACTTTGTTAGAGAAAAAACAAGCTAAGTGAACTGAGCAAGAGAACATATGACTATGCCAAAAGACTTATGATTATGATGACAATTAGATATATTACCAAATTAACTTGACTCAACTCAAAGAGCTGTCACCATAAAACACATAGAAACATTGTCGATTATAAACGCTACATCACAAGAATATAATTCACTTGAGTGCATGTTTCTTGTTAAAAATCCTCAAGGATTAAAAAGCAATATATCATCATAAAATTTTTTAACTTCAATTTCCTCATCCTAGCTACTTCGCAACTAATGCAGTTCCTCAAGAACGTGGAGCTATAGAGAATGAATGTAAGATCCATGTGATATTGCACCAAATAACTCATTAATCAGAACTAGAAATCATGAAAGTAACCATATATGTACATTAGTAGCCTACCATTGTACAACAATAGAATCCAACGGTTGTAAAGTAGAATGACAGCATTCGGAAGAAATCAAAGAGCTGTCCAAGTCTGTAAACATCCCTACTAAGGACTTGTTCACCATTACCACCAGCAACTTTTCCTTCGAATAAAGCAATTTGATTGAGCCCAACATCTCGTCCCTTGCCCACCTGTACAAAATCTTAATTAAAAAATATTAACCTCATAAAACTCAAAGGTACGACTAGGCCCACATTTTTTACCTGAATGTATTCATGGTGAGTAATATTCCCTTGCCGCAAAGTTGAGTTAAACCCTGCATTTTTTTAACCCAAATTGAATATAGGTAGAAAAAAAAACCATCACCGGCTCCAAAGTTGAATATCTGGTAAAAGGATTTTAAATACAATTCAAATTCAGGGTTTCTACAAAAGAAGATAAGATGAGACCCAAAAGGCTAGATTTTGACCCGCAGCTGGCAAGTACCCACCTGCACCCCTCCTATAGGGCTGGTTATTTTGACTGGATCACACGATACCCCTGAACTTATACATATGACTAGTAGATCCGGAACACTCCACTTCCAATGAGATGTATTACAGCAACAAACCGCTGCTGTTTTCTTACAAAAGCCTTTTACATTATCTTATCCCATCCTCCAACAATCTCTCATTCTCACCTTATTTCAACCGACAAGTATGGGTTGCCAAATCCATCACTGATGACCATAAGTGGCAAGTGCACCTCCATTGCAGATGCAACTCCATTAATTGTGTGTCACCAAGCTCTCCCTCTTTCTTTCTCTCTTTCACAGTTTTATGCAATTGGCGGTAGTTGTGCAAGTCTACTAAATCATGTCCTGTGAATTTTGCTACTGGAATCTCATTTTCTGATAATGGTTGAATTCATCATGTCCCAGCTTGTTCTACATCGCAGTGGCAGCGGACAAGTGGGCCACGGTAGGTAAAAGGGGTGGTGGTTACAAATCCAAACCAGAAGGTGGGGGTGGTGGCGGGGCGGGGCAGGGCGGTTATGATAAAACCAGCATCTAATCCGCCTCCATTGCCATTCTTATTTATTTTACTTAGAAACCCAACCTAGATCGGAAATTAAATTGTTCAACTTAATATGACTATGACGTAGGTACTTGCAAGGGGGAATTGAGTAAATAGGACACCTAATAGCCACTCCAAATTACACATTAATTTGGCCATTGTGGATCAAGAATGGTCAGTATATATCATGGTCATAGATAAAAGTTCACATCAAGAATGAAACATAAAAAGATTTACATAATCGGGAAATGACACGGGCAATTAAAAAAGGGCAAAAAAGTCTTACCCGCGAAAATATCTTCACTAATATTGATAACACGAGAGGCCTTACTAATGCCCCCCCGTGTTATGTGGAACACCCTATCAAAAACATCGGGATGACCATAATGCATACGGACCCTGGTTAATATTTACGATATCAGTTCAAGTGGATACATGAGACTTAGATTTCATAAGAGCCAAACTTCCAAAGTGTGAGCTTACTTCAAAGGATTTGCCAGGACTCGCTGACCAAGAGTCACGAAGCTAGTCTCTTGGTTGGACATGAACGACGCTAACGAAGAGACACTGCAAAAATACAATCAGACAATAACACGCTGACCACCAAGGAACAGCAAAGTAAATATATGGGTGTTAATATACCTTCCGGTAAACACATGCTCCCTAACTCCAAGAATTGTAGGAGGACGAATACCATGATCACTGTTAAATTCTTCAAGAAGATTTCTCATCTTTAAAGCTTCCTCAAAATAATTATCCTAAGGCAATAGAGTAATAGCAGAAGGCAAGACTTATGTCAACAAACAGAAACAGAAAACTCATTACATGAGCTCTAACTCATAAAATGCACTTCAAAGCATGTAGCAACCATCATAGAGCAGATAAAACAAACTAGAAATCAAGTTCTTACCCACCAGGATTAAACATGCCAAGGGGTTGCAACTGCAATACAATCGTTTACACGTACAAGGTATAAAACATAAGTAAAAAAGTAACCAAAAAGAATAAGAAAGATCCAAGAACCCAATGTACAAAACAAGAAAAGCATTCTGGGTGTGTATCGCTTCATTAGATTATCAAGGAGGCTTCTTTATCTAATGTGTGCAAACAAGTAAACGCACATTCGTTGGTTCCTTTTTGCACGTGCCACCTTCCTAAAGTGACCAAAAATTACTTAATTACAGATTAGGGCGAGTGTATATTTCACTTAAAAACTTGCTACGGTTGTCAATAAGTATATGTCATAAATGCCGTGATATAGAAGTAAGAGTTTCAATTTTGCATGGCTTGTCAGTTGCCACAATCTTAATCTTTTCAAGTATGTAGCCAGATTCTTCTGTGGCATGGTTCACAGCCGTTATGGACCACTGCACTATTCACAAAGCTTCTATGCAACATCATTTGTGGCGCTATCAGCGGTTGGTTGAGCATCATTAGGGTGGTCAACCTCAGAGCATGGTGTTCCAAAGAGGCATTGTCTAACTGCTGGTGTAAGGTTACTAATAAAATGACATACGCATGCTAATAAAATGACATATGCATGGTTCAAAGATTTAGCAGCGAGCCAAGCTTTTGTTATGGCATTGGTATCGGTTGCACCCTTTCCGCTATCAGTTGCCACAAACTTTAAGCTAATTGGGGGCGCTAATTTTTGTTTCCTAAAATCCATTGATAGATTTCGAAATAACAACAAGAAGTTGGGTCATTCAGATTAAAATAATTAATATTGTGATGGACGTGGCATTGTATACATGCTATTCAGGATATCAGACGAGTTTGTTTAGCATAGTTTTGAGTCCCCTCCCCACTAAAACAAAGACAACCAAAAAAGAGACTAAGGAAAACGTTAATCTATATGGTACTGTTGTTTCATATTTCATTCACAATTTCCTGGTGATGATAAAGAGAATATTTTGACACTATATTTTTATTCTAGTCCAGATATTTTGAAGCATTTATTTTAACTGTCAAAAAAAAGCAAAAAGGATGATAGAACCACCCCGATGTACCGTATTATAATCAAAACAGATGCACCTTTTATTAGTCAAACCAGTTAGACTCCATTCATAATGGGACATAGCACAAGGGAACCTGAATAAACATTGAAAAAGGAATGAAAACATGATCGACTGAAAATCGACCACAATGACGGTTGAATCTCCGATAGCTACGAACAACAGCAATGAAACAGAGGTTAAAGAGCAAGGGTTGTAGAGATAACTATTAGGAAGATGATGCAGCAGTGATGCCCAACAGCAGCTTCTTCTCTACCTTTTCCTTTTCTTCTTCTTATTCTGTGTTGCGCCGAGTGTTGTCCCAATATCTCAGCTGTTCTCGTCCAAGTCTCATAGTTATTCAACTATCTCGGTGATACTGGCTAGACATCTTATTTCACACGGAAGAAAACTCGAGGATTGGTTCTGGAAATTGAACCAAAAATGCCAATCTCTCGACGGCGCAGCAGGGTTTTTGAATCACGGGGAAATGAGGAGAGGCGCTACAGTGGTTTCTCATTTCCAGGCTTAAAAAGACTTGGTTGAGGCAACTCTGCTATACCAGGCTTGAGGATGAACACGTTCCGGTGTGAGATACTGGAGAGATACAAGATGCCAAAGCAGAATTGCAACAAATGACCCTCACATAGTCCATCTAAAGAGCAGGAACTAAAGGAATTTGTGTCTGGTTGCTTTCCGTCGTTAGGTTGTCGGCTTGGGTTTGCCCCAGTAGTTATCTTTCTGGAGCTTTCGAGCAACATGTAGCTTCTATGGACTTCCATCTCTCCCAAGAGGTGCTCAGTACTGAGGATAGCTAATATGAAGACAATGAGGTTCTTTCTCTGCAAACCGTTCAGCAAACTATATAAGAGGGTGCCTCACAAAACTCTGGATATTCGCGGAGACTGTAGCACCAAAATCTGGATATTAGCGGACACTGTAGTAAACTATATACGAGGGTCCCTCACAAAATTCTGGGTGTTACCGGACACTGTAGCACCAATTTATGTATAACTGTCGGTATTTCTTATGAGTTTGACGCACAAACAGCAAAACATAACAAAAAAAACACTTCTGCACAAATTTCTAAAACATGAAAGGCTTAACCATCCTAATTTGTCGAAAAACAAAATCAACTTAGGAATGGAACATTTGTTCACCTGATTCATATCAATTGTCTGCATAGCATTTCCACGAGTAAATACGATAGCATGGTTCAGATTTTCAGGTTTTCCCTCACCAAGTTTGGGATTTCCAGGCAGTTTTATGCTGTAGATATCCTGCACGAAATATAAAAGGGAAAGTAGGCAAAACAGAGACAGCTAAAAAGTGAATTTGAAATAACATCACTCATATTCAAACGTGGAAAAATAAAGAATAACTAGCTATAAAAGACAACACTTCTCTAAAGCGCAAAACTGGCTATTTCAACAACTTGTTAGAAATGACCGGAAACCAACCAGTGAAAAAAGGAAAAGCAAAAGAAGACGGTAGAAACAAATCTATCCAACACAACGGCAGAAGGCCGTCAGCGGGCAACGGAAAAGCATTTGTTTGACTCTCAAAACCCTAAAAGAGAACCCTAAGGCTATAGTAAGCTGTCAAAGTATGGGCCCCCCATGCATATGATTGTTTCACACATAGATAATCATAGTGGGACCAACACTAAATGTTGGTGTACTAGATTACGCAAGGTGTTGAATAATGTTATTCAGACTTGCAGATTGCGCTAGTTGGAGGGAGACAGATTACAACGCGGCACTTATAGCTAATGAGTGTTCAGAGGAACGGTTGCATAAGTGAGAAACTGGAATAGTGTGTAAGTTGGAAATTGGTAAGGTTATGACCGTGTCGATTGAATTTTCTTATGTCTATGTTGTCGCATATGGGTTTTGGTGATTGGTGGAGGAGTTGGATATTGGTTTGCATTTCATTAATTCGTTTTCATATAACGGTTAATGGTACTCCGTAGGGTTTTTCAATACTTTAGGAGGTATTCGACAAGGGGGATCCCCTTTCGCCCCTTCAGTTCTTAATTGATATGGAGCATTAAGCAAGATGATTGCGGGCTCCTAGGGGAGGTTTTCTTGGAGGTTTGAGCGTGCCCTGTCGAGGCACAAATCTTGTTTCACATTTGCTGTTTGTGGTGATACAATTGTGTTTTGTGGAGCTAGAGAGGTGTACAGTTGAGCAACTTAAGAGGGGTGCTTTTGTGTTTTAAGGCGGTATCTGGGCTGAAAACTAATTTGAGGAAATGTAAATTATTGGATGTGGGGGAGGTGAGGTGTGATGTAGGTGGCTGATATTTGAGGGTGCATGGTGGGTTCTTTTCGCCATTCTAGTTTTTTTTACGCTATGGCTGTTCGGAAGAACACAGCTATGCGGTCGATGGAGCTTGTGCATAATATTTCCTTTTTGGTGGTGGAAATAGAGCTTGAATCAGATTTTGGGAGGTTAGTTTTGCGGGGTGGTACAACTACAAGATGCATTTCCGGATTTGATAGATTGGCCGTGAATACAGAGGCAGTAGCATCAGATTATGTGATTTGTTCGAACGGACATTTGGCTTGGAATCCACATCTTCGAGTGATTTCTATCATTGGGAGTTAAAAGCTGCACATAGGTATTTGGGGTGCTTGCCAAGAAAAAATTTCCTACTTTTCGGTTGGATAGTCTTCACTGAAAACCAGCCAAGAACGGAAATTTCTCTGTTCATTCTTTCTAGTCTTGAAGGGGAGGTTCACAGAGTGTTTTTCGCGGAGAGGTATTTGGCGTGCACATGCTTCCCCAAAGGTGACCCTTTTTGTTTGGACAGCAGTTTGTGGCTCCATTTTGATCTTTGATAACATGAACCAGAAGGAACATGATCATCACTAACAGATGTTATATTTGGAAGAGGGATGCAGAATCTACTGAACATGCTTCTTATTGTGATGTAGCAAGAGGGCTTTAAAGCTTATTGATTTCCTTGTTTGGTGTGGCTTGGGTTATGTCGAGATTGGTTTAGAATCTTTTGTTGAGCTCATAGGATTTAGGGTGCCAAAGGTGAAAAAAAAGGTGGGCACCAGTTTTCTTTTTTGGTCCATTTGGCGGGAGTGAACAAGCATGCTTTTGATGGGGTGGAGATTTAGAATCAATCGTTGCTTTCTTCTTTCAACTTTTTTCTTTTCTTCAGGCTTAAGGAGGATGTCCATAGATCGGGTTGTGCATTGACTGATGGTGGATGATTTCTACCTAGGACAGCTTTGCAATTTTCTGAGTGGTTTCCAAGAGCTGTGCCTTTGGAAGATTTTTGTTTTTTTGCAAGTCCAAAGCACTTTCTTGGTGCTTTGGACTTTTTTCTTTGTGTCTGTATTCGGGTTGCCTCCCTTCTGGGGTTTCTTTAAAACAATAAGTACTAATTAAATTCTTTAATACAATAAGTACTAATTAAATTCTTTAATACAATAAGTACTAATTAAAAACTATATATTAGACCTTGTTTATGGGCTGTTGGATGTTCGATGTTTCATGCAGTGCTCCACTCATGCTTCTTATATGTCGTAATATGCTTTGAGTTGGTAATAATGGATTATGAACCACCATAATATGTTTATGTATTAACGATACATTACTCGAGGCTCTAGTAGGCCTAAAATGATCTTTATTAGGGCTATTATGGGGTTTCTTTAATCTTGGAAAAATAATGATGCTTCAGTTAATAAGGCTAGTTACAAGGCCTTCCAACTATTTTATCAGAAGCTGTTAGATAAGTGATAGAAGACTCTAAAGTAGGTAACATGTAGTGGTCTAGGCTTACTCTTTAGGTTCCATGTAATCTAATTTACTAATTCTATTCAGTGAACATAGAATGGTACCAAAGCTCACGGCTGCTCGAGGCCTTGCATTTGATTTTCACTGATTTGCTACTACATTTGTTTGTTCACTGATTTGCTACTACATTTGTTTGTTCACTTGGCGCTGGTGCACTCAATTTCATTCTTGTTAACTTGACTTTTTACGTGCGTAGTGTTGGAGCAATGATACAGATGATTATTCCTTATCTTTTCCATTTTTAAATTTGAGTATACACGATGATATGAGTATACAAGATGATTAATCCCATTTTTAAAGGTCATAATGAAATATGGCAACAATTCAACAGCTACTATTTAAAAAACACATGCAAACCTTATCTTTTCCATTGATATCAGCCTTCACAAGTTTGGAGTAGAATTCTGTGTGTACTTTGCCATCCTTCAGTGTCTCAACCTCGTCAATAAACGCAACCCGTAGAGCTTCATGTCTAAAGCAAACAATGCAGTGAAAAACTTTTGAAATGAAAAAATAAACAACGCAAATATAAACAACCGAAACCCACCTTTGCATTAACATTGCAATATCTGCTGCCTGAGGCTTTTGTTCTTCTTTTTGTTTGCCATAAATTTGGCATGTAACGACATATGTAAACTTCAGGTCTGCCTGAGCTCTTGCTTCAGGAGAAAACTCAAAACCTTGGGTATCAGTTGCTTCATTCATGGAGAGTGCAGCTTCCATATCTAAACATTGTTTAGCGGGGATAAGAAAACAGAAAATGCTAAGTAATACACATAGAAATTGCAATTGATTGCACAAACCTCCAGCAGTCATCCTTTCTAGATAGGTTTGAAGCATTAGAGCTTTTCTGTAGTACATCATGCCACGAACTGCAGAGCAAGGACAAGGTAGGAATGATCATACAGGGAAAGGAGGCATATACTAACGGCCTAAATTCAAGGAACTAATCTCCACCGGCTTAGTCCAACTATTTGGAATGCAGGGTCGGGTGGGGGCTGGGGGAGATATGCATGGAACTGATGCACAATACAAGTGCAGCTGGATAATCCTGATGGGGAATTTATGTGCATCTATAGAAATATTGGGTATATTTGCAGTGTATTGTAGGAATTTTAAGCATTCAGTCTAGTTCTACTAGGATTTGAGGATTCCTCTGAGTGCACTATGTAGCGGATTAATCTGTTTATTTAGTTGTTAACAACGAATGGATAATTTCTCCCTTCTTTGAGAGTAATATCTCATCCCATTCTTCCGCAAACCTTCTTTTCTAACTCTCCTACTTCTACCCAATTTGCATTAGTCCCCCTGCTGTACTGCCATCAACTTCTTAAAAAAACCTTCCTTCATCACCCACAATCATTTAGAAGCACCAGAATCGCGCTACTTACTATCCGTACAACATTGGAGAGAACAGACCTCATTGCCAGAAGCATTCTCATCTCCGTATAAGCATACTTAAAGTTTGGTATTAAGGTTGAGAGAGAGAGAGAGGGAGAGAGAGAAGGTAAGTATCAAGGAACACTAGCCCTTCTAAATTCTTGCCGATATCCGTACAAGACATTAGTGCCATATCAGCTCCCACCTTAACAAAACCATCAAAGGCGTCAAACAAAACCTTACTGTTGTAAGAACCATACCGTCTCTCAAACAGACCAACAGCCATTCAATAGCTCATTACTGCTCATCTATCAGTGCACAAGGTTAGTGTCGGAAACCTGAATCAAGCCATCACTTCCTCGAAGTCTTCTCGAAACCCTATACAGCCAGCAAAGTCTCCTAATCTTAATCAGCCCTGTCAAGAAACTCACTCTCGCCCGCTGAGGTGTCTCCATCGTAGCTAGTCCAGCTACCAGAACTTAAGAGTTTTAAGGTTGAGAATACATTGTACAGGTCTATTTATGAAACCATTGGTGTGTTGAACAATAAAACTAAGTTAGATTTACGACCAACCAGATAAGCCAACCCAATTTCACTTCCATAATATGCAGGGCCATTGCAGGCACAATTTATTCGAAAGGGTCATTGCCCAAATAGATCCCAAATTTAGACACGCCCCAGTTTTGGAACTCAAACTACAGGAAAAAAATGAACCTGTTAAACCCATGACACGGGAAAAAAGAACACTAGTATCATATATGAGATTCATGCATGGGTTAAAATTGACAAGGTTACTACATTCTATAAATTTAGAGCTGAAAGAAAGCAGCAGTAAAGCCTCTTTTGGATGGGTGGACGCCAGTTTTCAAGAGATGCGAGCTACATCTCTTAGCAAGTGAGCAACTACTTTGCCAAAAAAAGGTCCAAAACACCTGAAATAACTACATATCTAAGCTCACCAGAATCGTATATGTATATGTTAAAGGGATTCACCCCTCAATAAGATCAAGGATTCTTTTAGTTATCTTCATTGCCTCCACTGAACTCAAGCACATGTACAGTCTTTCACTACCCGTGCAACCATTTCTCATACGCTTCATACCAAGGGATGCAGTTAATATAGGCATAAATCCAAGAGTTATGGTAAAATTATCGATCACACTTGATGTATTTTGTCTTTAGTGGTAAATAGTAAATAATTGTTTTGGCAAGAATCGAACAGGAATACTAGAACATGTGTATAAAGAAGAACAAACTATGTGAGAAGGCAAGTAGAAATTGAATTAATAGCCAAAAAGAGTGAAAAGGCCAGCAAAGAAGAAAATATTTTACCAGTTCTGGCTAATGTTTGTCCTCGATACGAAGCCCAAAACCGCAGTTCAAGGATATCATTGGGGTTGTCATTAAGTTCTGAGTCAAGTGTATTTTCATCACGGCCAATCCGAGCAAGGAAGTTTTTCCATTCATCTGCAATGAATAAGAGAAAGGGATGAGGTACTGCAAATAGAAACATCAGAACTTCAATAACAGATTAACCCATCCCCCTCAAAAGAAAAACGTCTTAAGGCATTATGGGATCTATTTCTCTCACGATGTTTGTAGATCAAGCTACATATAATTTATCAAACTCCCACTTTTTCTTATGGTGTATCTATCATAATACTGTTCACTATTCTCACAATCGCGTAGTAATTGCTATGAGAACATGTAAAACCAGAATGCAGAATAATGTATTAGTAAACAACGTAAATCTAATAACGTTGTCTAATTAAATAAGAACAACTCTTTCAGGTTTAATACACAGAGCACCCAACAGAATAACACAAACAAATACAATTTCCCCGAGTGAAAAGACCCAAAAAGATACAAATTGCGCTTTTTTTTAAATTGCGAAAGATATGATATCAAGAACTATGTTTCACCATGTGTGAAGAAATGGAATGCATTACAAAAAAAGAAAATTTAACTCCAGTCAAAGGAATAATTCCTGGCTACTCGGTTGGTTAATTTATCAACTCTCTCTGAGTGAAATTATACTGTTTACAAACCCACAAGACAAGTCCAAATATGCTTGGAGTTGCGAAAAAAATTTCATGTAGTTTTCATTTATTCCTGGTGTATGATGGTGTTTTACACAGCATACATTTTTTAAGATTTTTCAATTCTCATATTGGGTTACCTTGTTTTCCTTTTTGAAGCAACATGAAACCAAAGAATTTGGAAAGCTTGGTAAAGAGGGTTGGACGCATATCCCATACCCTTAAAGACGTGATGCATTGCACAAGGGAGTCTCACAACCTAAGAACTTCAACAGCTTGATAGTCGTGTATTTGCAGTGAGTACTTTTTTAGTACTTTGAGCATTACTAAATATAATCACTCTGACAAGTGAAGTGTCTTTAAGCACCAAGAGGTTTATGTATCTGTAGCATATTATGAACTTTGTACGTTCATGAGTACGTGCGTATGTTGACGTTTGGGAGAATGGAGTGTCTTAAAGCGCCCTATATAAAGTGGTGGGAGAAAAGGTTGGGAGGATAGACTCTGATTATTGAGATTCAATGACCATTGCTCCCTTGCATCCTCCGTATCTTAGGTAGCGTTTGAAATTTCTTAAGTTCCCAGTTTTTTCTCCAGTTTTGTAAACCGGAGAAAAAAACGCATTTGGCACACAGTTTTTCGATTTTTTTTCCTTCAGTTTTTAAAACAGGGCTGTTTTTTAAAACTCCCATTTTGGAGTTTTGGGTTTCCAGTTTTCGTTTTTCTTTTGAGACCACAGTCGCTGCCACTGTTGCCGCCCCCACCCCCCCTACCCTGCCGCCACCAAAGTGGAAACTCAAAATCCCACCACCACCACCACAGAAAAAAACTCAAAATAAAAACTGGGTAATCAAACACCCATTTGTTTTTGCAAAAAAAAAATTAAACTAGTTTTGGTTTTTTTTTTTTTTTTTTGGGAAACTGAAAACCAAAACTATAAGTGATTTCAAACAGACCCTATGCTATTAAGTTTGTATATGTCCCCCTGCTCCCTCTTTCCACGCGTGTCATGGTGGCAAGTGTCTGGCATGAGTATCTGATGCATATTCAAGAGTCCATGTAACACAACCTGACCCATATAACTTCTCACCTTTGGCCTTTGTGGTACCTTCAACTTGACACGCACATCTTGGTGTGTGACCAGGCTGGTATCGCATGCAAGGATATAATCTCAAAAGTACCATCTTATTTTGCATTAAATATGTCAAAGTTGCTATTCATAACAACCTCCTTGTCTCATTTGCAACATATTATTTTGCATTAAATATGTCAAAGTTGCTATTCTTAACAACGTCCTTGTCTCATTTGCAACATCTTCCCTAAAATTTCGTTCTCACTTTTGCTGTTGCCTTCGAATTTTATCTATGAGAACATCCTTATTTCAGGTAGCCCAACAAAAACTCCAACCAAAAATTTAATATCCATGCTTGAACATATTCAACAGTAGTAGCGCAGCTTAAAACACGAACCCGAGGGATCGTCTTATATCTCTTCGATTTACATTTCACCTCCAAGTATAGGATTTTGCTGACTCATATGGAAGAAATAATTATGTACATGGGAAATTATAGAAGTAAAGTTTGGAAAAATAGATTGAAGAATATATATCAGGCACAGATGTCCTCTGGAAAAACTTAATGCAAAACAAACAAAAACACATGCATGATAAGTGTCAATCTAAAAGTTGTGAAAATAAGCCAATGCTCCATAACCATTGTTTCCTGTACAACAAAGCATAACTATACAAGAAAATGCGAAGGACTATAACAGTAGATATGACAACTACAAATTTGGATCAGAACAGTAGAGAATACCCGGATAAATCTTCTGGAGATAAAATAAAACTGAAATCCCATCTTCGTTTCTTTTGAGGAGCTCAGACATACTATAGAGCACAGTCTCTGAATAATAAGGTGTGAACACACTACAACCACCGAGAAAAAGATGGAGAAATTGAACTGAAGAACAAGTCATTAAGGCTATTAAACAGAACTGATCATGGAAGGGTATTACCTGAAGGACAACATTTCACGAACAGGCTTGGTCACAGGCATCTCCATGAAAAGGGAGTTTGTGAAGAACTCCAGCCTACGCCTAGCCTCAAGATTTTGAGGAATGTTAACAGCCGACTCCTTGATAGTTAATAGGGAATACAATCTTCTGACTTGTGTCCTCTGGGCAAATTTCGATTTAGTTTCTTCTTATAAGAATGCAAAATGTTTTCATTGAAAAACTTAATGCAGATAACCCACAATATGAGCTACATATAAGAGAAAATACCAACTCAGCATCAGTCGGCCACTTTAACTTTGAAAACAGGCGACCGTCAGTCCTCGCTTTTGACAACATATTCCATTCATCATAGTGTTTGCTGGAAACAAAACATGCATGAGCTATTATTGATGAATTGATGAAGGGTATAGGAGAAACTGGAAGCTTATAAATTAGCACACCTCATGTTGATAGAAAGAATATCAATTCGTACAACATCATAAAGATCTTGAACAGCTTTAACTGCACCATTTACCAATTCTGGTGTCTCAACTTCTTTCTGTAAAAGTAGCACAGCAATCACAAGATAATCAAGGAAGACGGACACACACAAATGCAGAGAGAGAGAAAGAGAGATGAAAAAAATAGAAGAAAAGGAAATAGAAGAAGAAATTGACCACAATAAAGAACATTTATTAGTAGCGACCTGCGCGCAAATACAATTTATCCACAACAGATTGTCTATCATCATACAGTTAGAAACCTAACCACCTAGAAAAGGCAGGGGAACAGCTACCCACGATTGTACGACACATCACATCAATAATCAACTTAAAACCCAGAGAAAAGGCAGAAAGTTGCAGAAGAATCTAAGAAAAGCATTGGGGAAAAGGAAAAAACCGAATAAATATCATCGAGGATTTAGCACTGACTTTCAATAGAAAGCAAGGTAAATGACGTTAGAATACTTGGAAACCAGTATACAGCCCGCTCTTCACTTTCCTTAGAAAAAGTAGCAAAACCTTGAGCCGTAGTTAAAGAAGGTCTTCTGCTTCCCGTTCGAGTTCTGGTTAGGCATCTACCATAGACAGCGAGAAGCTGAAGCAAGGGACCAAAAAGAGGGAAGAGTCAAAATGCAGACCCAACAGGAATAACCAGCCCTCTATTGGCAAGTAAGACAGCCTCTCTCTCTCTTTCTGCTATCAGGCCTATATAAAAAACCAACACTTCCTCGGCCAAGTGGAACATAGAGAACTGGCCACTTGTATACTTTAAGACTGAGGCATAAGAACTGCCCCCTCCTAGCCTTTGGTTGTTTACTTTCATCTACCTTGCCACTCCCTGGTCAGTGCTAGAGTTCCCACCCACCCACAAAAAAAGGAAAAAAATAACACAAGTGCATCCTAATCTCTTCTTTCTATTTCAACTAAGAAGGCCCCACAGAATGAGAAAATATACAGTTACAACCTCCAGGAATAACGAATGCTTGCAGATAAACGATTTCGTGCTTAAGCTTATGGAGCAAAACAAACTAAAATCATCCTTCCACAAAGGTCGACAATAACTTCAGAATGCCAATCTAGCAGGGACATCACAAATAGTCCATATCAAGTGCGGTTGCAAGGAAACTACAACTGTGCTAGCCCTGTCCTAGGGCCTCCAGCACCACAAGGCCTAGGACAGTGAAGATGTACAAGCCTTTACTCCGCTATTGTAGAGAGGTAGCTTCGGGTTTTTAGCTCATAACCTCCAGATCATAATGGTGTGGCAAAACTCATCTTCTTAAAAACTATATCGCTGTGGCATTTATATCTGATATCCCGACCCTTATCGGCTCTTCATGTATCTCAATATTAGCCTTAAAACCAGCCAACAAAATCAAGGCTGGCCTTTGGAGAAAGGAAGGGGTACAGGTAATATACAACATAAGAGCTTTCAGGCTGTGTCAAACAAAAGGTTGTAAGACTTTGCATGTGGCCCTAAAGACCTTGCTGATGGAATCAAACTTTTGGGTGAAACAATGCTCTTTGTGGCATTGTTATTCCAAGTCATTACAAATATGCAAAGTTCTATATTATGCCCTTTTACCTAAATCACTAGAAAGAAGTGGGTACAGGTAATATACAACATAAGAGCTTTCAGGCTGTGCCAAACACAAGGTTGTAAAATTGTGCATGTGGCCCTAAAGACCTTGCTGATGGAATCAAACTTCTGGGTGAAACAATGCTCTTTGTGGCATTGTTGTTCTGAGTCATTACAAATATGCAAAGTTGTATATTATGCCCTTTTACCAAAATCACTAGAAAGAAGTAACTAGAAAGTGACGGCATAAGCTAAATTGTGTCCTACGGGCAAATGTAAGTGTAAGACACAAGGTATATTAACTAGTAAAAAAAGTAGTGACTAGTTATATGGCATTGTCCAAGTTAATTGCTACATGTGATGCATTGAAATTGTGCTGAACAAATCATGTGTCCTTTTAACAAAACCGTTTACGATCCTCGTGTTTGGCTTATCAAATGCCGCATGGTAGCAGGATCCTAAAGTATAAGTCGAAATTAAATGGTAATGTTCATTGGCAGAGAAGGCGAAAGCAGGATTTTCAGCTGATTTATGTCCAAGAAAAAAAAAACATAAAAATACCACCAAAAGAAAAAAAAAATAGTGAACTCAGAAATAGGCTGGAGGAAATTGCTAAGATAGGAGAAGGATCACCTAAGTAGCATAAGTATGAAGCATGAAAAAGAGAACAGTAAAGGTCTATTAACACTGTATGTCTTGCTAAATATGAAAGTGACGTGTCACGACACTTTACAAAAGCAACGATGCACGGACAGTCGCATAAATATGGCACGAGCAAGACTGTTGTGTACCATATGACATCTGACTACCTTGACCTTTCTATATTTTTTCCCCAACATAATCTAGGGAAATTCAAGGTATTGAATTCCTGCTTCACGTAGACAAGTTAACGACTTTTAACGCACAAAGAAAGAATTCTGAATTAGCTGATGTTACCAGAGCAATACAGGGAATGCCAAAAGCAGATTTTTGCCGAATTTACTTCTAAAAAATAGAAATATACTACACGGTCTGTAAGCCTTAAGAGCGGGTGATTCTGCGCAATCAGGTTTACAAATAGCCTTAAGAGCGGGTGAATTAGTCAAAAGATCAACTGTTCACATATTCAGTCACTCTGTTTCCACTAGCCTTCCCTCGGTTTCATTACAACAGGCAGGAAAGAAGGAAAACCACTTTTTTATGCCAATACTTTGAGAAAAGAAGAATAATTTGAGTACTCAGTGCGTGTTAAGGTTATACACGAACCAGTATTCCCATAAGTGCAGTAACTTTCTGAATCACGAGTGGCAGATTATTCAGTTGAAAATCAACATAGATATTCCGCTTCGCTAAACTTCCTCGAATATCCTCGTATATCCTTTCAACCCTGACAAGATAGGTAGAATGACAACAAAGTCTACATTATTATGCTGAACTCCGAGCTAATATTACACTAACTCAAAGGCGAAAAGCATTTCAGATTTGACAAGACAGACTTACCACATCTTTCCTTCATCATCCACTATGGCTGTCAGGATAAGATTGATTGTGTGATAGCACTCCTCAACTGCATATTTCATATAGTCATCCCTTGAGATTCTGTCCCATAGTTCTTCTTGGGAGTCTCGGCTTTCAACAGCAATATCTTTAGCGAGAAATATCTATACCAGTTATGAAGAAAACGAAAATGTCATCTAATTTGCATCAAGGACGGGAAAATATCAAATAAATGCTAAGCTCAATGACTATAGAAACTGAATATACCTTGCTGGCGAGAAGAAAAAGAGGCCACTGAACCATCGGAAGACTACCAGAATTTTTAGGCATTAAAAGCAATTCCATTTCCCTGCAAGTGGGAGGCGACCACCACAATAGAAGTATGGGACAAATGTCAACTCACCTCAGACAAAAATACAGGACACAACACAAATAGATATACCCACAAATTTGTAACATAGTCCTCTTCCCGCAGATTCTTTATAATCTCATTCCAGAAAGGAGAAAATCGAATTGCATCAGCTTTGTTCCTCTCCAGAACCTTCGATGAGACAGCAAGGAGTGAGTTCCCAGTTCAATGACATCATATTTATAACTAAACAAATTATTGTAATCACACACCAAGGAGGTGCAACCATAGTAAAAGGCTGGATAACGATATTGTACAAGAGAACAAAACAACAAACAGACTCCTTTGCTTAGTTGCATCAAGTCTTAGAGTTTTGGGGCGGGGATCATCACTTGTATAGTCGCTTTCGCATTTGGAAAGGATATGAGGTTCTAGGGTGGGGTTCAGAGGAGGGAACGTGACTCGAATTTGAAAATACTGCAACTAATCCAGCGACGCCATCGGATCTCTTAGGCAAACCAGGAAAGAGCTAAATCTCACGGACCAGGTGAAAAGCATGATAGCAAGCATTGCCAAAAAGAAAAAGTCCCTACCAGAGGGAGTAGATCTCCACTAGGAACGAGAAGAGGTGTGTGGGTGTGTGTGTGTGTGTGTGTGTGTGTGTGTGTGAGAGAGAGAGAGAGAGAGAGTGGAGACCACACAATTTGGCTACAAGAGCACTAAAGAAACAAGGAGGGAAACGAACGAGGACAGAACACGCCGGAAATCTCCTAGAATGAATCAGAGAAGTACGATTCTTGTAAAACATCCATTTTGCCAATCACCTCATTTCGAATATTTCAAATTAGCTGCCGCCACCGAATATTCTTGAAAAACCTAGAAAACATATGGTCTGAAAGAAAAAACATACGGGCTGAATCGTGCTTCCCCTTCAGCAAGATGGGGCAAAAACCCAGGACAAAAAGAGTACAAGGTGCCAAACTCACAATATTTCACTTCCAGAGGGACAAAAAACAAGGAAAAAAACATAAGAAAAAAGCAAGGTATCAGCATAATGCGGGTCACATCCTTGATCTAGTCAAGTAAAGAGCAATAAAAATAATCGAACATGAGTAATAAGCAGGGGCCAGGACACGACGAGCAGCCAAAGGTTTAGGGCTGATAAACAGCAGTGCCGGTTCACTGAAGTCAACTCTATACATCTGTAGGGGCTCCAAACTATTCCCGACCATCGAAAAGTGAATCATATGTCTTGTTTCTTGGCACTGTTTTTCTGTACTAGGCACACTAATGCTCCCCATCCTCCTCCCAGAGGAAAACACCACAACACCAAAAAAGAGTATAGCAAACTTCACGTTTAATTCTGTTCTATCCTCAATACGAGTGCGCAGAAGTTCACTATATGCTAGGAAAGCTGAAAATGTTCAGCTTAACAACTAATCCAACTAAGGAAACCCATATAAGCAAGATCACATGCAGCAACAAAAACAAAACAAGGCCCATGAAGAACCGTATTGTTATCACTCACCTGACTTGATAACCGATTGGAAGCCCTGCAGAATCAAAATGTGAATTAAGGATAAATATAAAAATCACTCAATTCAGAACCCATGAAACTTTAACACTTAAATGAGCTGTAAAAGAAAAACCGTAAAACCAAAAACACACCTGCTGGGAAGAGGAACGTGAAGTTTATCCATAAATGCTTCAGGAAACCTCTCAAAAAGTTTGTGGACAGCATCTAAAGATCTAATCTGAGGACCATATAAGAAACTGAATCAACAAACCACCAAAATTTATATATGCCAAAGAACCCATCTTTATTTTTGGCAAACAAAACATTAACCCAAGAAAAATGATATACAGAACAAAAATAGATCGAGAACATTAACGGTTCCTTGAAAGAACACCTACCTCTCCAAGACGATCTCTTGCCCCAAGCAGAAAACCCCAGGCAGCAGAGATAACGGTGTAGAACAAGTAGATGTCTAGGAGATAGATCTGGTAATAAACGGAAAAGACATCCCAAAGAGAAAAAAAGGAGACAATTATCTACCTCATTATTATTTGAAAATCTCCAGAACATAGAATTCAACCAGAAGATATTACAATTAATTTAAAAGAGATTCAACTGGTATTCAAATTTGTAGTTGACGAATGTGTGATTTGATCAGTAATGGATGTAACAAACAAGAGACCAAGTCTGGCATTATGGTAAGTTGGTAACAAAACTGAACAGCACAGAGGTGCCCGAAAATCAGCCAACTTTGGATTGAATACTAGACAGTTTCTAAGCTTCATCGCGTATGAACAAGCATATGCATCTAATAAGTTAACAACCGAGATAGATAAAAAGATGTTATTAATGATATATTACAAGAAGCCCAAAGTAAAACCTACTGCGTCTCCAAACGGTAAGTTAAATAAAGGCAAACGTTTTTTGACTTATCTAGATAATGTGAATATATATGGAAAACAAAAATACACGAAAGAACAAAAATTGAAATTGATGAAAATGGTATCCAAATGGTAGGTAAAGATCAGCTACTGACAGAGGTTGAGATGATTTAAGGGTTCCGCTTGCACTAATATCAGAAAGGAAAATTGACCTCAAACTTAGACCCCAACATCAAACCCACGTTCCCAAGTAGAGGAAAAGCAAGGTGCACCGAAAACATAACCAATATAACAAGTTCAAGTGGGAAGAATTGGACCCAAGACCTTTCAAACTAGAGCTTCAATACCATGTAGGTGTAAAGTAGTGGCTAATAAGGTATATGAGATGAAATTTTTCCCTCAAGTGCAATCTATGCACATGAAGACAACAAGGTGCAGCAATTGCGAGGAGATAATAGACGTGCAAACTGCAAAATGAAAGAACAGGAAAAATCCATAGAAAACCCCGTTGCCATTTCATCGATATTTCCAGTAAAAGAAGCTCAAGCCGAGCAATATACTTGACAAATGCATATACATAGGGCCCCATAATGAGCTCCGTCTAAATAACTAAAGATGTCCAAATATGATATTCAGAATCCCTGAGATGTGATCCAAGAAAAATGACACCTTATGAAGCACGGATACGGGTGCAGATACCCGGATACAGCTTTTTTTATAATTTTAGGATACGGGTGCAGCGGGGATACAGCAAATTTTATATATTTTTTTTTAATCATATATATCTAAAATAAACTTTCTAAACAAAACAGGGATCATTTAAATTTTAAGAAGCTGCAAATATATTGCAATTTAATTTATAAGTTATAACGGGATGTTATATACTTGCATGTGACTATTGGGAGCTATTATAATCATTAGACTTGAAAATTCATAGACCCACACAACGACAAGTAGCAGAGGTCAGGCACCCTCTCAGATCTCCTAACGTAAGGGGTTAAGTGCTTAACAAGGTTACTTGCAGCTGCCAAAATCCATTGCATGTGTAAAATTAGTGGGCTTGCATGTGATTATGGAGTGCCATGTGGCCAAAAAAAAAACTCTTACCATGGGTCAGTCCAATAAATCCAACCCAGCTTCAGAGAAGAGAAAAGTATATTGTAACTAAAAGCAACAAGAGAGAAGGAACTGCTCCCAGTGCCGAGTGGCCTCGCGGAGGCCGCTGATGGTTCCCATCATCGCAAGTGGTTGCGCCTCCCTTCTTCCCTCCCCCCTCTGCCTTCTCACAGACCAAGCCCTAGTCGCAAAGGATCTGCCAGTTAGTATGATTTCTATTTTTTAGGAGTTGACCCTAAAACTTCTGTTTTTATGTTTTAACCCCATAAGTATCGAATCCACACCCGTCTGTACCCTACCTGCACCCAAGCCGCACCTGCTATTTAGGAAATTGAAGAAAAAAAAAATACTGGAAACGCACCCATAACACACCCGGTGCCGGTGCTTCACCCTTCTAGGCACACCCGTGCTTCATAGACGACACTACTTCATGGAAAGAAATACACAATTTCTACTCAGTAACCAAACATTAATTATAAGAGAAGTCAACATCCAGCTAAATACAACTTCCACTCAACATTGTAACTTAAAGTCATAACTAATAATCAATGACCAATTTGGCTCCAGTATGATTCAAGAATTTATGATGCAGAAATTAGAGATACTCGTTGAACAAGCATAGCCATTGAGAGCTTTTTAGGATACCCAACTTCGAAACATAGAGCTTGGAAAGTCATAGTGATATAATTGCATATTTCAGAAACGAGGCTTCTCTTAATACTATAACACAGATCTTATTTCAAGTATCGAGCACCAAACTGAATGGAATGATGACAGATACCTATAGAAAGCAGAAAATGCAACAAAAGCAATAATGTTAGGCAAGCCTACTTACACAGACCACTGGAGCCCACAAGCTAGCAACCGTCAAAGCATTGCGGTTATCTGCAAGCAGAATAAGATTTAATGAGGCAAAACATGTATATTTGTGGCAATCATTCATGACAATTTTGTTTCAACCAAGTAAAATCCTAACAGAAGAAACATGTGAAAGAAGCTGAATGAAGACATGACAAATTCTAAAGGCCCAATCAAGAAAATCTTGGACCTAGGAGGGTCTACAGTCTCTACACTGGTTCGATTCCAATGTTGATACTCTACCAAGACCACACCTATTCTCTCTAGTCATTAAATTCGTTCATTCCAATGTGAATGGCCCCACACTCATCCTCGAGTGTTTAATTTTCCACGAAAACTACACATTCTCATACTTCCTCACGAGCAGGATTTCATTCCTTGTGCTTTTTTAAAACCTTCTTGAAAGATGAAACTTCAAAGCACATAGGTAAGCTACCAAGATAGAATGAAGCCCTAAAAAAAGAAGAAGGAACAACAGTCTAAACCAAAAATCAGAAGGCTCCAAAGATAATTTTTTATCTCGTCGTTCACTTTTTAATAACATATTCCAATAACCATTACCTAAAGAGTTTTTAAAGCTTTTAAGATTCTTCTTCATTTGCTCTATATCACCTTGCCAAGACAAAAAAGATGCTAAAACAAACTATGTGAAGAAGAAAAAAAATGAAAAAAGAAATAGAAATCATTTAAAAAAACGGAAATGATGGAAGGTGAAACTAAATAAAATAAATATAGGAAATGAAAGAGATTACAAGCAAGGCCTCAACTTCAGACTCGAATTTGAGCAGAGAATGCAAATGCTCATAAACCCAAATCATGCATTGAAAGAAAACGAGAAACTTCCAAGTCCCAGAATGTCCAGTGTATCATATAACTAACATTGGACAAACCAATCATTCCAAGCACAAACTTTCTTTTCTCAATTTTTTTTTAATTTTTTTTTTATTTATTTATTTTTGGATAAGTTTCCAAGTATATAATTTTTGCTAGCCCGCATACCAAAATTCTCCCTCACAAACAGGTAGCCTTGCATCAGATGCTTCAATTCCCATGCAACTAATTTCCCACTCCAAAATCACCTCAGATTTAGTTTTAACTGTGCAGCCATCTACATATTGAATCCACTCCCACAAACTAAAACTACTGATCGATATATCCTCCCTGAAACCTAAACAAATAAACAAGAAAGGCACTAATTTAAGTGTCACTAGGCTGGGAGGTATTACAAAATGGGGATTACGGTTTCCCCCAAACTGGAGTATTCACGGTCCAACATTGTTCAAAATCAAATGATACACTCTAGATTTCAAATAGCTTTCAAAAGGAAGGTTTAGAGGCTGCGAGTCGGATTTAAAAAGTTGGTACTTGATTATTAAAGTAACTACCTAATCTTTACCTCTAACACCGAAAGAAACCAAGCCAGAAATAAAGGATTGTGATGGGGACAACAGTATTGCATAAGAAACTTCAGGTGCAATAGTGCAGGCCAAGCAAGAAATCAAGCCCATATTCATAAATAAGTAGTCTACCTAAATTTTCCCTTGCACCAGAAAAAACAACAAAGTACTGACCTATGCTGTAGCTCCGTTCTATTCATACTACTCTAGCAGTCACTAAAAGAGTCTCAGAAGTTATACTAGAAGCCATTCAGATAAGAGTAGATTTAAGCATTGAGATTTAATGTTTCTAGGGTTTTGACTTGTCTTTTTCCATATATACGAGTTATGGCAGCCTTTTTAAGGGACTGCTTTTGATGATCATAAAAATTGCCCGAGGCATTTTACATTATTTGAGAACAACTATGATTTGCCTTTGTAGCACCCTTGTTGTAGGATTTTCCTCATCTCGCGCTTCCTCCTGCGTTAATTGGCACCAGAGCCAAAGACACTACAAAAAGTTGCCGCAAAAAAGAAAGCAAGAGTAGCATAAGATCGAACAACAATTGGCGTTGTTGGAAAGAAAGTTGAGTATCCGATAGACCCGGGAAATATTATCTGAGGGAGATGGTACAACGGGAAAAAAATGGCATAATATCCAAGTACTGTGGTGCGTTACTGTTCATACAACTGGAGAGTATTTTTTTACGCTACTGTACCAGCCACATATAAATGTCTGCTTAATCAAATTGGAGTGAATTTAGGGGTTGAGATTAAATGTTATGGTTCTTTGTTGCCATTTCCTATACATGTAAGTTATGGCAGCCTGTAAGGGACTTTTGAAGGTTAATAATATTTGCCTGCATTTTACGTTCTTAGAGAACACCAAGGGTTTGCCTTCGTAGAACCCTTGCTTTAGATTACACCTTTCTTTCACTCTGAAAAAGACTTGGGTTTCGATACGGATTGTAGAACGACCTCGCCATCTCACGCTTTCAGTCTGCATTAGACCTGATCTCACTTACTCAAGCTCTAAGCTTCGAGAAGATAGAAAATGTCTGCTTAGTACATGTTTAGTTACTGAAAAATCACAAACATGAATTGAGGCATATCTACAATTCAAAAGGGGTCAAAGTATCATTACTGCAGCCATTAGTACTCAAAAGTTCGACAAATCATCTATTTGTTTTAAGTGAGTTCATTACATAGAAGAAGCTTGTCTGTTACGAAAAGAAAGAAGAAAAAGATCACCGACTTGCAAGTCGATTAAAACTCACTCGAACAAATTACAGGGGATAACAAAGCAGAATAATAAAATGGGAAAAAGACTTAGACCTACCATTTGATTCAAGAAGTTCAATAAACAGACAAAACAAAATAGGTGTGACTCACGTTTAGACACGAAGTCATGCCATGAATACTCCAAGGTATTCAACTCCACTATAATCCTTGTAGGTTTCACCAAGGGCTTGATCTGCATAACCATGTGAAAAGAAGTGTAAGACGATCAAGAAAACAACAACGAACTAGCTTATTCATATAAGCACATGAAAAGTAGCCAATCACCTGAAGAAAATAGGCAAAAGAAAATTTGCAACCCAGTACAACGAGCCAGAAAAGCACGTACCTGCAAGATACACGCATAAGAAGATATCTAATAATAATGATGCCTTCTTGGACTTTTGGCCTAAGGTACTTCGATTGTAATTACGCCTTTTTAGTTTGCTTGGACACCATTATGAGGAGTATATGTGCAACCCCCTCCGGCCTTTCGTGTTCTAATGACAACAACTACTTGATGTGTTTGGATATTCGAGCTACCAAATCCTTGTGATCACTAAGACTAAAAAACTGTCCAACTATGTAAATGATTGTAAATTTCTACCAGAAGATTCTCTTGTAAGAGCTCGTTACAATCGAGCAAAATATGATTCGATCTTTCCAAGCCTAGTATAACACAAAGCACACATCAGCCCTAAAGTACAATTTTAAAAGTATAATCACCTATAGGGCACCTTACAAGGTACAACAAATGAGCTTGATTTTGAAGTATCATTTCTTAATAATAACTGCAAGAGATGATAACCAATACATAACAGCACAGGTAGACTATCTCAAAGCCAGAGTTCTTAAAAGAAACTTAACAAAGACACATGTAGCAACATCTTCTTTGAGAAAAGTTGCAGAGGACCGAATCAACTCCGATGTCCATGAAAAGGGTAAAGCACTGTAAAAGAGATTAAATCAAAGATCCAACAAAAAAAGCTATAAGAAATGTGTAAGGGAAAAAGTTCCACATTTGGCTCTTCGCTTTATTAAAGAGTACCACAAATCCGTGAACTTTTTCTTCTATTGATTGGTATAATAATCCACTAAAAGCCCCAAAAGGGAGAAACCAATAGTTACTGTAGTCATCAACCTACCCATGCTAAGACCTTGTATAGTCTATGGCAATTCCCAAATTTCACAATTAAAGGTAGTGGATATATCAGACTTTATACGGAACGGGAAAGGTATAGTGGCTACGACTCTGCCCCACATCTTGGTTTAGATAAGAGATATTCCGCATTATCTTTTGTAACTACGTTTTTCGAGAAGACAAGTGGGTTGAAAGGCAAACTACAAGAGAGAAAAAGTCTAGAGAGAGATGCAGCACCCGAGGATACATCCACTGATGACTATTAAGGACGTGAATGGCAGAGATGAGGAAGGGTGCAATTACGCCACAATCGAAACAACTAAAGAACCCTACGGTTAGGGTTACCTTTTCTGATGAGCGATCTACATTGCAGAAGCCAATTTTGCTCCAATCAGGACCATGGATGTTGATGACATAAAACAAGCTTCGCGAGAAATGCAGATGCAGAAATCACTCTTTGTAAAGGAATCAGAGGAGGCCAAACAGTCGAATAAGAACTTAATCATATCCATGGGTGCCCTCAAGGGGCGAATTCCATTCTGTGGGCTGAATCATCTCCGGTGAACGAGAGGTATGGTCTGTCACGTTGGCCAGACTTTCAACAACTGGAGCGAGGAATGCAAACAACACCAAGCATGAAGCTGTTGCAAACTTGCAAACGGGCGCAGAGGGTGCAGAATGTGGAAGCAATTGGCAAATCTAATAATGACTCAAGCAAGCAGCGCCTCCTCTTGCAGCTGAAAAATGGATATCAGTCAATCCAGGTATCAGCAGACCAGGATGGCAGAACATGGCGCTGCACACTCGGAAACTCAAAATGCTGTTACTATTCCGTGCGCAGAAGGGGGCACATGGGCAAATTTGTTGCGCCTAAAAGTGCCCCAGCGCGAGGGTATGAAACTTAATTACTGTCAGCCAGAAATGGTTGATGGTGTTTAGGGTTTCACAATCACCAATGGTGATAACGAAACAGGTTTAGGAAAGGGAGAAATGCCTTAATAAGGTATGTGCTGGGGTTCCACTCCCAGTAGTCAAAAGTTTTCTTAACAGGAAAAGGGGGACACAGGAAAATGTGAGATGCATTTATATTAGAGTGGGGTGTATGAGTCATTGAGTCATAGGACGCCAAGCAACAGATATGGGACCAAGGTCCACTGTTCTTCGACGGTAAATTGCTATTACTTAAACCATGGAGACCAGAGTTTCAATTCAGATAAGGAGAAACATGATCAGGTTCCTATTTGGGTTAGCTAAAGAAAACTTCTAAAGGACTAGGAAAAAAACCAAGAAGAGCCACTAACCATAACAAATACTGAACAGTGGACAAGCAAAAAGCCATCCAAGCCCTCCATTCTCTCCAACCCATCCTAGCCAACAAGTAAAACAGGAATTTCCAACCAAAATAATCGTAAGCCTTCTCTATGTCTCACATACATAGAAGCAGGCGGACCCAGATCTCTGGCGGGAATCTAAACACAAATTTGAAATCAACACATCCAAAGTCTCCCCCTGCACCCCACCAAAAAATGCTCAATGCGTTCTAAGGTCCACAATCATCAAAGAGAGAACCATCTGCACCCTCAAGGCAAAAACTTCAGAAAGAAATTTATACACACTCCCGACAAACTAATTGGTCTGAAATCCCTGATATCAAAGGCCCCACCCTTTTTAGGGATCAAACAGATGAAAGAGGCATTGAGACTCCTCTCAAACAGCATTCTCAAAGAAGAAATAGAAGAAGGCAAGCGCATCCTCACATCAAGAGAGCTGAAATCGAAGCCATACAACCTGGGTTGCCACACATCTTCCTCCTGAAACAACCTATTATAGAACCCCTCAATGAAATGGAGCCAATTTGATTGTTCCTCTCATGTGCATTAGCCATCTTATTAAAAAAATTGGTATTCCTATCACCAGCTTCCAGCCACAGATCTTCAGATTGCAATCTTCAGCAAATTTCCTCGTTGAGGAATTAACGACTTGCCTCAGCCTGCAGCTCCATCCGCTTCACCAACTCCTTCAAAGCTCTGGAACCCTCTATCGCATCTAAGGACTGAATATCTGCCAAAACTCTAGCCAATCTCATTTTGATTCAGCCCAGGACTTCCCTCTTGCATTGGAGATCATTCTTCAACTTTTTCGATTTCTGGGTCAAGCGAAACGTGGGAAAATCTGTAACAGCATACCCTCTGTACCACCCATGAACTAACTCCAAACACCAGGTTCCATCAGCCACATATTCTCAAGCTGAAAGGGTACCCCTCTGGACCCGCCACAGTCCAGGAGTAAAGGCACATGGTCTGAAATTAGAATACTTCTCCCGAAGAGGTCAGATGAGGAACCTACCGATGCACAGGTAAGATGAACGATCAAAGCCACGAAACCAAGTAAACGTGCCACCTTCCAGAGGGATCAATAAGGCTCCGTATTGGTGATAAAATCATTAAATTCCACCATCCCCCTAAAAAACTTGAGTGGCCTGAGGGAACTTGTGCGGTCCTAAACAAGAGTGAGGACTGGGTTTAAAGAATCATTCAGTAATAAGGTCATAATGTTTAATATCTTTGGGATATGAGTGAAAATGCAAATGAAATGGTCTATTAGTGATGGCAGGAATTTACTGTTGTGGCTGATAGCTGGCACCCATTGGGACCCTTTAAAGGTGTCTTAAGCGAGCAGGTCTTACATGATGCAGTTAGCTCACCAACTGCTCTGCTTGCGAAGTCATGGAATCATGTACATAAAATTGACTGATACAAGCATGTTTTAAGCAAGGAAATTCCCAAATGATGTTTTTCTCTTTGTTAGCCTCCAAGAACAGGTTGTGGGATTTGAAAAGCTCTAAAGCCTGTCATGTTGGAGAAAACTGATTGATAGGTCTAGACTCTATACTATTCCAGACATGCCTTCACTTTGAATCATGTACCAAATTTGATATCGCTTTCACGCCCTTCCAAATCTACTCACTCAGCATCAGAAATCATCCATACCTGGCCGCCTTTCATACATACCAACACTATCTCAAAATCACTAGCTGATCCCCTTTTGCTTGAACAGGGGAAGACCTTCACTCGATCTTTAGCCCAGCCCTAGGTTATGAAATACTCAAAGTGCAGTTCGCGAAAGGTCTAATTTTCGGAAACTACGGAACACTTAATATACTATGGGAGGTTGCTACAGAGGCTGAATAGCCTATAGGTTACATTCTTTTTTCATGGTCTGACAAGATCCTTTATTTACCAAGAAAAACCTTGTGCATAACTACGATAAACATCAATTAGAAGCCACCCTTTTGTTTAAGTCTCAGCTCAGCTCTTTCAACCACATCTGTTTCAGTAAACATCAATCAGAAGGCTGAGTTCAAGTTGCAAGCACACTTTCGCACCGAGAGCTGTTCAGTGTCACATCTACACAGATACTGTAGGATGCGTAAAACAGTCCACGCACACGTCTTATCAGGAGAGAGAGAGATAAAGACACACACATACACACACAGAGACACAAAAAGGGCACAATGTCCTGCAAAAGAGAGCACTCCAAAGACTAGCCCCGCAGCATTGGCCTGATTCAAAGGCTCTCACAAGGAGGGAAGAGAAAATAGCTCCATCCAGCTGATCATGTCTTCAAATGAACATGAATCGTCCAAGAACCGCCAAGCAATTCATTTTCACTACTACGGGAACTCCTGCTTACCACAAATTTTGATGGTCTAACTCCCTAACGCTTTGCATTACATTTTTATCCTCACCCTGAAAGCGAGCTAATCCAATTCTCATTCCTCTGATCACGTTTCTTTGTGATTTACATTTAACAATACATCTGCACCAAAGCAGTACAACCAAAATATACTCCATACAAACAGAATATCACGCTACATAAACAAAAATCAGATGATAATTCAACTGACCATCAATAGGTCTGAAATTGTATCGACTGAAGGCCATTGAAGGGAAGACCGGAAGTCACAACCTCAATACAATAGCAATTTATAATGAGCAAAAAGATGATTACTTGATATAATCGGAAGTCCTCTCATATAGGCCACGGCCAACATAGTAATGTTCCTAAAAAATGTCAGATCAAATCGTCCAAGTCAAGAAACGAATCAATCATATAACAATGCAGTTAAAGAAGCAAAACACCATAAGTCCAAAATCTGAAATGCTGGCCAGTACTCAAGGCTATAATCATTGGATGGTCCAGTGAGAGTTAAATGCACACAGCCTTACCCTGCAACTGCAGAGAGGTTGTTTATGCACTTCAATGCATAAAATTCTAGGTCATAATGGCGCACGCTTATAATAGGCAAAGGTTTACCCACAAAAATAGGCATATAAGCCATCTGTAAGGCTTAAAACTGCAAAAACTCCTCTAGGAAGTGACGGCATGCCATATATAAGAAACATAAGAATGCAATGAAGAAAAGATCAACCTGATTCATCCACTTAATAAATCGAACTAAAGGCCAACTGTCACATTGATTGGTCAGACTGTGGCAGGCTGGTAGCCGCATTAGCAAACTCAGGAAAAACTGGACACCAGCGTAGATGCCTAGAACAATTACATATATTCTATAAACAACCGAGTCTCCATTTGCTTTATTCTCCTCATCCAGAGCTTTCCTGTAATTAGAGAACATAAATCAGTATGGGTGTTCTGACTTATATCCTATTCGAGATACGAACAGTCAAAAAGACATAATGCCCAGCAGATTTCAAAATCATAGAAGACAGTAACTTACACATAAAGGAAACATATGACAACCGAAGCTATGCTGAACCAAAGGAAACGAAGAAAAATTCGTGAAACAGCTAAGCGTCGTGCTGTAGAATAGGCACCATACATCATGACGATGTCCAGAGCACCTATAGTAGAAGAAAAGAATTAAGCAATAAAAGATGAAGTAGTTCTCAGCATAAAAGAAGCCAGTTTAAAAAGTTTCTAGAGTAGCCAGTTTTCCTAGGTTGAGCTTCACAAAAAAATTGAAACCCAAAGGTAAAAACATGTTAAAATTTAATGTCTCAGCAATAGGCCATCATAAGTTAATTCCGCATAGGACTACAAAAACAGAGAAACCTACTCTGGATGAATTTCATCACAACAAATGTTGGGCCAAGACTGAGAACTTCCCGGATGGTCTTAGAGTCAATGCGCCCATTATTGAATGCAATGATTGTAAGTCCCTGGGAATAAACAAACAGGAACTTATATTGTACTTAACATGAACGTAGATTATGCCCAATAAGCATAATTTTTAAGACAACTATGGAAAACAGAAAACATAATACGCATACACAGGAAAACAAATCATTGACAATATTCAAAAGATGAAATCGATACTATAATATGAGCACCGGCCCGTAAAAGTAGATAGTATGTTAAGATTTAGAGAGGAACCAAAAAAGGCAGGAACATAGATGCAACACAAGATGACCTGGTGTCTTTTTCGATCCAAAACATAAGGAGAAAAACACAATTATTTAACGAAGAACATGCTGATCAAAAATGAAATCCTTGGTTAAGAAGCAAGAGAAGTATATAGAAATATCTATTGGGAGAATTACAAACCTGAAACATCAAAAAAAGAAATATCCACAAGCGGTGAAAACTATGGTAGAGATGAAGACATGTCCGGTGCTCAACAAATGAAGTTTTTCCTTGACGTTCACTTTTGCCAGATTTGAGAATATTCTGTAGTGAAAAGGATAAAGAAGTTAAGCCAGAGTTATCAATATGAAAAAGTAGAATCTAGCCAAACTGTAGCTGCAGCCAAATTGTAGCTGCTTCTTAGCAGGACTGTCAACCCAAAAGTATAATAAACTAACTGAAAGTGTAGGGATCACCTAAAATTATATCAGAGAATCTCCATTAATGATTTCGAAAGAGAGAATGAAGATAATATACAAATATCAAAAGCAGTGCTATTATAATATTCATTAGGAAATTTACGAATTCTCCAACATTTTCCAAGTAATATGTCTGGAACATCAATCTCTAATAGGAACATAGACTCAGTCAAATGAGTACGTGCATACTGATCCTCGTGTCAACGATAGAAACAAAACTTAAAATAATCAAGAACCAAAGACCAAAAGCATGACTGCCCACAGAGAGAAAACTGCAAACCTTTGACCTCGGCGTTGGCTTCAGGAAAAAGGATGAACTTGTACGCCATGGCCAGCTAAGTTCGAAGCAACGGAGTGACCTGGGAACAAAAGTAGTTAGTGAATAGACCAAAAAGGGAATTCCATTACGTACTCAGCTATAAATCCAAACCTACCAAAAGTACTCGTTGAAATCATCATAATTTCTCCAAGCTGAATGAGGTGCTCGCCCATTGTCATTATTTGCGGCTTCCTATGGACACGAGAAGATTGGTAAATGATATGGAAACAACAAACCTTCGACAAACTTGGGATTGATGTGTGTTCGTGCTGAGACAAATTCATCCAAAAACCATAAAAGTCTATATTTCAACACAAATATCTAATATCATCCTCTACTGTCTAAAGTAAGCAAATAATATTCATGGCCCCTTAAATGTAACAGAGAACAAAGGATCATGACTGAAAATTTCCACCAAACTAACCAGTATAAAAACTTACAAGTCATGAAAGTCTACAATTCAACAAAAATCTCCTAACATGATACTCCAGTCTAGACTACACGAACTATTATAGGCCCTTAGTTTAACAGAGAAAAAAAAGATCATCGCTGGCACTCGCAACAAACCAATTGGTATAAAAACCTAAGTGATTCCCTCTTCCCCGCCCTCACTACCCAGGTCCAGAAGCAAAGCAATGAAACAAGCATTGAAATTCCTCTTGTAGCTACCAAAGCCAATGATTTCTTGGACACAAGGGCCCCAACCCACTTGCCAATAACTTGACCTTATTTGCTGGCTATATACCCACTGGTTTCATGTCTAAAACATTAGAAGAAAGGACAACCTATCAAGCTTTCCCTACTCTCCCACTGCCCAAGTCAGCATCCAAGTACCATCTTCCACAGATATCATGTCCTAGGGCTAGTGATAAGATCGTTTATCAGTTCATGCAAAACCTTGGAAGTCTAACTGGTGAGCCAAAATAATTTTACCTCTATCCCATGAAATAAAGTACGTCAATGTATACATATACAGACAAACATTAAAAAAGGAAGGCAAATGCTTCATAAACAATTCAATGGTATCGCAGAAGCCCCGTTTTGAAAACAATCGTGCAGGTAAGATTTTGAAACCGAAAATGAAGCTGAGGCCTTCACAACGTAACGTCCCTGTGAGCATGCATTTAACAAAAGAAACTAATACGGCTACAGGAATAACTTTATGTATAACAAACCTGTTGACAACAAAAGCAGGAAGGAAGGGGGGAAGATGCGGACATACCACTGCAACAACCTCATATAGAGGACATACAACTTGATCAAGGAACGAAACGCCATTCTCCGAAACACAGCTGTTGGCTGGCTGTGCAATCTGCTGTCGTAGTATTTCCTCCAACTCCCTTCCCATCTGGTTTTAGAGTTTTTGTTTAAAGGAAATAGATAAGAACATACAGTAGAATAACATCGATGCCACAAATTTAAGCACAAGCACAAATTCGGGGGGGAAAAAAGACAAAATAGTTTAACATGATGAGGGCTCACTTTTCCAAAAGTGGTAAGAGAAACAAAGGAAGTAATTATCAATTATTTCTCCAACAACAGGAACTGCATTCATTAGAGCAAACCGTCTTCCTACCCATATTTCTCCTTTTTATTCTTTTTCAATCAGGTTTGGGTTGTTCTTTCTCTAATTAGGCAACAGTTGCAGGCAAAAAAACGAATAAGATGCCAACATGCGTTAACGGCAGTATCAAGAACCAAGAAAACTACAAACTCATATAGAAATCCAGAAAAGCAACTATAACAACTCCAAGAAGTTGACCTACGTGATGGAATATGTAGCACAAGCATTCCGGAAGAAATCTAATGTTGGAAGCTTCACCCCATATCAAAAAGTACAAAGAAAGGAACAATAGCTTCTTCTCCTTGCTAACAGCCTCCAAACTGCAAATGCAAAGATAAGCCACAGTCTGAGATTTCTCAGAAGCAATTGTGCATAAGGTATATGTAACTACATGCCACCAGGAAAAGTAGAGAAAAGAAAACACTGTTGAACAAAGTTCACCTGCTCCATACTGGTTGGATGCACAAATAGTTACACCACTTGATGTAGTTGTCCAAAGACTTCAAAAATACCTTCTGAGCAGCCGCCTCGTCCAGTTTCTAAATCAAATTAGAAAACAGCAATTTCTGTTAAAATCTGCATGTAAAACCGCGCGGGATGGCACCCCACCCCAAGCATGCAATCACAACCATGACGTCATATGCGGACAAGAAGGCCACGATTAAGGACAGAGTAAGACGATCTTACTCAGCTCCTTGAGAGTGAGGGGAGTGATGACCCTTTACTCTCACGCTTTAAAGAGCAGCGATGGCTCCATATGGGGATGACATGATTGTTCAGGGGATAATTTATTGTATTTCGACCCAACGGTAAGACGAAGAACCGGATTCTTGGTCCCCTAGGAGGAAAAGAGAAGGAACCACTATTAAAAAATTGGGGAGCTCTCCGCTCTTAGCTCAAGAAGGTCAAGGCCTGATGTAGAGAGTATATACAAAGCAATTATCTGAGGTTTTTGAGGATGTCTTCGATACAACATAAATGAGTGGCATTGAAGTTTCCTACTCCTACCAATAGAACCAAGGGCGCTAAAAAGAACAGCAGTTGTAATCCATCACACAGTTAAAAACTAATTGACCGTCAAAATACAAAAACACACTCACTTAAAGTCACTCTGACAGTACTAATAGAGGGCATTTATCTATTTAAGGCCATATTAAACATCACCAGGTCTGATTTTTACATGTCCAAGGCAAAGATCAAATTAACAACCTTGCAAAAGCATAGGTCACGTAGTATCTGTATGTTCATGTTCACAGATAGTTGAAGAAGGTAGCGGCAGAGGCCAGAGTGGTCGGGAGCATAAAAGCATTTACAACTAGCGCAGTCAGGGTCGGGAGAGACTTAATCAATTATTCTTCTATAAAAGCTATAACCTAGAACTAGAAGATGAGAAAGTTTTATGCAGGGTGTTGACTACCTAACGCATACCTGAATTCTGTCTCTGTATTATGCCTTTCTTTACTTTCTTCGTCACTACGAAGCTCCTACTTTACTGATTTCATTTGGAAAAATGTTACATCGAATGTGGCATAGCGTATATGGATTAAAAATTCAAGATATCAGGTTAGCAGAAAAATTCAAGGCTAAGCCTCCTCTTCTCTTCTTTAGTCTGAAGCAGCTTAAGTACCAAACTGAGAATCAAAAAAAGATCTGTGACCCCAAGAAAAGCTTCCAACAACTATGCATACACATAATGAATATTACCTCACAACAGCAAAAATGAAGAGGCAAAACCCTAAGCACATCACACTTGAAGTTACTATTAGTGTTTCCTTAACCTCTTGCAATCTCGAATGCCCACTCAACTCAGTTGTGTACTAAACCACTTAGGGATGGCAATGGGGCGGGTCGGATGCGGATCTTATAAGATCCGTACCCGCCCCGGTACTACTTATACCCTGCCCCGCCCCGCCCCGCCATCGGGTCATGAGATGGGAATACCATCCCCGATCCGACGGACTTTTTAAAAACCCGTCCCCGCCCCGATCTGATCCGCTATGATTTATTTTTCTTTTTTTTTTGGGTAACAAATCCACATCGACACATCCTGTTATGCTTAACTGTATTACAAAACTGGTTCATCATGTCTGTTTGATCTCTAAAATGATCAACCATTGCCGTGTTACAAAGCAACAACACAAAAAATCTAAGAGTAAAATCTAACAAAATGTTAGAAATTGCGGAATTGCCCGATAAATTGCAAATTTCTAAATCCCCAAATGACAACCTAAATCCCCAAACATAAACTATGTATGTAAGAGATGGACAGAGGTCGAGCGCGCGAATCAACGATGAAGACTTTATCTTCGGTTAGAAATGATCGCAAGTTGCGATTCCTGTTGGAAATGATCGCAAGCTGAAGACCCGGCAAATGATCGTACCTTCTCTCCGGTGGATCTGGTGGTGACGGTGTTAGGTGGAGATGGCGGACTGTTAGGTGGTGGTGAAAGTTTTGGGTGGACGGTAAGGTGGTGGTGAGGTGGAAACGGTCCGTCGTGTGGGGGGTGACGGTGCTGGGGATAGATGGTGAAAGCGTAAGTTGGCTACGCCGCCGCTGGTGGAAGAGAAAATTGAGAGGAGAAAGAAGAAGACAGTAGAATAAGTGTGGTAGGCTAGGGTTTGTTATGTTGTGATGGCTATATAGTGGTGGGATGGACGGCTAGGATTGAATGATAAGTTAGGTTTAAGATTATATCTAGCGGGGCGGGTGCGGGGCGGGTACCGGGGCGGATCAGACAGAATACCATACCCGCCCCGTACCCGCTGCGGGTTAATTTTTTTTATACCATACCCGCCCCTAAACCCGGTCAAAGTCAAAATAACCCGCTCCTATAGGATCGGAGCGGGTCGGAGATCCGCCGGGTGCGGGTCAAATTGCCATCCCTAAAACCACTTGAACTATAAGGCTAAGGATGAACCCATAAAACATAGTCAAATGGATTCATGAAAAGATTCTTACATTTTCTTTTATTTTTAAGTAAGCCAGTGCGACAGAAGGTAAAAGAGAAATATATCAACGAAGATAGGAAGAGGAGGTACAATGCAAACAGAAGCAAGGCCACTGCATTTCAAACGCTATTCCTTCGTGTCAAAACGAAAAGACCTTTAAAGGTACTACGAACTAAGTGAGGTTCCCCCGAGTAATCACAGTCAGGTAAGCAGCAAAAATGAAGTAAGGAACAGTCATGATTATGATCTTAAGCACGATGCCTTTGGCATCCCAGTAAAACTCCAAGAGACTCCATACTAGAGACTACATATCCATAAATACAGATTACAGGCAACACAAACGCCGGATAAGGTCGGCCTTCTTACTGAATCACCAGCTTCAACACTTAACAAAATCATAAAGCATGTATAAAAGGTTCTCCTCGAATTTAAAACACCTGTTCATTACCCTTATTTGTTGGAAAATTTTCGACCTGCCAATAGTACTATATGACTACCACCATCTGTCTCAGTATATAGACTCAATCACTTTAATCAGACCTACCGGTTCAGGCTCTTCAGGAATTCGAAGCTGACTCTGCTCATCTGCAAGGAGGTGAACTAAATGTTCACGCTGATTAGAGACACTATCTTTCTGTCCAACAAACAAAATAACAATTAGAGTGACGAGATAAGATATATTAGAAGAAAACAATCACATGAAATTGTTTTGCAAGAAAGTGCAAACCCAATGAAGACAGTATCAATTCCACACGAAAGCACATGCATAATGATGTCATTTATGCGTAGCACACGAAAATTCACATTTTCTTTATGTAGCTCTTACACTTCTGGTATAACTACACTAATCAAGAACTATCTAATGTGCATACCACAAGGCTTTAATAAATTATTTCTATAGCATGACAACTAGTGCCAAAACCAAAAAAACGAAGGACATGCAATGAATGGGCATTGCATCGAACTATCAATTGGTATGTGTAAGCCGGAAGCCCGATTGTCCAGCACACTAAAAGCCCATCCATAGTAATAATGTGATCAAGCTGGTTTTAGGCCCAAAGTCTTGTTTGGGCTTGGTATAGGCTCATGACTATTCAACCCACTATAGGCCCAAACTGTTCATATAAGGCAAATCGTAGTATACTATATTTCTATACACATAAAAGAGGCTTAATTCATCACATTGTACTCCTAAAATTTTAGGATCGATCACAACTTGGCTTTAGCTTTTCTATTGGGAGATGAAACACATCAAAGGTTTTCCTTAATCCTTAACTAGAAATAAAATGCCAACTTGGTAAATAGCAAGAAACTCAAGCATGCCATCGTTTTCCTTAATCCTTACAAGATGGACCTTCATCACATTGTAGCCCTAAAATGTTAGGATCGATCACAACTTGACTTTAGCTTTTCTATTGGGAGATGAAACATATCAAAGGTTATCCTTAATCCTTACTAGAAATAAAATGCCAACTTGGTAAATAGCAGGAAACTAAAGCATGCCATCGTTTTCAAAATGTTGATCTTCCCTTTCTGTGCTAGACTGATCATAATTCTGATAAAAAAATAAAAAAGAACTTGTGTTTGGGCAGGCCCAAACCCAACCCAAAGATCACTGAAGAGTTTGAGTTGGGTTCGGGCAGCCTCTATTTTTAATGGACCAAAGCCCGAACCAACCCAAACCAACCCTAGAGTATATCTGTCGGGCTTCGGAACCTTTGTCCCGCCCATGTGCAGCCCCCCAATTAACAGGCCCACATCAACTGTAAGAAGTAATATAACAATAAACATACTGCGTTTTAAAAACATTTATGTAAAAGTTGGAGCAATTCTAAGTTCGTAAGGATGTTTCAAAACCACAAGGATGACTTCTATGCAAAAACAAAAGGAAAAAAATTTGAAACTCAGTCAATCAAACCCAAATCAAAGTCCATTCATTCAATACATATCATATACTTCATAAGAAGCCAAAAGCAAAACAACCCCAACACACAAGCAGCAGTGATAGCCCACGTCGTATCAAATAGGTTAATGCAGGATTAGGCATTTCATGAATAACATGAATGGGTCAACGATTTCTCTACTGCATGTGGTAACTGCTTTCAATAAGGTCCAGTTGGCTGACACTGCACTATCCCAAACCTAGTTAATCTGTTTTCAGTAATAAGTACACAATCTGTTTAGTATGTTTGCTGAAAAGCAACTTAAGAGGCGACAATAAACATGGTCAAGCAAACGTGCTAATACAGGGCTTATGGCACGAATGCGACAAGGCTTGCGCCGAAGAATTGAAAAAGCTATGGATTCAGAAACTAAGAGTTAAAGAAAAAACGCCATTAACAGATAACAGACCTGAAAACCGAAGACATAATGCAGAAAATCAAGAATATCTGCTTTCCTTGTTGCAGGAATAGGAAAATTTTCCGGCAATTTCGGTAGATCCCTGAAGTATTTCAAGTCTGAGATTGCCGCTCGCACCTGAAGATAAGTTGCACCGGTAAGAGAAGAGCAGCCAACCCTGCAATTGATAGAAGGGAGAAAAACCAATCGCATAGCTAACCTCAGGAAATGATGGAATAACATTTGTTATTGTAGGTGCATCCAGAGGAATAATGTTATACGCAACTAGGTCTTCTGTCATAGCTGCATCTGATTCCATTACATGTTTCAGCTGGAAAAAGAAAAAACAAAATGAAAACCATTAAAAAAGCAAAACTAAACTATGTCTGCTTGTGTGTGGCTACGCTACTCTTGTAGATGAAATTTGATGAGAATCTGCAATGTACTTGAAATATGGAATACAGGCCACGGGCAAAATATCACAAAACGGCTTTAGAATCATAAACTCTAAATTTTAAAAAATAATACAGTAGCTGGGTTTCAGCAACCACATATAAAATCCACCAGTTGATTCAAGTAGCTGTAGTTCTCACATTGATCAGCAGCACTAAGAGGAATCATTGTGGATCCAAAAACTACTCAGCACAAAGCACTTAATAAGTAAAAACAAAAAGGTAGGATGGAAAAAATTGAAGAACTTGAAGAGCTGAAAAAGCTAAAACTGTAAGATCATTGTCTCCTATCTCTTGTGCATTTTAAGTGAGCTACAGAAGAGAACCTGTAAAGAGGATCTCTGAAGTAATAATAGAAAAGCACATTAAGTTTAGTACCCTTTCCTTGAAAATGAGCAATAAGACAAAAGGAGTTCCTGTTGTTGATCTTCAAATAGCTATACTTACCACTATAAGGCTCATTATATCCAGGTTATTTCCTCTTTATAGTAACTAAATTAATAAAAAGCAAAAGAGAGCAGAAAGATAAAGAAAAAAGCACCAAACACCACCAAGGCAATCTCCACGTCCAGCTCATCTCCACCAAAATGTCATGAAAGTCCCTATTTCATGCAATCTACTACAAGCTTCAACAAAACTCACTCAGTGATATAAGCTAACTAATGGCCACAAAAAGTTGTGCCCAACAATTCTGGTGCCAAGCCCCCAATTGAGCTCTTCCATCAAAATCTTTTAAAGGAGCAAGAACCTCCACTTTGTTGGCATATATAGTATGATTGCCTCAATATATTATTTTGAATCAACTTATTTAATTAACCCTTGCATGCCAAAGGATGAAAACTTATGAGACAGTGACCTAGAATATATGAACATGTCAAGAGAACAATTCGACCCTCCAATCAAAAAGACATTGACTGGACTTGAGAGCATTCTCATAAGGTGATTTCAATGTAGCTTCAAGTGCAAAAAAGCTAGGAAAATGCTTCTGGTTCCTTGAAAAAAAAAATCAGTGATTTAGATATCAAACCTCTTCAGGAATCAATCTCTCTGCATCCTCAGGAGAGACTTCCTTGCATAGTTGCTCTAGTACCGCACCTAGAACTTTAAGAGTTGCAAAAACCCTTTTCCTTTTTACAGTCTTACGCTCCAACCTAAATCCAAGCAGAAATTAAAAAGACAACTCACAAAACCAATAGTATAAAAAAAAAGAGCGGCATGATGAATAGTTTTCAAGTTACAAGATTAAGAGTAGTATGCACAAAGATCTTATTGACATATTTACTGGCTCTGGATCCTTTTTCTTTGCTCAAAAAGGGATTCCCAGGATTGGTCGTCTCAATTATGACATCTGTGAATGAGCTTTTATGCAAAGAATACTCCTAGTTATCTTTCGTCGTCTCAATAATGTCGCAGCATCTCAAAGGTTTGCTCTCTTTAGTCGTTGCTCGTTATTATTTTTCGCTCTGTTGAAGGATCCACAACTCTTGCATGTTCCTGGATGTGGGTGCTATAGGGCTTCCTATATTAACTTTACTCATACAAGAGGGAGAGGGAGAGGGAGAGAGTAAATTCTGCAAAGCTAATTATTTTGGAAAATGGCCTTTGATAGATTGTTGAAAAATCATCACTAGTATCGCTCAAGCTTCTCAGTCCAGTTAAAACTCAACTAGCCACTACTTCTGAAAGAAACTAATCCTTTGTTTGTTTCAGCACCAGCTAACAAAAACGTCATGTCCTGCTGACAGCTTAGTTGTCATATAGAGAGCAAGCAAGGGAGACTCTTCAAGAAATATCTTCCACCAACTGATCACATATACCAAATGTGGTAATGCATATTATTGTATCCAAAAAGGTTTTTTGCATGCCATTCAGTAAAATAAGTTCCATTGCCCAATTTGTTTAAATCGTTATATAAAATGCATATTTGTGAAGGGGAAACAATTAAAGAAATTAATCAAGGAAAGTCGCCAAAGGACCAACCCCTATACAAGACAAAGAAAATCAACTGTTAAAAAAATTTATGAAGTCCTCGTCAGAAACATCTCGAAAAAAAAGAGTTAAGAAAAATTTATGAAGGCATCTTAACCCCCTCAAACACCCTTCAATTATTACTCTCCACAGTCACGAAATCAAGCGAGGAGAAATCGAAAGCTTTGCATTCTGTCTCCACCTCTTAACCAACAAACACCGCTAAAGCAGATCCAAATCTGTGAGCGGCATCATCCAACAGATAACCAAGCAATAAAACACCATTAACCAGATTTCCCTTGCCACTCGACAATGCAACAAAGATGGTCCACCAAGATCCACGTTACACATGAAACACCAATTGACATAATGAATCCTCCTCTTACGCAGGTAATCACCCATAACTTTCCGAATCCAAATCCACAGTAAAGGGGGCTTCTACTTTCTAAGACAAAATTGCATAAAGAGATTGAACCGAAACCAGCCATTAGAGTCTCTCCTTAATAGGACAGTGGACTCCCCAACCTGCACTTTTAAAGCATAAATAAGCCTCAGGAAAGTTGCCATGAACTCTCCAACACCGTACCTTGAATTTTTCCTCAAGGACCAAGATGATCTCCCTCTCCCCCCCCCCCCCAACCAACCCAAAAATTATGAAGGCCTCATCAGAAACATCTCAACAGAAAAAAAGAGTTGACAAAAACTTGCTGAAGGCATCTTAAACCCCTCAAACACCCTCCAATTATTACTCTCCACAATCCACACAACAGGCGAGGAGCAATCGAAAGCTTTGCATCCTGTCTCCTTCTCTTGAACAATGGATACCGCTAAAGCAGAACCAAAACTGTGAGTGGCATCATCCAACAAATGCCCAAGTGACAAGACACCATACCCAAAGTTCCCTCGCTCCTCGACAATGCAACAAAGATGGTTCATCAAGATCCGTTTTCCACATGAAACAACAATCGACATAGAGTCGTCCTCTTACGCAGGTAATCAACAAGCACTTCCAATGCAAACATGCACACCCTCGTAGGGACCCAAAATTTCCGAATCCAAATCCACAGTAAAGGGGCATCTACTTTCTAAGACAAGATTGCATAAAAAGACTGAACCAAACATTAGAGTCTCTCCTTAAAAGGACCCTGACCTCCCCAACCTGTACTTTTACTTGAAAATTCTCCTCAAGGACCAAGATGATCTCCCCTTCCAAAGACGTAAAGCCATCAGAACTGCATCTAGATCTTACTGCAGCAATTTAACTTTTAGAAATTTCCAGTTATAGTATGATGAAGAGGTTGGGGTAGACCGAGAAAAACATGGTTATAGAGTAAAAAGACTTGGTTGCTTGAGTTATGAAACAGAACCATGTATTTAGGTTAAGAAGACTCGATGAAATAATTCATGGAGACAACCAGACGGGTTTGAACTACAGGCCAACTTAAGCTGACCCGAGTCCAGTGAATTACACTACAGCTACAAAAAATGAGACGTGAGTTTAGATACTCATTCATACAGTCCAAATAAATTTTTATAAGTTCTACATAACACAACTCCATGAGATTCAGAACAGCCATGACATCCTAAAATCATGACTTCAATAAATTTCAACTCCGACATGAAGACAAATACAACTGTCGCCTAAAGGAGCTGAATGAATTCTTATCTCTCCCACAACTAACGAGGTAATGGCGAAACAGGCATTATACCTACCCGATAGCGCATCTTTATCTTGAAAATAACATGTAAAAAATATCGCATATACTCTCATTTATCTTAATCCCAATTCAGTAGTGATTAGAATCGAATATATTTCTTCCCCTATATACCAAAGGTTCCCAACAGGTGAATAAACCTTCAGAGGAAAAAGTATAAGTAGAAGTATTACCCAGTAGCGCGAAAGTAACTATTAACAGGATATTTAACATAATTGTATTAGTAATGTAGTTCAGGCTAAATGTCAACAATGTCAATCGGTCAGATTCCATCGGTAAGAATGGCTAATGTATCTGCTTTTTAATTTTGCATTCTTCTCGGACACTGGGAAGCATTGATTCAAAAGTATTGCTGAAAGTTCCCTTATAAACTTAATTTGGAGTGTCCAAAAAAAGATGTAATGTTCATTCAAAAGTAGCTCCATGATTAAATTGCGTGAATGATATGAACAAGATAAAATATCCACCCATCGAGCACGATGACACCTTTCTTTCTCACATTATATATAAAACTATCTAGTCAATGATCAAGTCTCTCAAGTACACCACAATTACTCCATCTGGGGAAAAAATAAGAGCTAAAATAAGAAAAATGGAGAGATAAGAAAGGCAAAGGAAAGAACTCAACAGCTCAGCAACTCGAGAGGTATACAGATAAAAAGGGGTGGGACAGGACATGCAAGTACATTTTCTGGTTCAAATTATCTCTAAAAACGAAAGTGAGACCCTATGTTACATAGACTCTTTAAAATGCGTGAAGTACCCATGCTGGACACTCGACACTTGGGACATGGGTATGGGATATTGTCCTACGTATCTCATAGTATATGCCACTAAGAACACTATGTCATAGTGTAAGTTTGCTATTGCTTTGAGATGATATAGGTTTCAAATTAAAACAATAAGCGTCCCATAAAACATGATGTTAACTAGGAAATAACTAATATTTTTCTGTGTAACCGTGGCTTAGGTTTTGAAAACTAGACGAATCCAACAATTAAACACGTATCCAACTCAGACGCTCATACGGAGTCCATGTGACATATTGGTGATCAATAGAGTCAAAGCGATCCATAATGCTTAGGATTCACTATAAACTAATATGGTAAGTTACCAAAATGTACAAGAAAATGACATATCGAATTAGCCATCCAAAAGTATTCCACGAAAAAATGAACATGGTGATTGCTAATAACCAGAGTGTATACAGTATGATCCCTAACTGAATACTGATCTGGACTTTGCATATGATGCATGATAACCCCTTCAAGAATATGCAGGTTAAGCATGTGTATATTTACATGGACAAAAGCCATTATAAAGCTAGTTTTAGCCAAAAAATAGAACAAAAGTGAAACTACAGCAACAAACTGAGAAGCATTAATAATGCCAATTGAATAGAATATAGTTCCCCAGTTCAAGAACATACTCTCCAAGGTTACCACTGAAAGCACTCGACTCCCTCAATTTCATTTCCTCTTCCCGCAGCTTGTCTACGTTATGCTTCTCCCTATATAGCTTATAAAACTCCTGTAAGCGAGCAAGGTCCTGGCTTCTATCGATGCTTCCACCCTCTCTCTTTGCTAGCTTTTGCTGCAAAATTGGTCATGAGAACACAGAAGCACAGCATCACTATGTTAAAGTCCTGATAAAGCCAACCTCCACTTGGACAAATAATCAAAAAGTGCTGTTGCTTAAGCAAAACCCTATATTATCCCAAGGTGTAACAAGTTTGGGGAAGTAACCCTCAGAACGTCATTCTTGGTGTGAACAACCAAAGAACACTCATCAAATTAGCCCAAGTGCAACTAAGATTGGGCCCGAGCATGGTGCATTTTAATTGGCTGTCGAGTGCATTGGTCATCACCGAGGATAATGTGTCGAGACAACTCAACCACTCAAGCAATTAAATGATACAAATATAAATCGCATATGCACATTACAAGAAACTGGTCAGCTCAACTAGTTCAGATACTACAAAGAAAAAGTAAATGATTTGAAATTTCATAGCAAACAATAGTGTATATGAGCCAGATGAAAAAGAAGTGTACAGCCTAACAACATCAAAAACAATACAAGAGCAGGATCTTGATATGTTTTAGGGTTGCACCAACAAGTCTCTCAGTAGCTAATTATCACTACAGTTTTACAGTGAATAAGGGGCAGGTTCTCACGATGCAAGTTTAGTAAGACATGGAGCAGGTTCTTACGATGAAGTAAATGGGGAGGGGGGAAGAGGGAGAGAGGGAGGGGGGGGGGGGGGGGGGTACCCAAAAGGATATCTTTCTATATCCTATTGCATTTAGAAGAGACTGGGTGCGAATATCGCCATAAGATAGGATCAGATAATGTGGAGATGTGCTCCTGGTGTACAATGTTGACACAACATTCATCTCACGTTAAAAGAAGAAAAAGAAAGACCCTTGGCCAGCCATGTTTGGGTACATGGTTCAAAGGCTTGGCCATGCAGACATGATTTCGAAGTGGTAATGGCCTTGGTTCCGGCGTTCTCGGTATTGGTGGTGGGCTATATAAAACTTTCAGACTAAATCATAGAAACGTGTACAACAATATAGGATGCATCGATTAGATAAAGGATTTTTTTTTTAAGGGATAATTGCGTAAAATACCCCTGTGGTTTGGGGTCGTTGCAAAAAGACCCATGTTGTTACAAAAATTGCAAATAGACACCTGTAATTGTAAAAGTGTTCCATCCGACGGTTTCTGTAACGATTTAAATAAATTGTCCAAAATACCCCCATATATGAACCCAATTTTGTTTGTGTGTTGAAGGAAGTCTTGACAAGGGGCGGCAGCACCACCGTAGCCACAACCGCTGCCACTCAAGCCCCACGCTTCATCGCCGCCCAAGCCCTCTCTCTCATCACAACCATCCAGCCCCTACCACCACCACCCAGCCATGCTCGTCGCTTCCATAAGTCCAAGCCCCCTGTTTTCGTTACCACCACAACCCTGTCAAACCAATCGCCTTCCCTTTCGTCGTCAAACCAATCTCACTGCCACAATGCCTTCTTCTCGATTCTTGTGGAGTTTTAATGTGACGGGATTTGTTTGTGGAATAAAACCTATGTGATTAGGTTTAGATGTGGTTGATTTACCCAAATTGCACAAACTTAGATCTAGGGTTTCCATCGCAATATGCGATTGAAACCCTAGATCTGAGTTCGTGCGATTAGGGTGGCGATTGGGTTCGGCGCAGGTGGTTGGGGCTCATAGCGAGGTTGGTGGCGGTGCAAGTGGTTCGGTTGATGATGGGTCTAGCGATGCAGAACTCACGGTGGGTGGCAGCGGCGCACTTGGGGCTGAAAATTGGGGAAATTGGTGATGGGGCTCTGTGGTGACAGAAATTGGGAATGGTTGGTGGTCGGGGCTGGGTGGTTGCAGAAATCGGGGATGGTGGTGGTGGTGGATGAGGCTCTGTGGTGACAGGAATTGCGACTTGGGGTTTGGTTTAAAGTGGCGGCTAGGGTTAGGGTTTGGTTGGATTGGAGAAGAAATTGGGACTTGATTGGGAGAGAAAAAAGTGGGGAGGGTATTTTAGTCTTTTTAATGTATTAAAATCTTTCAAACGCACTTTTTAAGAGAGTGAAGATCACGCTCCGTCAATTTGGATGATTTCTTTAACGATTGTAACACTTTTACAATTACAGGTGTCTATTTGCAATTTTTGTAACAACAGGGGTCTTTTTGCAACGACCCCAAACCACAGGGGTATTTTATGCAATTGTCCCTTTTTTAATGTATAGATATGGCGTTGTCTAGAATATGATACTCCATCCATCACAAAAAAATTAATTGAATTTGACTTGCACAAAGTTTAAGGAATTGGTCAACTTTTGACGGGCTTCCTATCTCGCCCGTTAAAAAATCTAGCTCCCTCGTCATTCTCTTCGTCTTTATTTCACTTCATGCGCGCACATGTAAGCTTGAAAACCTCATTGCCACCTCAAACCACCGTGTGCAAAACCTCGTCACCACCTCAAACCACCACACGGTCATTGTCACCAAATCAACCTCAAAATATCAAGCTCCCTCATTGCATTCTCTATCTCTTAATCTATGTCTTCACACACACACACAAACAAACACAAACATATACACACACATGTAAGCTGTAAAACCTCATCGCCGTCTCAAACCAACACCCATGGCCATCGTCACCCAATCAACCACAAAAAATTTAGCTCCTTGTCACTCTCTCTGCATGCACATTTAAGATAAAACCTCATCACCACCACCACGACCATCGTTACCTAATCAACCACAATGGGAAGCAATTCATACCAGATCTACAATTTTTTTTTTTGGGGTCTTGCAACAAAGATTATTTTCATGGATTTGGTATCAATTAAAGTTTGATGGATTCAGACTAAGAAGCACGAACTCCGATGCGGGTGCAGATGCGATACGGGTGCAGACACGCTGATACATCATTTTTCCAAAAAATAGGATACGAGTGCGGAGAGCATACGGCAAAAATTTATTAAAGTATATTTTATGTGTGTAACAATAATTATGCTATTGTAGACAAACAATAAGATAGTTTGTTAATTCGGTGGGCTGCTTTAGAAATATTGAAGATGCATAGCCAAATATGCTAAATTCTATACATGTTTTGTTATTTCTTGAAAGTAGTGGGGTAAGTTTAAAATATTGTCAAAAAACAGGGACCCAAACATAATAAATAAGATGGGTACACACTTACAATTAAGAGTTGTGGGAACAGTTTAAAAGATTGTCAATAAAACAGGGACCCAAACATAATAAATAAAAAGTAGAGTACACACTTAAAACCCTAGCTTTTAACCAGCCGTCACCTAAAATAACAGATTTGTTGACAAAGTCGAGAGCTGTGAAAACAGCTCTGCCATCAGAAGCCCTTGCCGTTGTCCCCTGTCGGTCACCTCTGCTGCCGAAGACCGTCTATCACTTATGCTGCCGAACATCGCAGGTCGCCGCTACTGCCGGAAGACCGCAGCTACCGGCGGAGGTTGTCCCTTCTTTTCTTCTCCTTCTTCTTCTTCTTTCACTCCTCTCTGCCAGAAAAACCCTAGGTGCGTGTCCCAGCCGTTTCCTTGGTGTGTCCCAGCCGCACCCAAGGTCCAGAAAATTGATTAAAATTTTAATTAATTTCGAACACACACCCAGTGCACCCATGCCGCATCCGACGCGCACCCGGTGCCGGTGCTTCACCCAAACTGCCGCACCTGTGCTTCATAGGATTCAGTTTGGAGAGTAAAATTGAGTTTTTGAAGAAATTAAGAACTCAATTTTTCACTGGTTCAAGGAACGCGGTTTTGACGGAGAAGGACGCCAAGAAAGAGTAGGCGAAAACCCGATAACGCCTACCTCGCCTAGGCTAACGCCTGTTGGACGCCCACCTCGCATAGGCGAACGCCCGCGACTACTCACCTCGCCTAATGCCTACTAAATAGCCACAAGCCTAGGCGAACCCTCGGCGATCCCTCGGCGATCATCACCTCCACCGGCAACTATCACTGGCATTTCAATCAAACGCCACCCTAACATCCTCACCCGTTTCAAACTTTGATATGATACTTGAGGAAATCAAATCCGAAAAATAGTTAATTTAACAAAAATAAAATGCAAAATCTCCTATGCAAAATGCAAATATGTTGTAGTTGTGACAGAGGCGGCATAAATGGTGGTTGTTAAAGGAGGCGTAGAGCGGTGGCGGTAAAAAAACAAACATGGAAGTGACTACGGTGGGAGAAATTCGGTGGATGGAGGGAGGAGAGAAACGAATGACTGTGCAGTGACTATGGGATGCGACAACTGCGGTCGTCAGTGCGAGGCAACAGCAGTGGGTCATAGTGATCTAAGTGGCCACTATGGCATGTTAAAGGGAGATAAGGGGGAAGGGCAATGGTCCAGTGGTTGAGAAAGGAGAAGAAAGAAAGCTCTGAACATACAAAAAAGAGAAGAGATTTGTTTAGTATGAGAAGGGAAAATGTGGATGTTCATAAGATTTTAGTCTAAAAAGGGAAACCTAAACAATAATTTTGGGACAGCCAAAGAAGAAAATATGACCAACTATTTGTGACGCATGGAATACTTCTCTAACGAATTTTATCAATTTACTTACACAAAGTGTGACACGTAAAATACCAAAAGCATAGTTTAGCAAAAAGCAACAAAGCCAATTAAAAAAAAGTCATATCAAAAATCTAGAACTAAAAGCAAAGTTTACAAAAAAATGTGAATAAAGAAACAAGTTTGACTAGAGAGCATGTGGTTTGAGTAGGGAGCATTGAAAAGGAATCATATAGATGGATCTAAATAGTTTGGCACAAGGCTTACTTAGTTAAATAAAGTACCCATCAGATATCTATAGAAAGGTACGAGTAACATGCATGCACAAACAAGCTCTCTTTTATTGTTAAACACAACTCATAAGGATTTCTGAATGATGCTATTTCGTAGAACAATAGTTAACAATATCACCCAACGCCATGAGTTACCTTTATAACAGACATCAAGCCAGTTTTGAACTGTAATACACCTCGCCCTTCGCTATTAGGATCCAGATTCTGAGCCAATGAATAAGCATGCTCGCATACTGCATTAAATAAACAGAAGTTTACAGATTTGATTGAATAGGAGTAGATAATGGGAAAGATAGAGATGAAAAAAGAAAGAACTCTGGCTTGAACTGAAAACTCAATATCCTAAATCGACATAGAATTCATAATTCAGACGGTTGTATAATTCAACTGAAATATCAATATAACTAAACAACATAGTTAGACCATTTAACCTAAACTCATTTATTTTGTTAAATGACTACCAAAGACACATTTCCCCGACCAAGAATCATGTTTCATTATCTTCAAGTGTAAGGTCGTGATATTTGGCTTCTAAAGCCTATTATTATTTCAAACACTTTACCTCAGTTCACCTTCAAAAATGAAAAACCAAAAATAAGAAAAGAGAGAACTTGAGAAAGAGAAAAAGAATGGCAGATCATACGGTACGCAATTAAATATCTTAAGCTACACATGGTAAGGAGCTTTTTTTTTTTTTTTTTTTTTCAAAATAAATTTATACTCGAACTCTGTTGCTACTAATTCACAAATAAGGTAAGTACTAATTCGTAGTTTGATCAAATCTGACCGAAAGTCATTGGTGAACATGTCGTCTGCTGATTGAAGGATAATTTTAGCTATATCAAACTCAATTAATGTTTGTCAAGTGAGAACACGAACAATTCCCTATTAAATCCGTTTACACCACCCTTTATCCTCTGAACAGTAGACAACAAAAATCTTCGTCTTCAAGTGCTGTTTTAGGATTACCATGTCCAACCACAACAACTGGTTGCTTGGGCATATTAGTGCAAAAAGAGTGACACTCATGACCATGACATACAATGCCTTAACAATAATGAGAAATTAACTATTACAAATATTGGCACTCCTTTGCAACAAAGAACGAGGACTAGGAAAAAGGAGCATTTCAAAACAATCCAACATTACAGACTTGTGGTTAGTCATTCAACCTACTAAGATAAGGACCAAAAATACCTATTGCTCCAGATTTAATGAGTGCATTCTAGGTTTCACACAATGGTACAAGTCTCTTCAGTATAAAAGAGTTTGCGGATTTAATGTACCAGGGGGTGCAGGGATGGGGCCACCTCAAGATAAAGGTAAGGTGGTCCCCACCATCACCATAATTTTGGAAAGTATCCTAAACTAAAAACTTATTAATAAAGGTACATGCATATTAGTAACTTCATTAAAATTATAGCGTTGCTAGTTGAAAGTCTCTTTCACAAATCAAGCTAATGGGCTTCCGTGTTACCACTTACCAACGAGTACATGTGAGCTATGCTGAAGTTCACATCAACATGCTATTTAGAACAGATTTAGATGATGTGCTGTTGGCTTTAAGTCAAAATGCAAGCAATTCACAACTAGAACTGAAGATCAAGTCTCCAGCTGATTGTATTCACCATTATAAGTAGAATAAACAAATTAGATTACTAGTTTCTAACTTGTATTTCCTTGATTGCATTCCGTTTGGTACGGACGAAGTTCAAACGTTCTTGCTCCATGGATGTCAATTCTGACGTGTTGTTAAAGTCTTCAAATTATTCCTGCTGGTGATGCACCTTGAATGTAAATTTTAGAGGCTACTATTATGGTTGGTGCTAGTCAGGGTGATGCAGTATCCTTTTATCCTCAGAGTGACATCGCTTCCTGAGTTTCTTTCAAGCTGAATTGGTGATGGAGTTAGGGTGAGACTTCAGAGTTCCGCAACTGTTCAAGCTTCTAGCTAGCTGGTTGTTTTAGCTACTTGTTGGGTAGAGGGCCATTTCCAATTGTTGGTAACTTCTTGAATGAGTTTATCAGTAGTTATTGTCTAGGATTAGGTGGCTTTGTGATTCAGTGGCATATATAGTTATTGAGTCCCTTGGGTTCGACCCTGGAGAGCTCTTAGGTTGTCTCTGGTTCTTTCAATCATTTTTCTCAACCATAAAAAAAATAAGTTCTTGTGGCTTTGTTTAATTTCTATAGAAGCCAAAAATACTGGTAGCATTGTACTTTCGGAGTTTGGGACGATGATTTCCATCAATCGAGGCAATTCTTCTCGTAGACTTCGATTTTGTAAATTTGTAAATGTTCTTCTATCACATTGATAAATATATCAACTTAACAATGTCACCTGGACTCCCCAGATCAAGTCCTAGCTCCATAACTAGCAGGTGCATTGTAATCAAGACATCTTGTATCCAAGGTATTCCAGTTCGTGTACAGACACGAAACCTTGTCTAAACCAGCAAAAAACATAGTTTACCTGCTTAAAAACTTCCAAAAGTGGCACTAAAAGTTTCTACATATCTATCCCACCAGAATCATGTTGGTACAGAGTGCGGCTATTGCCGCGTCTTTTTCAGCTATTCCCATAAAGTTGAAAATCTAGCCCCCCATTGCCAAGTTTGCCACTCTTTTCCTTTCCTTTTACCAGTTTCTAATTCAACCATTTCTCTCTCCTCATCCTAACTGTACAGTTTTCTCCATTCTTTGGATACATAGCTTTCACATATTCAAAACTCACGAACTGAATTCGAAACAAAACCTGAAGAGATTGAAATATAGAAGCTATCGAAGCTAATTCAGTTAAGTCCCCAAGAAGGCTTGTAAAAACGAGTTTGATTTTAGATCAAAGCTGCGTAGAATATTATTGACCAAATTGGGAAAATGCAGATTGCAAGCACATTTGCTGCGCATATGAGTAACATTTCACCTGAATAAGTCTCGGCCCCTACATTTACCATTTGTTTTCTTTTATTTGCAATGATGATAAAAAAAGATTCTTTTTTGTGTACTTTTACTATTTTCTGTTTTCGTTTTGGGTAAAATTACTCAAATAGTGACAAAAACTGAAAACACCTCCAAGGCTTTTCAGCTTTTTTCACCCAAACTTAACCCAATGTAAGGAAAAGTAACTAAAAAAATTTTGGTGAAAACGATAGAAGTACAGGAGCGTATTTTCTAACTGAATACGAAAAATCATGAAAATGAAAACACAAAGTGGAAACAGAAAACGAATATGGTAAACGTACGGCCCATTCTCTTGTGTTGGGATTAATTAATCCGCACCAGCAAGCACCATTCTGCTGCTGAGATCGAAAAAGTTGAAATGGAAAGTTTCGTCACGAGGGGGGCAGCGGCAAATGGAGGAGATTTACTGGAGGACTCAATGATGGATCTTAATAAGCCTAAAGTGGATCTTAAGAAGCCTAAAGAGGGGAAGTGGGAATTTCGAGAGAGAAGGAGAGATGAAAAACAAAGAAAGGAGCAGAATAGGCAACATTGCGCCAAAATTTTGGAGGGGAAAAGCCACATCCTGAGTACATCTTTACCACTAAAACACTCTAAAAAGTATGCGTGTCAATCATACATCGCCTGGTTAAATCGGGAACATTCCAATTGCAGCTCTTAAAACTAATCTAGCACCATGTGGAATTTGGCGGTTCAAGTGAGAGATTGAGTTTCTACAAACTCAAGTACCCTAGTTTGAGTTTCTTGGCCTAATATTCTCATTAGACTCTTTGCTGAATTTCATTGATTATTTTGGTTAGTTTCCTTAGTTTTGGGGTTTTCCGTGTTCTACCGCATAAACGTACCCTGTACAAGGCTCCCCCCCCCCCCCCTCCTCCCCCTCCTTCACTTTATCCTTCTTGCATGAAGAGATGTGTGCAGATCCGGCCCTAATAGTACCACCCAAATTTTAATCTTGCGTCATAATCTTATAATTAAGTTTCACCATATGGTCACGCACATAAGTTGGACAATTGGTATGGATAAACAAATAGAAGAAAAAGAAAATGAAAGAGGCTTTTCACAGTCCTAACCTAATAGATTTGCACTTCATAATCTTCTCCGGCAGTACCAACTTCAAACTACTGGTGCTCTTCAACACGCACCTTCCGTCAGCAGCCTCTCGTTTTCTGGCATCCCACCATGCTATTGCAACAGCAATAGGTTTCTTAGATGAAAATTAGGTCTTTGGGATTCTATTTACTGCAGTTCAGCATATCAAAATGACTACTCGTCTCCTCCATACGAATATTACTCTCGCAGCGCATGCAGCAGCAGGTATGATCTAAACTTACTGATATGGCTTCTCATGTTTCTGGTAGTTGGGTTGTTGGGTTCTTGATCACTACAATTACTGTTGCATAAGTCAGGTGGTTTCAGCCAGCCATCCAATTTTGGCTTTCTGTACTTGCATGCAAGTAGTAACTTAGTTGACTTAGGGTTTAAGGGACCCCAATTTAAATAAAAAAAAATAAGCAATCGGGTGCTCATCTTGTCCAGGATCGATATCATTGCTACTTTGCTAACTCTCCTTGGGCTCATTTATCCCCTCATGCATCCTAGAAGCACCATCGATACTCCTCTTTGGACGATTATCATATCCATATAAAAATGAGTATGGTTTCAAGTCTGAATGCAGGCAGTGGAGAGTGCAGATTAGTGGCTAATATAATTAGGTTTGGATAGTGCTGGTTATGTAAAGATATCGAATTCTACGAGACAGGGTTTAAGTTTACAGCACATCCCCAAAAAACACATCGAGGACACATGATAGAGAAAGCTCCAGAGCATCAAACACTTAATCAAAGCATAAACGTTACTATTTAAGTATGTGTATGTAGAGATATAATCTCACATCGGGAAATATTTACCAACATTTCAATATGTAAGTCTTATGGGCCTCTCCGGTTTAGAGTCGAACGTTTTCACATGGTATCAAAACCAGTCGATCAAGGCACAGCATACACTTAAAAACTAAATGCACCACCGCCTAGCTTAATCCATCCACATATTTGGCCCACTCAAACAGAGGTCTGGCCACATGTGAGGGGGCGTGTTGAGATACAATCCACATTTGTATAATAGTAATTAGCACTTCAATATATATCTGCCTTGTGGTCCTCACCCGTCATTTCCAATTGGTTTTAAGATGCACTTTCACATAACACCGGAGCATGTAGATCCAGACCCAGCAAACAATTCAAAATTAAATGTACCGCCACCCATTTTAATTAAACCACTTGCTTGGCCCACTTAAAAGAAGTCTAGCCAAACATGAGGGGGACTGTTAAGACATAATCCCACATCGGAAAAATGCTAAATACAATTTCAATATTCAAGCCTTGTGGACCTCTCTCGTCATTGCCATTTGGTTTTGAGTTAGGTACTTTCACTTAGGGCCTTTGTTGCAAAGCTTCGACTCGTTTCTCATATGCAACAAAGAAGGAGAGAAATAGAAACTGCTGGCTTACTAAGAATCGAAAATATCACATCATGTCCAAACTGAAGTCAGCTCCAATGGTTCCTATACCATCTCATTTTAACCACATCAAGCCTAATCAATCTGGAATCACTTAAAAAAAGTTCCACAGGAAACACGTTTAATATGTGCAATAGACAGAGAGAGAGAGATGCATACAGATCCGCGATACATTTGGGTCATCGTCTTGAATTTCGTCAGCTGCTCTTAAAATGGCATCAATGTCCCTATTGTTGGCAAGGGAAGATGGCACATTCGCTACAATGCCACTACTGGGAAGCCCATACCTGTCGGTGCCAGTCCTCTCCCTCCTTAGCGCTGCACGCACCAATCGCTCCCACAAGATCTCCGCTCGCGACATCTCCTATGTTCACAGAGAATAAAGCAATAAATTAATCTAGTATGTTATCAACATATCACTTATCAAAAAAAAAATATGAACTAATCATAGTATGTTTGAGTATAATTCACCACTAACATCAAAAAAACGAAAAGAGTAACTAAAAAGCACCAAGTCACGCAGAAATCACTAGTCAATAGTCAAGCAAAACCTGCAACTAGTCGAACTTCAATGATTATGGATCAACTGTCAAACAAATTTCCAGAAACCTGACGAAAGTTACTTAAACTCAAAATGGATTCCTGGATGTTGCTAATGTAACAGCAGCTATTTGTTCCTTGCTAACGGATGCTTAGCCACAACATATGGCAAATGTGTCGCTAAACATCCTAATCAAACATTATTGCATCAATTTGTGCATAGATATACTCATTCATAACACATTATGAACACTAGAATTACCAGAATCTATCAAATAGGTTCACGAACTACAACTCAGAAGCCTCTTAAACTTCCAAAGTACACAGCATTCCGTCAGATTGCAACTAACAACAGAGCGCGCGCGCACACACATAAATTGTGTGCGCGGGGGCTCGTGCATATTATTACTTTGAAATTTTAAACCCTAGAACTAACAGAATCGGTTAAAGAACTAGAATTCAGAAGATATGATCGGAAAAAGACGGTAACCGAGACATACCGGATCGGAGATCTCGCCGGGAAAGAGGGTCGACGGAGATGGAGATGCGTGTGCGTGTGTACTGTGTGTGTATATGCGTGCGTGTATGTGTGAATGAAATGTAAGCCCTAGAAATTCAGGCTGAAGGAAGGTATTGAATCTGTAAAGTGAAGGAGGAGCAGGGGGTTTGAAATTGGGGAAAGCGAGGGCACGAGCAGGAATCTAGTGCAGAGGATATGGGGGAAAGGTGGTGGACCGGTTTCACCGGGTATAGCCGGTCGTCGACGGGTTTGATTTGGTTGACGCGGTGAAGAAAACCTTCAAACGGCGACTTTTCATTGCTGTTTGAGCTGGGCCTACCGCCTTCCCTTTTTTATTTTCTCCTTTTCTTGGGAAGGTCACTATAAAAGGCATTTTCGAAAAATGTCACAAAAACTACCGATACATGCGACTATTTTACGGGCAGTTAGGCCAGTTCGAGGATAAAGTTGGGCGGGGGGTTAGGGCTGGTTTCGATGGGTTTTGCCTAAGAAAATTACTACATTCATGACTAACTCGACCCTGGCTCTAACCCTACTCAACCTAACCCCAAATCAATCTAGCGAGACCCCTGTCCAATCTTGAACCATTCTTAATTTTACTCTTCCAATAAAAAACTAAATCAAAAAAAAATTATGACTTCATTTAAGTATGATTTCATCAGCCCACTGTCAAAATCCTTGTACCACAGCCAACACACCATCGTCACCACCGCTGTACTTATACCCATTATACCTATACCCACTACCACTAGACCTATCACAGTCACCGCTTACATTCTGATCACCTACGACACTGTAGTCACCAATAATAACATCAAACTCTCGCTCTAAACTCTATCAGTATTGCCTCCAATAAAAAACCACGACCTTCAACTTCAATGCTCATCACCATGAGTAGATATGATGAATAATTTACAGTAAATTTACATGAGTTAGAGAGAACAAACATAAATGGCTTAATGAAACAACATATTTAGGTTTACCGCAAACGGTGTATGGCTAATGGCGAAGTCGGGTGGTCGATGAAGGTGGCTAACGGTGGCGACAGTTAATGCTTATAGAGATGGTGGTGGTGGGCGGCGACAATGGTGATCTGTATGTGCACGCGCGCGCACGTGAGAATTATTTCATATCAACGAAACACAAGTTGACACGTGTAGGCTGACCTGGCCCTAGCGAGTTTGACCCTTGCTCAATCCTAAAATTCGTTTAACGGCTGGGGTGGGTTATTGTTTTGATCGAACCCAATTTTAAAATTTTGGGTTGGGCTAGGCGGGGTGAAGAGCTGGTGGATAAGCCCGCCGGCGATTCGAGGAAATTTAGGCCACGATGGGTTTAACAAAACAAAATTTCATATTTCTATACTAATTGTATAACCAACTTGTTAGTGACTTTAGTTTATCATTTATGTCAATGTTGATATATATGTGGAGTAGGTATATCTATAATGCTTATAAGGCTACGATCTATATCGATAAAAACATATTATATACAAGTTGTTACAATGATAGTTGTTTCAATACATATGCTTCACCACTATGCCATAAGTAAAGCCTAAATATGAGGTCTATACTTGCGATATTTTATGATCAGTCTTCCTTTGGGACTGTTAAATCTTCGACTATTCTTGTTCTCTTATGCATACGGGTGAGCAACGAACCACTAATCCGATCTGAGCCACTTGAAAAGAATCCCCAACGCGAGGTTGGTTTGGTTCTGTTCAAAAAGTTCATATTTTTTAATTTATATAAATCAAACACCTGTACATCTTTTCCTATAGATTATATCCAATATCGGATGTGCAAAAATACAAGATTCCCCTTATAAGACTTTGCTCATAAACTATTAAATACCTATTTGACTAGTCATTTTGAGATAGGCATTGCCCCTTGGGAAGGATGTGAATGGGCGTCACAGATTTCGTGATGGAGTGTAGGCTTCAGATTCTAAGCTTTCAACAATTTGAGATGAATTTTATGATATTTGAGTTATAGCATAGAATAGTCTAGCTTTAATTTTTTTTACTTTAGGCATTTATGTTGATGTTGTGCTCTTATAAGATTGTTCCCCATCTTCCTATAGAATTATGCCACAACATGCAGCTACATACAACATTAGAGATGGTTGTAAGGGTTAAAGTAGTCATGTCGTAGGGGGGGAACCTAGGAGCAAATGGCCATCAAGGTCCATAGATCTTTTACACGATCAAGGCATTTTATCGCCTAAAATATCTTGCATTTATTGTTACTGACTAACTAGAGGATGCCAAGTAAATTGGAAAAGAGAGTTAAGTTTTTTAATATCCCCGCTCGTAAGAAAGTGGACCTTGCCATGTATCGATTAGATAATGAGACTGAATAGTGGTGGAAGATGGTATCAAAGGTAATTTTATAAAGCTCGAGCTATGTTATCCAGTTAGGTTACCTATGGCTCAAAGAAACAAAGGCAAACTCAGTTATATCACACGTCAAGAGGATGGTTGAGACAACAAGGGTCAGGCGGGTCTATCCCAAATTGGTTAGAGAAAAAGATTTTTGGACAAAAAAGATATTCAAGAAAAATTAAGTACCAAAAAAACTTTAGCTACCGAAACAATGTTGATATTAATGCAAATCTCGTAAAACACGATAGATTGCACGAGATTTAGCCCATGTCCTTATTTAAACATCTTAAAAGGAAAACAAGAAATTTTCAGGCAAAAGCTTTTTTCTATTTGATGGATTATTCATCATCACAAATCTAGTTATATATATGAAAACTGAAGTTGAGATAATGTTATCCAGTCATTACTTACTTGGACAGTCTTTTAATTCGCCATATGAACTTTCCTATTTTGAATTTTTAAAATATTTTAAATTTACTTACATTTGTAATAATACTTAAATTCTTAGATTTTAACAAAAGGAATTCTCTATATATTATTTTTTAATCTTAAATATTTTTTATTGTTTACGGAAAACATAATATTCTTCATCAGTTTTTCACTTAAAACTATCTTAATCTCCTTTCTTTTATTTTATTGCAGGTTTTATATATAGTTTACGCTCTTTTTTTTCAATCATTTATTATGTATTGTTACTCTTTTTCTTTTCTTGGTGATCTTCAGTAATACAACTTCAACACACGAGCTATTATTGTTAATATTATAACTGCAATTGCTATTAATTAGAACAGACTATTTCTATTATTCCATGCACTATTTTTCATCTTCATTTGTCACTAAAAATGAACAATTATTACTCAAGTTCATTTCTAACAATAAAAGTTGGTAGGAGAACCCCTTTAAAAAGGTAAAAATTAAGTTTTGATTATCTTATTGTCACTACCAATTTTGTAATTGTTATTAAGCATTTGATGCCAAGGAAAGTGGGTTCGTACCTACGTGGAGGTGGCACAAAGGCTGCAGTTTGAGTCAGCTTCTAAGTATGCAAAGTGAAAGACAGTGAGGGCGGAGTAAGGGCAGAAAGCAAGGCTTCCCAGACAGGCCTTGAGAGATGACAGTACTGTTGAGACAAAGCTGAGACGAATAGGGTCGGCAGTCGACAGTCAAAGTCAAGGTCCAATGTTACGGTCCAAAGTTATGTCCAATTTGTGTTTCTCTCTCTAGAATCCAAGAGCTCTCAAATTCTAGAGTGAGAAAATGATTTTGTAAGAATGAGCCAAAAGTCCTTGAATAAGTCATAAAATCCACTATTTATAGAAAACAGTGTGCCTATGTCATAAAATGCTATATGTCGTACCCTGGGAGTGACACGTCACCAGGGGTCCGAAAATACCGGTTCTTCGTTGGACTGTCGGTTCCCAAATTCGCGTTGCCTGCCCCACACAGCGTCGTTTTACCTGTCTAAGAAGACTGATCACACCTGACAACATGATCAGAGTAAGCCTGTTGCCCCAGCCACCGGTCCAAGCCCTTACTGAATCCCACAAGGTGTGTCAAGAGACGCCTAGAGAACCTAACAGCGGCAAGGGTTGCCCATGTAGCCAACTGTCAGGCGGACTAGGTGCGAAGCCCTCCAAAGACTTACTACGGTCCAAGAGTGACCCGGGGGTCATCGTCCTGGGGGCCCTGATGGTCACTGGTAACGTGAGTGGACATGGTCGCAACTCAGTGCCTAGTGTCATACAAGTCACCCTAAGCAGTGATAACTTTGTGGTAACTAGCCTATCCCGCTGTGAAGGGTCCTCGCGCCGGAGCACTATGAGTAGAGCCTCCCGGAATGAAGACGGCGATAACTTTGTAGTAACGAGCCTATCCTGCTACGAAGGGTCCTCGTGCCGAAGCACTATGAACGGAGCCCCCCGGAATGACGACGGTGATGGCTTTGTGGTAACGAGCCTATCTCGCTGCGAAGGGTCTTCGTGCCGGAGCACTACGAGCGGAGCCCCTCAGAATGATGCACACTCCGGAGAGTGGGTCGAAGCATGTTCCACGTCCATGGCGTGGGCACATGATGTGGTGAATGAGTGTGATGCCCGGAGGCGTGTAACATGATTGTGGCACATGGGCGCGGTGCCTACAGCACGAGACATTGATTGTGGCGCATGGGCACAGTGCCTACAGCACGAAACATTGATTATGGTGCATGGGCGCGGTGCCTATAGCACGATATATTGATTATGGCGCATGGGCTCGATGACGACCGTCGCGAGATAATACCTGGTGTCGGGGCACATATCATGGAAGTGGCGCACTGGCACGGCGACGAACGTCGTGGAGATGGCGCACGGGCACTCGTCGAGGGTCCCGAAGACGGGGCGTGAGTCGAGTGTGCATGTTATACAAAAATAATAAATGCGATCTTTAGTAATGACAAAGTTGGGAGTGATGGTACGCGGTCGTCGGTGACGAGTCATTTGGCGATAGCTAGCGACTTTGGGCTATGGGCATCGTAGACGCAGTGCGCGTCCGCGGGTGACGGATGACGGACGTCGCGAGGTTAGTGTACGAGCATCGGTAAGCATTGTAAAGGTGCAAAGCCCCGTGAAGATAAGTGCGCGTGGGAAGAGAGGCCCAAAGGCCAACACTTAGGGGAAGGCCAAGGCCAACTCCCTTGGGGAAGCTGAGGCCGACCCCTTGGGGAGGCTGAGGCTGACCCTATGGGGTGGCCAAGGCCAAGGCCAAGGCCAACTCCCCTAAAGGGAGGTCAAAGCCATTCCCCCATTTGGTAAACTTCGGGCTCGTGGACAATGAGGAGTTGGGAAGTCGAGGTACGACGAGCGTGTTGCCGTGAGTCGCACTCACGTGACGAACAAGGGGCCAAAGTCACACATGAGGCGTACAAAGTGAACAATGCGCGGAAAGGACTTTGCGCTAGAAGTGAGTAACCGAGGGGTTGGGGGGCCGAGGCCGACTCCATGGGCAAGGGGGAGGCCGAGGCTGACCCCATAGGGTTGGCCATGTCCTTTGCCCTTTGACCTTGCTGCTCCAGTTGCACCGTTCGCCGATGTTTTTGGTGAAAAGGTGCTCGGGTGGTTGCGGTGCGACGAACATGCTACTGTGAGTCACGTTAACGTGAAATAATTGGCGTCTAAGTCGCGCATGAAGCGTGCAAAGTGAAAAATGCACGTGACTTGGGTGCGCACACTTTGACGGGTTCGATGCGTTAAAAAAATGACCGTTAAATGTGTCGACGTGTTGGCGTGAAGCGAGACCCCTAGTGGGCCCTTGGGTCCGACCAAGGTAGGTTGGGAACATCATATAAACACGAGATCTTTCAATAAATATTTTAATTGTTGTTATTCTCGTGTGCAACGCACGAGATCAAAACTAGTAACCAATTAATACGCATCTTGGAGGACCATCCAAAAGCTCTTTTTGTCGCCGATGTTTGATCAAAGACAAGAAAATCATAAGCAGTAAGGAGAAATTTACTATCAACTCCTTAAATCTTATTTAATTCTGCATAAATTTATTTTCCTAAATAAATTCGCCATCTACCTTGTTGAGCCACAATGGTAGCTTTATCAAGTACAGTTGCCTTTTTTTTTGTCATCGATGTTGCAATCACTGATATATTTTGATTCAACTTATCAGACTTTTAAACTTTTCTTCTTGTCACTCTTTAATGAAGGCCTAGGTGCAGTTGGCACTAGTGGATCTGCGAATACATCCTCATGTTCCTTCCAAAGTTTCAAGTATGATATCATATTATTCTACCATTTTGTCCGTAAATGCTTCGTTTGACAAAACTTTTTTTTTTGTTTTCAATTTTTAAAGAGCAGCTTAAATTTTTTTTTTTACAAAAACAGGTGGGTGTTTGATAACCCTTTTTTTTGGTGTTTGGTAACCCTTTTTATTTTGACTTTTTTTTTTGGTGGTTTGCAATGGCGGTGGTGGGGCATAGCGGTGGTCGACGGTGGTGGTCGTCGGCAGGCGGCCCGCGGTTGTAGCGGCAGTGGCTGCTGCCCGGTGGTGGCTGCCAGCGGCCGGAGGTGGCTGTCGATGGTGGCTGCCGGCTGACGGTGGTGACCAGAGCCAGCTGTCACCCTGTGGTGGTTGCCGGCGGCTGGAGGTGGTTGTTAGTGGTGGCTGTCGGTTGGCGGTGGCTGCCGGAGGTGGCCTCCGGCCAGCGGTGGTGGCTGCCGGTGGTGGGTGCGTTGTGGTGGAGGTTTCAAAAAAAAATTTAAGTGAAAAAAAAAGAGTTTTTTCCTCTTCTTTTTTTTTACTCTAGAATTTAAAAAGTGGTTTTTTAAATTGAAAAAAAAATGGTTACCAAACGCATTTTTTTTTCCAATTTTCAAAACTAAAAAAAAGAGGAAAAAAAAAATAGTGTCAAACATGGCCTAAACCTCCTACATTTTCCTTCTTTTTCCCAACGATAGTTTTTTTTCTTTTGCACTTTCATCTACTTTTTCGGTTGCACAATCTTTTTAAAATATTTCGTGCAGGACAGTAAAGCAAAGCAATGGAAATTTTCGAACCTTTTTTTGCATCAGGAAAAGTCTAACCATGAAATACATAAACATTTTCGGCTTGCTTTAGAGCCTACACTTGGCCTTTATCATAGTGAATCCATTCCAAGTTGGCTTTATGAGTAAGCAAATCTCTCAAGGGTTATCTATTTCTTTAGTTTGCTCATCATAATAGTAAAACTCACACAAGTAAGCTTCACAATCTTTAAACGGCCTTTCAGTAGCTTTGATAATGGTAGCTTTGCCTTTCGGAGACATCTTTATACATAGGAAGTCCGAGGACGGAAGAACTTTTGGCCAGTGGATGACTCATAAAGGTCAAAGGGCAAGCCAAAGGTTTATGCATTAAAATAATATAGTCTTAAAGAATTTACGTTAACTAGTTCCGTCCAAACATTGTTGGTGCTTCAATCTGCTTCATGATGTCATACCATCCAAAACCACTACCATGCCTAAACTCTTCTACACCAATCCATTTTTTTCTTAAGAGCTTTCAAACGATTCGTTACCTTGTCAATATTTACTTTCACTGTACAATGTTCATTCATTGGTTTTACGACAACATAATATGCTGCATATTAGGCTTTTGACCATTATTTTTCAGGTAAAGCAACACGTGGAGTATGCATTTATCTATTTGTTGCATCCATACTAAGTAACCTATTGAACTTTTCTCATCCTCCTCAATGACGTTTATTTTCTTGCCTGTTAAAATTATTTAATATGTACACATAAAACTGAAAATGTAGATAATTTAATAGAATTGCACAACCTCACATAGGAATCAGATAAATTCAAGCCTTTTGGTGCGCATACATGAAAGAAAACGAGGACTGAAATCACAATGAAATTCCAATCCAAAAATCAAAAGAAAGGGTATATGGCAAGAAAGCGCAACACCAAGGTGAAGAATGTTTAGTACAATCCTGAAACACTAACAGATTTCTAACAAGTACGTTATAAGATGAATTAAAATCCGATCAGTTTAACACATGTTGATCCCATATTCTGTTTGTTAAGTTATCCCTCTTTATTACGCCTAGTCTACTATCATTAGATACGTCAACACATGCCTCTTTGTAACATTCCGGAATTTCCGGAATGTTAACACTCACTCGATCATATATACTAAAGCAATAATACTCTTAAACTCAACCAATTTAGTACTCCCAGCCAGTTAGAGTAACTAACCATTGAATAAAATAATACTCTTAGTGTATAGTCATAATTGAAATTGCTTTCACCTTTACTCTGTATTTACTGCTTGTATCCTGAAAATTCCTTTAGCAACTGTCCTTGTCCCTTTACCTTTACTCTGCTTTGGACCACCTCACCAACCAGTGCTTTACTCTTGTCTTGAAGTGAACATGGCAGACCATTTCCATTATGATGGAAACCTTGTCGCCCCTGAACACCTGAATATGCACACGTATATGATCCCTCTTAGCCCAGCTCTTGTACAAAACCAACGAGTTGACAAAGACAAAGTCTTGATTGGAAAATTCATTGACTCACAATGCTTTTCCGAGAAGAAAATCCAAACTCGAGTCAATGACTGCTGGTTCTTACAAGGCCCAGTCCATGTACGCAAACTACCCAATGTGTTCCTCTTCACGTTCTCAACGACCTCTGATGCCACGCTTGTATGTAACAACGCGCCATGAATTTTTTTTGGCGCACTCCTTCTCGTTCAACCTTGGTTTCCCCATGTTATCTACTCGTTGGTCAGATTTCCTACTGCGGATTTATGGATGCAAGTCTCCAATGTACCAAGCGATTGTTATATCTTGTCTCTTGCAGAAATGATTGGTGTTGCGGCTGGTACAGTGTTGGAAATTGACTGGTCGGAAAAACGGGTTACCAATACAGACTATTTCCGAATCATGGTCAGAGTTTATGTCGATATGCCTATCTTACGTGCAGTTTTTATAACACTGCTGGATGGCCTGGGCTGGGTCATGTTACGATGTAGCTATGAGAGAGTTTTTAAAGCTTGCTTCCGATGTGGACGGATCGGACATGAAAACACCAATTGCCATGTCTCTCTCACAGAGGTCGTGGAATTACTTTGCAGAGGACTGCTTCGCTGCCTGGCCCTGACCTGTATCCCTTATATTATCTTACAAACCAACCATGTTTGCCCACCCTCTTCGTGCGCTACCGAATTTCAATTGGAATCGTTCTTCCCGCATTTCAATTTCTATGGATAATGAGGGTATTCATCTTACCCACCTTTATGATGCATTTTCACCGGAAAAATCTCAGTCCTCTACCGATGATTTAGCCTTTATCACCGCCTCACAATCCCTCGCTTCTGACGATGCTAGTGTTAATGGTCTAGAAGATGCCCAGCTTAATAACCAAGATGCCGTAATTGGCGAAAATGTGGATGGACATATTGACTTGCCTTGAGATATGCCCATGGAGGATCTCCCAATAAACATTATGGTCCATGATATGGAGGGTGGGCTGGAGGAGCAGATTCATCAACCTGCTGGGGACTTTAACGACGCAATGGACATTCAAGAAAACGAGATGGATGTAACCTCGGATGAGGACACCGACGAAAACCCAGATGAAGCGGAGAGCCTGGATGTTTCTTCCGACCAAGAACCATCGACAGAAAACTCGGATTCCGAGGCTTCATCAATCATCGGCGCAACGACTGGGCCAACTGCGGATGCACTGCTGGCTCACGCGCCGACAGGATCTCATCTGCTAGATTGTGAAATCCAGAGCGTCGTATTGCCAAATCCTCCAAATCTGCCACTTGCTTTGCTTCACCGCCCTTGTGCGACACGTCAACCTCCCACTCCCCACTTGGCCTGCCGTTGGTAGATTGCACAATCCCGACTAGATCTCCACAATCTCCCGGTTCTAACCATGTGGTTCCAGCTAATGGGTTTCTCTCACCTCCTTTCGGTTCTGACCATCCTACCTACCCTCACTTGGGCCAAACAAATGAACCACCGGTTTGGACCACGGCTGGTGGTCCTGGCCCAACACCCTTCGTCTTACATTTTACCATTAACAGGCTACTTGCTGGACTATCTGATTTTGATCTACAAATTATATTTGGCCCTAACCCCACCTCGCCTTCACCCGCAGACATGTCCACCTCTCTGGCTTCACCTTCAAGCTCTGCCCAAATCCTTGAACCTCTGAATTTATTGGCCTCAGCTATAGTGCCGGTTGGACCGATACACGGGTCAAGTGTCGCTCCTGCGACCTATGCCAACGAGCGAACTATAGAAGATTGGGATGCTGGGCATGCACCAAGGGGGACTTTCCTACATGACCCGCAGCTAGATCGCTTAATTCAATCTGACATAGCTTTTCTAAGACGTGATCTCACTTTCAGTATTTCTGCCCCATTGCAGGACTCACCTAATAATTCTATAAGCTATATCTTGTTGTAGGAAATGACCAATGATCCTGAGAACAGTGCTGTGGCTTTGGAACCAATATGCTCACCTCAACAGGGTACTCAGTTTGTGGCTCCTGAATATGAATCGGATGAAGAGATGGCTGTGCCTATGGATTTACCACAATAGCTTATCTCTCTGGCGAATATGCCCTTGGCAGCAGCTCTTGCACCTCCCTTTTCACCCAAATTGGGTAAACGCCTCAATATGAAAGATGTCCCAGTGGCAGAAACATCTACGGGGAAAAAATCTCGTCCTTCAACCTCTAGTATGTCTAAACCATCTCTAGGTCACTCTCTCCCCACTACGCAGCTCAACAATTATATACCTGGAATGTTTACTGCATGCTCTTCTAGTTTACATGTGACTATCTATGCATATATGCCTGTGCGAAAAAAAGGGTACGAAATGATTTATATAACTGGGATTGTGTTGTTGAACCTAAATGTAAACTAAGGAAAATCACGAGGTTAGCTCCTTCCTGGTGTTTTCCTGATGTCTCACCGTTTGGCCTGAGCAATATGGCTCCTGGATCTGGGAATTTGACCTTTTTGGGTTTATCCCAGTCGAATAAATGACGTCGGGGTCACGTGGGACAACCGATCTACGTCGTCTCCACGAACGCCTATACTCGAGAATGGATAGAAAACTTACCTTCTTGTTCATTTGAGCCGCCCTGGATCTCGTCTAAGAAACGAGCAAGAAGTAATCAGGTTTACCCTTTCGTGCCGTTGAAAGTGAGGAGTGGTTTTCGGGTTTTGGGTGTTGTTCCTCAACAGCACCCTAACCCTCAATGATACAACTATGCTGGAACTGTCGTGGGCTTGGTCATGCCCTATCAGTTCGCGCAGCATTAAAGATGACCCGTCTATATAAGCCCATGTGTATTTTTCTAATTGAAACAAAAACAAATGTGGAGATAGTCTCTCAAAAATTCCTTAAATCTGGGTACACAACATATACTGGGGTTGATCCGGGTGGGGATTATGGAACGAAATGCGGTCTATGGGTTGGATGGACTGATGAGTTATGCGAAAGGGTTTTGCATCGTGATAAATTTTTTTATTTTGATTCACTTTACCCTCAATCAGGGGGAATCGTGGGTTGCAGGGTTTATTTATGGTCATCCGAACCTGGCCAAAAGACGTGCCACCTGGACCCGTATCTCTGCAATGATATCTTCCATCAGATCTGATGTCCTTTTGATGGGTAATTTTAATCAATTTTTGGGGCCATCTGATAAAGCGGGGCCCAACAGCACCTCACTCCCTGGAAATGATCTTTTAGCGGATTTTATTCAGTTACATAATCTTATTAACATAAAATGGGGGGGACCGTCCTTCACTTGGACAAATAACCGTCAGCAGGATGCTTGCACTTATGAGCGCCTCGATAGAGGGTTCGCTAATGGTGAGTGTACATCTATGTTCCCTAATGCTACTATTACCAACTTGGGAATCCAATCTTCGGATCATGCCCTGTTACTTCTGGATACCAACACAACCGTCCTATTTGGTCACCGACCTAAGCGCTTTGAAGCAATGTGGCTTAAACATCCTATGGGGAAGAAGATTATTTTTAAAGCTTGGCAGAACCAAATTACTGGATCCCCACTTTTCCAAGTAGCAGCATGGGGTACACTTATGATGAAAAGATTTATCAATTTGGAACAAGGAATATTTTGGTCATCTAAACACTCAGATTACCAATACATTAAATCAATTGTCTCATTTTCAATCCCTCCTCCTAGATCCATCTGCTCAGTCCCTGGAACAACAGACAAGGAAAAAATTGGATTGGCTACTGGACTGTGAAGAGATTATGTGGGCCCAGAAAGCAAAGACGCACTGGCTACAGGTGGGAGATAGAAACAATAAAATTTTCCATACCTCCACCATTATACGCCGAAATCGGAATCGTATTTCAACAATTACCGATGACACCAATATTATCTATAATTCCCACCCTGACATAACCAGGGGCTTTGTCAAGTATTTTAAAGATATTTATTGTACACACTCTAGACAAACAAACCATATCTATCCTGGATCCATATCTGAGAAAATTTCAAGACATCTGACTGCCATCAAATCAATTTTCTCAATAAACCTTTCACAAGCCCCGAAATCAAAACTGCATTATTTCAAATCAAACTCCTCAAAGCCCGTGGACCGGATGGAATCCCCGCGCTTGTTTACCAACAATGCTGGGACTTTATGGAACGACCTATTATAGCGGCGGTTCTGTCGTTTCTTCGATCGGGCCACATGCTCAGCGTAACTAATAAAGCCTTTATTGTGCTCATCCGAAATGTAAAAATCCGGAGAAACCTTCTGATTTTAGACCCATTAGCCTATGCAATACCATCCACAAGATTATCTCTAAAACTCTGGCCAATTATATGAAGACAGTCCTCCCTACCCTTATCTCACCCTTTAAGAATGCTTTTGTAGCTAAACGTCGTATTGTGGACAACATCCTTATTGCTTAGGAACTGACCAATAAAGTCAGAGTAACCCGACACACCAAAGCAAGTCTTGGCGTTATCAAAATGGATATGAGCAAGGCGTATGATCGAGTCTGCTGGAAGTTTCTGGAAGCTGTTCTCCATAAAATGCTATTTCCATCACATCTGATCCGACTACTTATGCAATGTGTATCTACGGTCTCCTTTGAAATTCTTATCAATTGATCACCATCTGAACGTTTTCAACCGCAATGTGGACTTCGGCAGGGTGATCCACTATCTCTTTATCTATTAATAATCTGCGCGGAAGCTTTGTCAGCAGCTTTGGTATCGGCCCAAGAATCTCGCAGCCTCCTTGGCATCCAGGTTGGTTTACGATGCCCAACAATAAACCACTTATTCTTTGATGATGATATTATGATCTTTACCAAACTCTGTAGCCAATCATTATCTTCGATAAAGTCTATTCTTGATCAATATTGTACGGAATCTGGACAGCAGGCCAATCTGCAAAAATCCGCAATGACTCTTAGTCCAAATTCAAGTTTGTCCATGCACATTATGGCCGGACGGCAACTGGGATTTACAATGTCAAGTGAATTTGGAACCTACCTTGGAGGCACTTTGGACATAATAACCAAGAAAAAAGACTTTTTTCGTGACCTCGCGGATCGTATCAAGGCACGATGCGCTTCTTGGAAAGGCCTTCTCCTCAATAAAGCATGACGGGCCACTTTAATTAAATCTATTTTATATTCTTTGCTTATTTACCATATGCAGGTCTGGCCGTTTCCGAGAAGTGCTTGCCATAAAATTGAACAAATGCTTGGAAATTTCTGGTGGTTTGGTAAAGATGAGCAACGGGGAATACACTGGATCAACTGGCATGCTCTCTGTGGGCCCCTTTCCACAGGTGGCTTGGCCTTCAAGAACCTACAAATCCTTAATAAGGCGATCCTGGCCAAAGTAGCATGGAATATATGGACAGAGCCTGATTCTCTGGTCGTGAAGGTCTTCTGTGGCAAGTATTGTGTACGACAAACCTTCCTGCAATCCCCATTGGTTAGTGCCTTCTCACCCGTCTGGAAAGGCATCCTGATTGGTAGATAAACTCTTGAATAAGGCTTACGATGGCAGGTGGGAAATGGTCGGCACATCAATATATGGCGCGACTACTGGATCCCTGATCAACCTCTTCTCATGACTATCCAGCCGGTGCCAACTAATCAACCATGCCAAAAAGTCTATGATTTGATTACTAATGGCACTTGGGATGAACATAAAATTAACAACCTTGAAACCAAAAAGATAACCCTAGGGGGGGGGGGGGGGTGAATAGGGTTTTAAGACTACTTTAAAAATTACAAGTAAATACTTCAAACTTAGAGAGGATAAAAATAACACTTGAAAAGTTACAACCAACAAATTTCAAACACAATATCTCAAGTAAGCAAAACTATTCAATCTCAACACAAATGTAAAACGATAAAGTAAAGAGAGAAGGGTTTAGAGATACTTGACACGGAGATTTAAATGGTTCGGCTTGATATATCCTCAAGCCTACGTCAACCCCTTCAAGGAAGTCCCTTGAAAGGCCCTAGAATCCACTAGTATGATCTTCCTTACGGGTCAAGATCGAACCTCTTACAATACCTCGATGTTATGCCCACATCAAGAACAAGCTTTGACAAACCCAAAGCTCCAAAGCTTGACATCCCCAAGCTTGATGCAAGAAACTTTAGATGAAGAAATGTGTACAAGATTTCACTCTCAAGAAGTAGACGAGTACAAGTTTAAGCACTAGAACAAGAGAGATGAGTGTATGATGACTTATGAAAGTGTATATCTCTCAAATGTAAGCTCACAATAAATGCTCTCTTGAAATGGATGAGAAATCAATGAAAAACAAGAGAGATTGAACAATTGCTTTGATCTTTGAGAATATGAAAGATAAGAGAGCTTTGAATGCAATTGATGAATCAAAACTATGCCCAAGATGAGTATTTATAAAGGTGGAAATAAATATGACCGTTTCGAGTTAGGTGGAGCATTAAATGCGCCAAACGGTAAATGCTGTCGACTGCAATGTCCTATTGCAGTCGACTGTATTCCAAAGTAGCCGTTGGAAATTCAAATTTCCAACTTGCAGTCGACTGTAATCCAATACAGTCGACTGTAATAGGCTATTGGAAGTATTGCAGTCGACTACATTCCAATGCAGTCGACTGTAATACCTCACTGCCCAACTTGCAGTCGACTGCATTCCTGAAAATGCAGTTTCCTAGTTTTTAAATAATGAAAAAATTTTATGCATGCAAGAGAAACCTATGGGCAAGTTCTAGGTATACAGTCATCGTAACGATCATCTCTCTACGTCTAGTTTACAAAGAAGGAAATAAAGCGTTGTAAAATTCAATCGACGAATTCCTTCTTTGATGCGTTCCGTTGAGAGTCTTTGATCGTGTTGCTCGTCTAATAGTCCGTTTGCATGAGTATGAGATTGTTCCTATTGCTTCATCAACTCAATGCATATTAGACAACATAAACATCAATGTTAGTTATCATCAAAACAAAATATAATCCTAGGTTAAATAACCGTAGGGTTAACAAACCTTTTCCCCCCTGAGCTTGCACACCGTATCCAAGCTATCTATATTGCCAAGCATGATTTTGAGGATCAAAGGGTGTGGGGACCCACAAAGGATGGCAATTATACTGTAAACTCCGCGTATTGGCTCATGTATGCTCGCCACTCCGAGTTCGTCCAGGCTCCTCCCAAACCACCGACACCACCGCCATTACTTCCAAATGATGCCTGGAGGAAACTGTGGACTCTCCCGTTACCGCTAAAGATTAATTTCTTTATTTGGCAATTACTTTGGGATTGTCTCCCTCTTAACAGGAACCTCCGGTGGATTAACTTCCTTGAAGAAGACTTATGCTCGTTATGCAATGACCAACCTGAAGATATTAATCATGTTTTTTTTCCTATGCCCGATGGTCCGTCCTATATGGTTTGGTATACCGCTAGGCATACGGACGACTGACCTAGGGTTTACGTTTCGAGAATGGCTCATTGCGTGGATTACGCCACATCCACCTGCTCGAAGTTCTTGGCTCAATATCATCTATTTTTTACTACTATCTGGTCCATATGGGTGCATCGGAACAACTTTGTTTTTCGCCAGACTCCGTTTAACCCTTTATCCATATTCAAACATATAATTAGCCTTACAAATTCAATATATCAATACAGCCATCAGCTTCCTAGTTCACCGAGAAATTTGCCTCAACCAAATTGCTCACCTAGTAGGGTGTGTACTACCTAGACCTGGCAAAAATAAGACCGTACCCATTACCCGAATCGTACCCGGGCCAAAATACCGGGTACGAGTACTAATATTCAATACCCGCCGAAATCTGACCCGTACCCGAACCGACCCGTAATTTTTGGGTCGGTCCGAGTCGATTTTCGGGTTACCCATTTTTTGAAGTATATATATAGAGAACTTTGTGCCCTAAATCGATTACCCTACATTTTCTTCTCAGTTTCACATTTCTCTGATTCTCTCCCTCTCAGAGTCTCACGCCGCCGCAACAGATCTGCCGCTAGCCCATCTCACACGAGACGCCGACAACCATATCATGATTCCCGATTCCGTCAGACGTCATCGGCGACCAGATCGTGAGTTCATGACTCACTCCGTCACTCAGCCCCCTCAGATCTTGCCGTCACTCCCCCGTCAGCTTAGCCCTTTCAGTTTCACGCAACCCTTTCAGTTTCACGCAATGCCGCCTCGTCGCCGGCCAAGATTTTGGCCGCTGTAGTAGCGTCGAGAGTCAAGACTCAAGACTCGAGTTAGCCCCTCTCACGGTCTCACCTATTTACTCCTGTCAGCCGAGTCAGCCCCTTCACGGCCTCATTCTTCAGCTCCGATGCCGTTGTGATGATGTAATTGTTGTTTAAAGTTTATGCATAAATTCATTAAATTAATTTTAATGAATTTATGCATGTAATGATGTAATTGTTGTTTAAACTTTACCAATTTATATTTTGGATTGTGGGTGGGATTGGGGAATGTGGAATGGGGTTAGATGCATGCAATTGGTCTTATGGTATAACAATTAACATGCTAATACTTTTATTTGTTATAACTTTTAATTTCTGATAAATTGAAAAGTGAAAATATTTTTACAACCAGAGACAGGAAGTGTGTTGGCAAAAATAAGCAAAATTGCAAAAGAAACAAAAAGAAAAAAAATCCGTATAGAGTGTATTAATATATGTTTGTTAAAAAGAAAAAAAAAATACTTGTACCTGCGGGTAGTACCCTACCCGCATGCAAAACCCTACCCGAAAAAACCCGGGTCCCAGGTATAATTTACCCGATCCGTTTTTACCCGTACCCGACGAGTATACCCATTTGCCAGGTCTAGTACTACTACCACATATACACCAAACACCCCTCTCTCTTCATTGGTCTCCTTGCTCCTGTCTTAACCCTAGCCAGATTCTTATGTATATCCAAACACATTTTGATTCTACTCGTTTGTTAGTAGGCATTGGTGTCACATGCTTCAAAAACAACATCCGATGCAGCTTGACCTCCTTCTCCGCAAGCGCATCGAATCGATATACTGCTTTATCACTTTGCCTGTTATCTACGTCTACTTGGGCTTTACATAGGAATTTCCATCATATTACTTTTCTAACGTCTTCTCAATTTCTTTTATCTCAGATGTTGGGATATGATGATATCTATGACACTGTGGCGCCGATTTTCTATGACATGTGTCATCTTATGAATAAGTTTCATCAGTATAATATTGCAAGGGCAGCCCCAAATCGCTTGGTGGAAGCGCAATTTTTAACTCTTTTTGCTTGCCAAGCCCGGACGAAGGTATACCAAGACTGGGTCATTGGAAATATGCGAAGCTAATGTACTTTTGTTATTACTTGGGGTAACTTAGTTTGCTCCTTTTGTTTAGTATCCTCTGTGTACGATATGTTGTATAGCCATATGGCATCTTGCATGACACTTCATAACTTTGATTTTATTTCAATGCAATTCTCTTATTATAAAAAAAGAAAAGTCAAGTATTAGTAAAAAATTCTAAACAACATCGACCCACATTGGAGTTCTAATGACCAAAACTAAAACTTATATTCTCTTTCTCTCGCTCGGTTATAATCCATACCCAATGCGATTTATTGTTGATTATCACTTACGGTAATAAAGTCAAATGAAAGTGAGTTTTTGAGAGCTCAGTAAGGTCGCTCAAAAATAAGAGTAACGGAATAATTCATTAATGCAATTCGACGATGGTTTTCCAAGAGTTCCAAAATGATCATAATTAGTTTATTCAAATATTAATATGACTTTCAGATACGATGCAAACAATCACAGATGTTATTGAACATGAGCAATTGCAAAGTCACACAGGCAATGTAGGGTAATCACTTAGCAAAGCCACTAAGGTGATGCTCACTAATACTGATAATTACATATGCATATCTACACCGGCTAGTCCATTAGGTACTAGTCCAAGGATAAAAAGAAGAAGAAGCTGAAAAGACATGAAAGGAGGCACCAAAATACTAAAAGCAATACGGACCATGAAAGGGAAACAGCACGAAAGTGAACAAGAACAAAAGAAGAAAATGCGAAGAAGAGACTATTATGGCTGATATTTTAAGAGAAAAAGCCCAAAACAAAACAAAGAATTCCCATGCGTGGCTCACTATAAAAGAACACTAATCTAACATGTTACCCTTCAACTACGGCAAAACTATATTTCATAGAGTACCAAAAATGATGTTCATTCAGATATATACAACAGCAGCTTGCAAGTTAAACGGACAAGATTTCAATAACGAAATCTTTTGATCTTTGTTGTTAAGTAAGCGAAGAATTAATTGAAGGCAGCTGTTCCTGCAATTAAATTTACTCCTTATTCCGAGATGAGTGATCTTTTCTATGCCCGCCAAGAATACGAGATATCTGAAGACCTCTGCTGAATGCTTGGTTGAACAACATTCGAGTTTGGAATTCTGAAACAAAAGGAAACCAGGCAAGAAAAGCAACTGGGGTGAAAAGAAGCAAACCCATCACAATTTCGTAACCACGAGCTAGAGTCCGCACTGATCCCCAGAACCCTACTCGATGAACAAGGGGCTTGCATGCTTGTGCAATCTGAAAAGGAGAAAAAGGACATCATACAATCAAAATTAAGTTTGAGATGTGCTAAGTACCATATGCTATAAAAGATTAAGCTTTTGATGGATCCAACACTGTATATCATACTTTGACACTTTCCCTCGCACGCAAGCCCACAATTGCACGTGCAGAAACAAATTAAAATGCACAAAAAAAGAGTGCAAATTGCCCTATAATATAAAGGAAGAACCAAGTATGCAAACGGCAAGAATCGAACCGAAGACGCAAACGAGAGTACCTACATCATGTTAAGTTACTGACTGCTCTAAAAGCTTAAGCTTTTAGAAACGTATACCAAACAAGCAACAACAAACTTTCTAGAAATAATCATGAGATACTTGTACATTCACAAAAGAAACTGAGCATTGTGATATTATGAAAATGGATTTTGGGACCATCATTGATTCAACTGATAAATCCGAACTGCATAATAAGTTAAGGTTCTACCACATTATACGGCTAGAGTTTTATGCAGTTGTGACACTCGTCACTGGAGTAAAAAAAGGAAATTTGAGAAACAAATCTAAAAAGAAACGTTCAATGTCATTCCTAATCTAAGTGACCTGTGACACTAGTGGACCAGTGATTGGAACTACCAGTTCGTTGAAGTTACCCGTAATGAAGATAAAACTACCAGGAAAACGTATAGAAGGGAAGAATGAACAATATGACTTACCAGAAGCAATCCCCAACCAGTTGGCATAAAGGCAAGAATGCACACCACCATGTCTTTTGGTGTCATATGGGGGAGCGCAATCAAAATTACCAAAATAGATACAAACGTAAGAAAGATCAATCCTTTAATAAGCCGAAACACGAGCTGAAATTTGGCACTGAATTTTCTCCGTCCAACCGAAATGGTCTGAAAAAAAAAAATTACGAATCACAAAATAGTTAGGGTAATATAAATATATTATACAAGTAAATCTGCGAACGATCCACTCAAAAAAGACAAACACAACTTGACTAGTCAGTAACCTGAACACAAGACCATATGACCCACTTCAATTGGGACATGATTCACCTATTTTCTATCTTTGTGATTATATTCTTTTATGCTTATCTACATCGACTATAACTTGTATGGAGGAGAGAATGCGACAATGTTATAACCAGAAAGGGGGAAAAAAAAAATTCTAGCAGAAATATGAAGAATTATCCCAACCTTCATTACAAATAGTATTAGGATGATCACCAGCCATGATATGCCATACACCTGTCACCCATGTGGAAAAGGTTACGTGAATGACATAGATTAGATGATATCACTTTACAAAATGGTGTGGTAAGGGTACAATTAAACTAGCAGGCTTTGACGTACCAGAAAACTTTTGGAATGCTTTGTGATGTTCAAGTGATAAACAAGACCATACTGATAGATGAAAAATCGTAACGCTAGCACGATCTCAGCAATGATACCACGCTTTCCAGAATGACGAAGGTGCTCTTGTTCCTCCTCCCACCATGATTCCCAACTTTTTTCGGGGGGTACACCAATACCACCTCGGTTGCTGATCCACTTGTTCCAATCTGTCCAATCATCAACTATCTTTTGCCACTCGAAACCAGAAGGGTTAAATAGGAAAGGTGCAAAAAGCCAGGTGCCGACCATAAACCATATTGATACAGTGATCAACACATAAGCAACTGCACCTCTATAGGTTTGTCCGAAAATTTGGTAAACAAGAAGCAAAATCATCAGTTCTAGTCCCTTCACAAAGTGGCTGCGGGAATAGAGCCGGTAGTTTTCCGCAAACTTGGCGTGAAATACCACAAATCCACGACCTGTTGGCCTATATTTTGCACCTCCATGAAGTAAAGTCCTTCCATAGTAGTGGGTCTTCGTCCCAAGCGAAAATGTGAAAAATACTGGGGCCAGCTGTAACTGCATCAGAATGAATTCACTCAGTGCTGTTCGGAAACCTTTCTCCAAGCCAATCTCCATCATCATAGGCAAAGCCATCAAAAATCCAATTTGCACAAATGACTGTGATGCAAGAGCCACTTGCAGAGGCTTATTGTCTCGAATTGCTGGTTGAGTACTTAGCCCCTGCTCAAGCCCACTAAGAACAAGATAAAGGCGGCCGTAGAGGAATACGTACACAGTGAGTACAGTAATCTGCCAGAAGAAACGTAATGAAGCTCACAAAACTGCAGTAAAAGTAATTAAGAGTTAAAAATGTACTCAAAAGAGGGTCTTTTGCTACTTACCAGTGTACTGAAGTAGAAACCAATGGTCGTAAAATAACATGATAACATCCGGAAAAAGTCAAAACGGTGTCCAAGCCTGTATAAGTCACGACTCAATGTCTGCTCCCCATTGCCGTTGGCTATTTTTGCCTCAAATAGAGATATCTGATTAAGGCCCACATCTCTCCCTTTCCCAACTTGTATGTACTCATGGTGAGTCACATTGCCTTCACGAAGCGTAGAATTAAAACCTGGACGTATGATCCCATCAGAAGAGTTTTCGCTGAAAGCCAAGATCAGGTACAAAAAACATAATTGAAAATTCTACTCTGAACATACCCGCAAATATGTCCTCGCTCAAGTTAATTATCTTGGAGGCTTTGCTAATACCCCCTCTAGTAAGGTGAAACAGCCTATCAAAAACGTCTGGATGACCATAGTGAAATCGAACCCTGCACGTTTGAGAATATTGAACATTAAGAAATCTCAGCAAGCACAAGAATAAAGGAGCCAGATTGAAAAAAAAATTTAGCACACTGAACATATTTCAACGTGCTAAGAAAATGCTTTACACCAGTGGGGAGATGTCTTCGGCTGTTTTACAAATCGAAGAACTGAGGCATTCAACACCAGTTGGCTGTAACTTTGGAAGTGAAAAGAACTAGTCCAACATGGCCTGCTTAACATTTGGCATAGACACACACAGACAGAACAGAACTACGAGAAAAGCATCTTCATGTAGGATGTTCAAGGGGCAAAAGTAAATGTTCATATAATTGTAGTTCATTACTAGCGAGAAGAATTGATGTAAGCATCCTTGCATTCATCATTACGGAGGACTGTTTCCGTGTTCTGAACCTTTTACCCCCAGGTTGAAATGGAGCAACCATCAAGACAAACACTACATATCATATATTTCTTAAACTTATCTACTATTTCGGGGTTGTTAGAGCAAGAAGAGAAAACAAAACACCAACAGCTTATACTTTAGCAGCATATTTGAACCTTTTAGGTGAAATCAATTATGCTCACACAATCATGTGCCACCAACTAATTCCCAATTCTAGTTCTGACTCCAATGTCCCATATTGCTCCACTGGTTACTAAAACTACCACGATTACTTCTGAAAATGGCATGCCTACTGTCAATATTTTTTTTTTGTTTAATTGAATTCAAGAACTTCGTTGGTAGGAAAATAACAATATACTATAATTTAACTTCCCAAATGCCCTAAATAAAAGAGTTCAGAATTGTAGCCATTGACCCATTTCTACCCTTCCTACTTTGAATGATTTATTATTTTTCATCCCCTTGTCTTCCATGTCTATTTGCAGGCTCAAAGAAGCTATGACAGAAGAGAGAAGGATTAAGACAGACGGTTAGTTGGAGGATGGCGCGTCTCACACCTGGAAAGAAAGTAGGGGATTCAAAGTTTTAGTCATGAGTGCCAATCAAAAATCAGAATTAACACTCAGAGATAGAAGGCCGACTTTGGCCAAAGAGGTTACTCATTTCTAAGACATGGATTCTCAAGACATATTGACCCTTAGAGCAGAAACCCATTCAGGCCTTTCATTCATGTTTGCCCGATATAAGCAGAGTCGCCAATTCTTCTATGTAGGTTGCTTATGGTGTCACCGATGGGGATAGTTAAGTCAACCTATCGCCAAACCGGATATTCTACCTAGAATGAGAAACTCGCCAAGAAACAAAATTTCGATTTCCTATTTGTGCAGGTCATGCTCAGGGCGTGGTTAAAGGACACATATTTGAAAAGGAAATAACAACTGCAATTCAACCGGGTATCAACGCCTTGAACTAATGTCTGCTTATAGGGTCGGATGATTCTATCTGACGCCATGCCAATCAACCATCTCTATCAAAAGCTAAGCTATCAAAGAAGGGCCGTCAATGTACATCAAGCTATAATACTCCCTCTCGGTGTGCAAGGCTCATATTGCACGTTGAGAAGCAAACAAAAAGATTAAAATAAGGTCACAAAAAAAGGAGTTACTAAACGTGACAACGCCGTGTAACCTGCACTAGCATATATGAATATAAATTCGGAAAATTTTGAGCCGAAGACATTAGAGCGGGTTGATCTGGCCATGTAAGCATGAAACTGTGAAATAAAACCCGTAATATTCAGTTCATTTGCACATGCCATTCAAAAGTACGTAAAGCCACCTGTTACGAGGAGTGAGAAAATATAAGGTCCTATATCAGAAAGGTTGAGCCTTCCACGTCATTCGATAGACCTTGTGGAATTAGACCCATAGAGAAGTAAATTATTTAATAAACGACAATGAACACAGCCACATTGCCGTAGTGACGAGATTTTTCAAATGGAAAGTCTCGCAGTATGTCTCCTTGCTGCTTCAAAAAATTGAGAAAACAAGCATTCGGAAAGATGTGGAACTCTAGACTTACTCTTTCCCTTTCCCACCAAAAGTGACCAATCTCACCCAAGGTTAGGATGCCTCCCATTTTCGCAGCAAATCTTGGATCGTCCATCCCCTTCACGTGGATGGTCCATTATCCATTTTCTAAAAAAGTAAAAAGACAGCGCTGCGCAAGATAATCTGGTGCACTTGTGCCTTTTTACCAAAAACCCCTGTTGCTTCCTTTAACAACCTACCAATCTAGTGGGCTAAATAGTCCACCGCACCATGGGAATGCCATAATCTGCCAAAAAGACGGGGGTTCGTTTGTCCAAATTTGCTGAGACATGTAATGAGTTATTGATTAAAAAACCATGTTACGCGCATAGGAGCACACTTGGCAAAGATCGCAATGTTCCATATCTTTAACCCATTTTCAGATTTCATAAAATCTTAGCCACTAATATAAATCGAAAGCCACTTAATTACGCTATTCCTCTGTTGCCGTATGAGAATTTCTAATTGAAGGAAAAACAAAAGATTATCTTCCCCCAAAAGCTAACCAGGAAAGCAAAAACAAAACCTACCCACAATAAGATTTCAGACAGAGACCAAACTCACCATAAAACCTAACTTATTTTATTTTATGAGATTTTCTTGGGTAAATAGGAACAATTGAAAAGTATTTCCTTTTATCTTTTACCAAAGTCCAGACTAATAGAAGCATAGAAAAGAAGCAACCAGTGGCAGTAGAAAGTGAGCAGAGAGTGGCGGGGGTCAAGGAAATTCACATCTCTTTGGGGATGGTTGAAGGAGATACTAATATGGTGGTTGTAATCGAAGAAGATTCACATCTGTCTAATTGGCTTCGATGGTGATGGGTTTTGTTGTGCAAAGAAGATTCACACATGGATTTAGTGGTGGGTCTAGTTGTGACAGGAGCTACAGATCCGAAGTTTGTGGTGCCTTGATGTTTGCCGGTGGTTTGGTTGTGGCGGTGGCGTTCGACAGATAGTGTAGTTCTTGAAGTTGGAGGTGGTGGTGGTTGCGGTAAGGGGTTGTTGCGGTATGATCCAGCAGTGGTTCATGATAGACAGTAGTTATTGGGCTTTGGCTCAGATACGAATAGAACGATGATCGTGGTGGTGGTGGTTGTGGTGTGACACAGGCGGTGAGTGGTTGCAATTATGGTTGGTTGTGGTGTGGTAGTAGCGGCAGTAGTATTTGTTTACAAGGGACTTCGGTGGTGATCAGCATGGTGGTGATTGTGGTTAGTGGTGGGGGGGAGGCATGGTGGAGGCAAAGGGGGAAGAGAGAGATAGAGAGTGTGTGTAAAACGCAAATTAGAGTTAATGAAGAGAGAGAGAAAAGAGAAACGATGCCTAGAGAGAGAGAGAACAGGAGAAGAGAGAAAAAAAGAGAAGTGGTCGAGCTCATTTACTGATTTGGATATTGCGCCAGACTATCATCCACACTAGACTCTTGATCTTAGAAAATACATCTTCGACCGTCCATCTCTGCCACAGAGACGGTCTAAAATGCTTATTTTAAAGAGCCACAAGTGGCTATAACCAAGATGCCCCTTCACCCTCATTTGCACCAATACAATGCGCCAGATGGAAGCTAGAAAGAAATAAAATTTGACATTAAGGTGAGACTAAGTATGAATTTCAAAACCCAATCCGAATCAAACGAGCAGAAATCCCATACCTACAAATTTTACATTGCTACAGAAACCTCCTAATCAAATTTAGCTGCATTTCTTTTGGGTTAATTACAATCCAAATTCAGGCAACACGTGAAACAGAAAACGACCCATCACCAACCTAAGATCGATCCACCGCAAATAGAAAATAGCCTATCACAAAATTGCTTGTTGAATGCATCAACAAACATTGTTCTACATCCAAAGCCAATCAAAGCAACATCATTGTTGTTCGAACAATGGCCTCCAAATGTTTTCCTTCTTCTTGCTCCAGACTAAAATAGAAAACCTCATTATGAACCACAAACGTTGACAGAGGTTTCTTCGGTGGTAGGCGATCCCTTTGGTGGCAGTGTCTACAGCGGCCACTATTTCATCATTGGCAGCAGCGGCAGTGGTTTCGTTGGCTGTGATTGTTCTTTCTTGGAGTCAAGTCACTATCATCACCAAAGATCTGAGATCTACAGATCTGTGGTGTAGTGGTGGATGATGGATGAAAAAGGGTGGCTTGATGTTGTGTGGAGATGATGATGGATGACGATCGACGTGGGATGGGATCAGTCGTCAGGGTGCAGTAGTGGTAATCAATGGTAGTGTTAGGTGTCTTGGTGGTGATGAGTGGTAGGTGTGGTGGTGGTGGTGGTAAGGGGGAGCGGTGGGATAGGTGGTGGTGGTGGTGATAGGTGCGATCATTGGGGTGGAGATTGCGATAGCGGTGAAGAGAGAGAGTAGAGAGAAGAGAATGGGTGAATCGGAGAACATTAACAGATATCTGAAGCCTAGAGAGAGAAAAAGGGGGCAAAGAGAGAAAAGGATAGATAACTAACGGGTATATTGGTAATGTGAACAGTGTGCCAGAACAACTGGCACACTCAATTTTTATGCTTGGAAAAATGCATGTTAGATCATCACGTGGTGAAAATGGACGGTCCAAGATGGGTTGGAATACGGGGAGCCATCTCAACCTTGGGTAGAAATGGACTGCCTATCCATACACGGGGTAATCCAAATATAGTGCTGGTAAAAGTGCGTATTATCTTGCGGATCTCAAGTCGTCCACGTCACCACGCGGGATCTTCCATTTTTTTTATTTCTTGACCAACCGCTAGTAAGATAGGAAGTTGGTATTCATACTAATTCTGCCCCTCATCTTTTTATGTCGATTGTCCATCCCTCTCTTTTCTCAAGCGTTGTTCTTGTACCCGACAACAAATACCAACACCTCAATCGCAGCCCACTACATCACCACTAACCACCTACAAAACCACCACCTCCATCAAACCCACACCCGTTGCAACCACAAAAATCAACCAAACCCACAACCACAGTTGCCACCACTCCCAATCAAACCCATTGTATCTCAGCCCCCCAATCAACTATAACAATTGGTCACCGTCAAAGCCACCACTCCCAATCAAACCCATTGCATCTCAGCCCCCCAATCAACTATAACAATTGGTCACCATCAAAGCCACCACCTACAAAATCACCGGCATAGCCACCTCAACAAACAAACCCACCACCCGCAGCAATCACCATAATGAACCAAGCCCACAACCATAGCTACCAAAACCGCCACCATTGGTCACCATCAAAGCCATCATAATTGTCATCATGAACCACCCCAAACTCCAAACTACCACCACCGGCACAACAACCCCACCATCAAACCCATCACAATCACCGGTAACATCATCTTCCGATGAACATCACAAGCACCCACATCCACACTTGCACAACCCAAATCAGCCTGGACCATCCACCAGACGCACCAATGAACTGACCCCTGTTCTTTGGCTCGGCAAAGTGGTAATTGTCTCCACCCATTATCATCGCATCCTCCTCACAAATCATAAATCACTCACCTTTTAGGGTAAGAATCAAACTGACCTGAGGTCTTTAGTAAATAGATTACCTTCTATTTTGAATTATTTGTGTGTGATAGGCTGATAGCTTCAGGTTAAAATTTGATTGATGGTGTAGATCTTATCATTGTGTTGTTAGATAGAAGAAAAAAGACAGAAAGAGAAGGGAAAGGGGAACGAACGGTAGGTGGGTTTTTTCCTCTCTATGCCAACAGCCCAAAAGAGGGGTGGGTGGTTGGTAGTTAACTTTTTTAAAAAAAAAATAAGGTAATTGGGTAAATATGAAAAAAAAACGGCCTAAAAGAGGGGTGGGTGGTTGGTAGTTAACTTCTTTTTAAAAAAAAATAAGGTAATTGGGTAAATATGAAAAAAACCGCCTAAAAGAAGGGTGGTTGCGAATTCTTAGAAAATAAAAAAGTTGATCTAGACCATCCACGTTATGACGTGGATGGACATATATCAGCTTGATAAAAGGGGGCTTTCAATTGAGAGATCTCGATCGACCATCTCTTGATCGCTCGAGGGAGAGGGAGGGGGGAGAGAGAGAGAGAGAGAGAGAGTTACTTCAAAGGATTGGCTAACAATCTTTGGCCAATAGTTACAAAACTTGTCTCCTGATTAGACATGAACCATGCCAGAGAAGAAACACTGCATCAAACAAAAAGGGAATAATGAGCTGTTGCTACCAGAGAGATATGATGTACATTAGGCGACAAATGACATCTACAAGAAAAGCAAGCAACACACCTTCCAGTAAAGATATGCTCCCTAAGTCCCAGAATCGTAGGGTACCTCACTCCATCATGCTTCTTAAGAAACTCTTGAAGCAAATTCCTCATTTTCAAAGATTCTTCCATGTAGTTATCCTGCACGGGATGTTTTAACACCCTGAACGGATGCAAAAACAAATACTTGTACTAACCAGATACTCCAATACTTTACCTGATTCATATCTATTGTTTGCAAGCCTTCTCCACGCGTGAAGATAATAGCATGATTCTGATTTTCAGGCTTACCCTCACCCAAGATAGCAGGTCCCGGAAGTTTTATACGATAAATAACCTGCGCATAAAAATTAAGGCTATCATATGTAAAATGTTCTAGTACATGGTCTCATAAGCTATTACGGAACGTATAAAGGATGCAAATGATTGTTTCCAGTATCAACGAGCTAGCAGTTCAGTAATGACACAACGTAAGCAACTGACGCATGCAAGTGGGGCACACGTTGCAAATAGGCCCTTCTTTAAGGGTATTATTGGAAGCAAAGATTTACTAACCACGGGTAAGAGGGAAAAGTGAAGCTGCTGAGAATTTTTTACTATTATTACTATTTTGCTTGCTTGGAGGCTAGAGAGGATCAAGGGAAAATAAAGGAGATGAAGTTTCCTTCCACCGCTGCCATGATTTACTCCCCAAAAGTTGAGCAAAAACTATTGATAAGTGCCGTTACTCAATTGATTGACAAGACACTGTCACTTTGTTCTCACTTTTTATTTGCTGCACTGAACTGCCTGGTTGTGATTTTTTTCCCCCCTTCTTCTTCAACATTTTGGTTGGTACTTGCTATTACTTTGGTACCAACTCCATTTAACAATCATTATACTGCTCAAAAACGAAATTGTTTCATTCACAATTAAACGAGAGACATAGTTCTTACCTGATCCAAATTCTGCCCTGGTTCGGAAGAATTTGACTTTGGCATAGCAGCCTTCACTAGAGCAGAATAATAAACCTTCTGATTAATTCCCTTAGATCTGTCTTTGCTAGGCTCTTCAACCTCATCAATATAAGCTACACGAAGAGATGGGTACCTGTTGCAAGGAAGCAATAAAGCTGATAGTAAAACGTGACAATCATAAATAGCAACTTTAATTGAAGACGTACACTGTCATAAGCCTTAAGATGTCTTGTGCACGAGGATCGCCCGATCGTTTGTGAATCCCATATTGCTGGCAAGACACTACGTATGTGAACTTCATATCTGCCACTGCTTGACATTGCGCCCACAGTGACCTTTCTCCCTTCATTTGATCTTCATTCAATTCAATGGCCTTATATCCTTCCATAAGATCTGATCAAGGTTGCACCATAATAGCACAGAAGCATTAAAAATTTCTGAATTCACAAGAACGTGTACCAGGAATTAAGAAACAATACTAAGTTATGACATGGAAACATAGAAAGAGCTACACGAGTAATTCTTGATGTATTGAGCAGAACAAAAATTACCTTTATCTTCAGCCATATCAAGAAAGGCCTGAAGTTCCAAGGCTTTGCGGTAATACATCATACCTCGTACTGGCATCAGTCAAAAGAAAAATTAGGTAATCCAACAAACTGCTTGAAACTTGAAAAAAAAAAAAGAGAGATACTTGAGATTAATAAATCCTTCAAAAGAGCTGCATATGTGAGACCAAGATGATGGCCTAGTGGTAAACGCCTCCCCCTTCTTTGTGCAATGGCACAGGTTCAAGTCTAATGATGGGTGGGATGTTTGGGCTATGGAATTCTAGAATTACAATCTCATCATTCAATTGGTAATTGAGCTGCATATGTACATCACGTACCTGTTTTAGTCAGCGTCTGGCCTCTAAATGATGCCCATAGACGTAGTTGTTCTTCTAATTCTTCCAAGCCTTTAAGTTCTTCTTCATTGCTTTTTTTCACTCGCTCAAAAAATTTGTTCCACTCATCTGTGTTGTCATGAGTCAGCTTGCTCGAAGAAGAAAAGATTATTGCACGTGAAAGATAAGAAAAGACATACCTCCGTACATCTGTTCCATCCGCTCAAGGAAATTGGTCCATTCATCTAAATATCATTATTTGATCAGTTTTACATAGAAGGGCAATATTAAAGGAAAGCAACAGGCTTCAAAGAAACGCAAACCTGGAAAAATTTTTTGCAGGTAAAACAAAATAGAAACCCCGTCCTCATTTTCAACTTCCAACTCGTGCAATGAAAAGAGAACATCCTCGGTGTAGTAAGGGGTCAATACACTAGACGAAACAACGCTATATCAGGCATCATACAAATAATGCTACTATAAGCATGCTTCTTTTGACTAGCAGCAAGGTAGATAACGGCAAATGGTAAAGTAAGATAAATAAGATTTCAAACCAAAAACATCCATGAATACAACAGCCCCGAAGAAGGAAAAAATGCATATCTCGAGAAAAGAGGTTGCCTATACTTACCAGGAAGGCGACTCCAATTCAAATGATTTCATAAATTCACAGTTTCAACACTTAATTTCTATGCTAGATTTCAATCTGATTCCAACAACTTATAATACTTGTGTGCTACCAGCTACTTATCCCAAGCCACAAATTAGAAATCAGGTAAAATTTAGGCCACAAGTGAAACTAAATTAACACTTACGAGAAAGAAAGCATATTCCGAACTTTAGGGGCCAAAGGCATGTCCATAAACAATGAATTGGAGAAAAAAGATATGCGCCTTCTAGCTTCTAAGTTTGACGGCACATCCATCGCAGACTCCTTTACAGTGAGCAATAAATAGAGCCTTTTGATCTACAAAAGGAAACAATTAAGCAAAATTAAATTTGGAAACTTTTAAACTAATGATTTGGACCATTTTAAACTAATGATTTGGACCAATTAAAGCTACCTTCTCTTTCCAAGCTTCAGATTCTGGAGTTGGAAATATAATAGCACCAGCAGAAGCAAATAACTGATACTGCTGATCAAGAGGGGTCATCCCCTCATTCCCTGATCCACCATGGATTGAATCCACTAAACTGTAGATAGTAACAAGATCAGAATGACATCTAAACACCAAACTTAAGTAGAAGATATGCACATGAAAAGGGATTACTTGGATATATGATCCTCCATCATTATGTCTCTCGTCACAACCTCTAGCATATCCTGGAAAAGAATGACAACTTGATCCCTGTCATCTGGCTTGTTCTCTACCTGTAGATATGAGACTAGTTTAGTTAGGTCTCCATAACTGCTATCACAAATGGAACTGAAATTTTCGATAACGTCAAGTGACTATATTCTTAATACTTACCAAATACTTGATGAGCTTAACAAAGTGGTCATAGAGACTAGGAAGAGCACTCATTTTGTACTCAAGAATGAGATTACCTTCCTCTACATGCTTGTCAACTTCGGTAAATATATCATCTATAACCCTGAAATAACAGTGTGGATAAATTCTTGTGTATGCATATAAAATACCTATATAGCCTGAAACTAATCCTTCACAATGTCAGAACAAAATCAAAGCGTCATGTCTACTCAAAAGAAAATTCATGAATATAGCAATCTACTTACTGTATTTCACGATGGCCACGAACCAAAAACTTGATGATATTACGGAATGAAGCATAGCACTCATGCACGGCACATGACATATAATTGTCCATCTCAATTCTTTTTTTGAGCTCACGGTCCTTGCCATTGCTGTCCTTAGCCATGTCGAGTGCTATTGGAATCTATTAATGGAGAAAAAGTGGGTACTTAAATATCGACTCGAGTTTTGATCAAATTTTCAATGAGCTCCGATATGCAGTAAACGCATTTTATTCAACCATTTCTACGCTAAAATAAGCTCAAGCATATTTAAAACGGATAAATATTATGTGACCAACTTTCCAAAGTTCTACCTTAATGCAATCCGAATCATAAAATAGGCTGTTTGGGATTTATTATGGGATGGTAAAATGTGATTTCATCTGCTTTAAATCAGGTTGCTAGGTGTTTGGCAAATTACAAAACTGGTTCATCAGTTTTCAAAAGCTGAAAAACTGATTATAGGATAATCCAAGCAAACGCAGATTATGGATCAGTCACTTTTGCATACTCAGGTTGGACCAAGTAAAATACCAAAATGTCCCTAAAAGTACAAAGATCTGGAGCAACTTTTATCTGAACACTAAAATTCTTGGTCATTTGCTACATTGGAACTGCTTTTAGTACTTCAATCCAAACAACATTCATAGCTAAAACCTAATTTCGCTACAAATAACTTAAAGCTAATTTTGAAAAGTAATTAATTTTTCTAAAAATTTGCTTCGAGAATCAATCCCAAACAGTCTCTTAGTGGTGTTTATGTGACAAATTTTCCAGCGAAAACTTATAGTGGTAGAAATATCTAAACCTAAAACAAACCTTGCTAGCAAGCAAAAAAGGGGGCCACTGTATAAGGTCCAAGTCACGGTCAGCCCAATATGGGACGAGCAACAGGTCCATTTCCCTGCAGAGAACATTGGATTATTCCAAATTATAGGAGGTTTCCAGCGTCCAACACTTAACTGAAATGTAAAAAGACAAGTAGAAGCTTCACAAAACATCTATAGATAAAACCACCAGACTCGTTAAAGTTCTTCACCATAATATGGAAGCATCATCTTCAATATTACCTGTTACTAATAATATCTTCCTCCCTAAAGCTAGTGATTATCTTGTTCCACAACTGAGCAAATCTTGCTGCCTCTTTCTCTTTATTAGACGGGTTAGAAGGGATCTACAACAATAATTAGACAAATAACCTTGAGTTATTTTCATAATGAAGATCGGAACCATAGGAACTACCAAAAAGTTCTTCAAGAATGAGAGCCAACCTCTGCAAAGTTGCGTGACAGAGTGGCCTTAAGTCCTTTCTTTTTTACTGGCTCACTCTTTTCCTCTGGAATCAAACGAAAATTGAAAGCACCAGGCAACGACTGAAACCTGGACCTTAGCATTCCTAAAGTTCGAATCTGGAAGCAAAAACAGAAGTTAGAGCAACAACTTAAACAGACAAAATGAAGCTAAGGAAACTTTACATACTAATATGCAGAGCAAGACTGAATAGCCACTAATCTCGTACTGCATAACACAAAATTTATGTCGTTTCTTCACGAAATTGAATTTAGAATTTATGCCGTTTCTTCACGAAATTGAATTTAGATAGAGAGCAAGTGTACGTAGTTATGGTATATTATGCTGTAACTCCTTGAACACTTTAAGAGAAGCTTCTCATGTGCCCACATTACTGAAGAATTAGACACTAAAACACGTTGAAAACACTTAAAGTGTAGACGCGTGTCGGTACAAGTCTTCAAATAAAACCTTATAATAAATTCTGATAAAACAAGCATTTCTGGAAGAATGAATATTCATTGTAGTGGTGGTGCCACAGATGCTGGGAGCATGGTGACATCAAAGGTGCTTCTTCCTTGCTCCCCTCTTTTACTCTTGGAATTATAAATGTTGATCCAAGAACTGTTGAAAGCGCAATGAAGAATGAGAACGCTCTTGGAACAGAAAGGAAAAAGAAGAACTTACTTCCCTTCATCTTCCCTCTAAATAAAAGCTTTTTGAAAGAGAAGGGACAAGAAGAAGTACAAACAAAACATTTCAACAATAGGGCTAGAACAGGCCTGTAGAGAGTAGCAATCAAATACATTACCATGAGTCACTTTGCTTGGAAATGTAACCGCTTCGCCATCACTTGAGCACGTTTTATCTACTTACACATACTAGTTGAGGCCTTACAACCATGTCAAGCGCAATAGACAAAGCTTGTTCTAATCATTAAAACATCCAACTTAATAGCAATTGGCATTGAGTGGAGACATACACAAGGTCATTAAACTGAAGCCTTGGGCATTATCTTCCCGATTTGCGATTTCTTATCCTCAATAATTTCCAACAGGTGTGGTCAGTCTTTCCTTTTTTAGCGGGTCAAATATATGAATTGGGCTGGGTGGTGTTCTTATCTTGAAAACAACCCCGTTTTACCTTGAAAACAATTCAGGATCAAACTGCTCTGAACCATGAAAGCACCATTTGCTATAAAAGCCTAAGGGATGAGCTATCAAAGAATGGGGCCCAACAATTTATATATCGTGTTTCAACAAAAAAAAAAGAAAATAAATGAATCAGGATAACTGCTGGCACATAAAAAACAGATGAGGGAGCAAAGAAAAGACCTAACCTCCCCAAGACGCCGAAATGCGCCATAAATACCTCCAAACAATGTGGAGAATATGGCATACCAGATCTGGGTATCCATAAAATATACCTAGTAAATCAATCTATGTGTTAGACGGCTAAATTTTAAGGCAGGTTAAAACTAAAGGAACCGGAAAATGCATAACCCATACAAGGATAATTGGAGCCCAGAGTGCTATCACAACACCAATATTGTTCTTCGCTGCAAAAACACAACAACATTACTACACCCTTAGAGAGAGAGAGAGAGAGAGAGAGAGGGGGGGGGGGGGGGGGGGGAGGGAGTTCGTTGATTCCTTCTTCTCATTCATGTGTACTACCTTGAGGGAAAAATTCATGCCATTGATATACATTTACTCGAACACTCATAATTGCTTTCGTTGGGTTCACTAGAGGCTTTATCTGCACTTGACAGATTTGACAAATAAAATAAGTTAAGAAGAAGATAGGTGCATAGGACATTTGATTACTAAGATAACTTAATAAGATGCGAAGAAAAATTAGTCCTCTATTGCTTCCGTCACAAAAATATGACTTGCCGCAGCAAGTGAAGAGGTTTTTCAAGGAGGCTGATAGACCCATCTTTCTTATCAGATTGAAGCCTGTCAGTAAACAAGTCTCACAAACAAATTCCTTTTTCCAACAACTGAAAACTACTACGTCGATTCAGAAACATGACTTTTTAGCATTTTCATAGGTTCAAGAATAACATCCAGACATACCAAATAGTTTGCACTATGCAACAGCAAATATAAAACCACAAGGCTTCTCTTTCTACCACCGGTGCATCTCTCTCTAGCTCATGCCCAGAACACCATAATCAACCTGTTTCACTCAGTTTTCCATTACACCAGGCTTTGCCTCGCCAGAAAGTGCATTGACGCAGCCACCAAAGGGACTGACATAGGCAAATTTAATAAAGGCAAAGGCCGTCGCCCTTTCACAACAGACATGTAGCAAATGAACGGATCGACATCACAGCACAACCGAACACCTCTCACCATTAAGTGCAATGGATTCAAACCAAATCTAGATTTTTATTTCTTCTCAACTGCAGCCAAGCCATGAAGTTCTAGAAACAAGGATTGCGCCATTTACACACCCTTTACAGCAATTATGTCTCTCAAGCAAAAATTTGATCTGAAAAGATATGTACTAGAGCATGCATAAATACTGAAAAAAGTGTCAATGGCCCCACCCAGTGTAGTTCTGTTTCCATCCAAGTTTCACGAATGCAAGATTATTTGCGTTATTGTCAATGGTCGACTTCACATGGAATCCAATAGTCTACCACATTATGCAGCAACATGACTGGTGGATTGCCAAAACTATTTTTCCCAGTTCGATATTGAGAAAGAAAGGAAATTCCAAGGAAAACCAAATATATCTATGACATTGGATTAACACGCAGTTCGAAAGGATAGAAGAGTCGCACCTCTAAATAGTAACTGAATGCCAGCTTTGTCATTATAAGAAGAACCCAAAACATTGTGTACCTGTAATTGAAATCAAAGACTAATCACATCATGGAGGAGATTATTCTATCTATTTATTCTAAATCAAATGGGCAAGGATCTTACTTGAAAAGAGAAAATGTGCTCTCGTGCATTCCCCTCCCAACATAGAGCCGAGGCTGCAAGATATTATATACAGTGTTCTAATTAACTTTCGAATTATTTGGAATAAGGACGAATCAACTATGGAAAATAAATGCCTATTCTGCTCAAAGAAAACACATGAAAAATTGAAGGAAAAACAAGGGATTCTTCATACCTGTGACCACCACATCATCAGCATTACTACTCTGTAGTTTGATCTTTCCAGGAATCGACGAATGAAGGGGAAAAGAAACAACATCGCGGCGAGCATATTTGGTGACAAGTAGATAACAACAGCCAAAATAAACAGAGAAGGAGCATTTGAGCTATTGCCAAACCAACTCTTAATGGTTTGAGCAAATCCCGGAGGGTTCTCCCATGTATAAGCATATGCAACCGGTAAAATTATAACCCATGCAGCAGCAGACAAAACTTTTAAAATGTATCGTAGCTTTACATAGAATGGCATGCTTCCCCTTGCTTTCCAACTAAGAACTACATCGAGCAGAGCTGCAATAGTGATAAGAACAACGCTTAATGATATGATGTATATGAATATTAAACTGAGAAGTATAAAATCTGCATTCTAAGAAGACATGGTTTCCTTCTTCTGAAATTACTAGACATCACCATTTCGCAATAGTAGACGGAATGGTTATCATGCCTGGATGCACAAGAGGCAGAAGGCTGAGATGTTGTCCATTACAAAATTCAGCATACTCATCTACTTCGATGTTCATTACATGGTAAGAATACTTATATTCATGTTACTAAAATGAGAAGAAAGTACGAGGATTTTCTTTGGAAGAGTTCCAACACGCCAATCATATTATGAGAGCCTAGATAGCTTATGTTCAAATATAAGCTAGTTACCCTCACATTTTGGGTCAAATATAAGCTAGTTACCCTCACATTTTGGGTCACACATTTGAATGAGTGCACGAGTAAATCATGCAGCTCCCAATATTTGATGGTACATCTGTCAAGAAGCTTAATAATTTCAGTCTACGAAAAAAACCTAAACCCAACAAAAGCGTCAAGATAGCAAAACCTGACTGAAACTCCACCTCTCTCAAGCTGAAACCTTCTTCCATATCAGCTTTGTGTTTCAAGTTACAAGTACCTTTGTAGACTCGAGCAATACATAATTCTCCAACATCTATTTACTAAATGGATAACGTTTTGTAACCTCAAGGTTTTTCACCTGAAGCAGAATATCACTTACACTGGAATCAATATTGGCTAGACAGGTGCTACTAAAGATCCTACTTGCAAACATAGTACAGACGACATGATCAAGATGATGGCTACATAAATTAACACTACATCACATTACTTGAAATATGCAATTCGCAAAATACAGCATAGCATGTTGCAATACTAGCAAAGGAAGATTCCAAAACAAACTAATAGAATCAAAAATAAAAGAAACATTGTGATAGCACCAGCAGAATGAAGTATAAAACATACCTTGCCCTAGCTTCATTATTGCAGCAGTTATAAAGACACTAAGTACTTTCTTGAAAACGCCAGAATCGAAAATTGAGCTCGGTTGTCCAGAACCATTCCAAGCAACAATTATCATAGCCTTTGCAAAACCGAAGCGTGTCAAATAAAAGTGTAAAGAGAAAGCACATGTACAAATGTACAATATTGACATACCATAACGAGAAACAATTACCTGTAGGCACAATATGAAGAAGCCCCACATTCTGTCGAAGCTTCTAAATACATGCCAATATGATCGTATCTCTACAAAATTAACTTTTCCCACCCATCGATCTCTGCCAGTTGGCTTGTTATCCTAGAAAATGCGACAATTTGCAATTAAGTAAGTTCTATAATTAAGGATAATGTCAAGGTAGACTTGGCATTAACGATGGAGTAGAAGATACCATGAATAGAAGTGAACATTGGTGTCTCAGCAAGATGGTATCATTGAAAGTAAGGTACCCAACATGCTAACTGACCATTGGCAATATGGTTGTTTCTTGGCCATACGAGCATTCAGTGACGGATTAACACTATGGAGAATTAATGAAATGGAGAGAAACTTAAAACATCTACAAGGAAATAGGATAGGGGAATTGGTGGATTGGCATTTGAAATTTCCTTCCTTTTTAAACATTTGTCTTCCCACTTACCTGTAGCATCTAACACGGAAAATAATATAGTAACCACGTGTACTTTTACATAATCCATGAACATTAGATAAGATTGGGTGAGTAGTACTTATTTAACTTTTTATCACCATTTCAGCAAATTCTATGCGTGACTCATTCATATGTCGCTCCAAAATAGCAGTTTAAAGAGCTAGTAGAGGGGCAAGGGGAGCAATTGGAACAAAGAATAGCCTTTTTCCCTCTCCCCTGCTCTGACAAATTCTTCACTCCAGCAACAGAAGTTCGTCAAATTGGCATCAATTACGAACATAAACAATAACAGGATAACGGTCCAGTGAGTAGTACGCGACAAATTCTTACATTGCGCTGTTTATCCATTGAAAGTTGCACGAATAGTACAATCAAAATTTAAGATCACAGGTGAAGAAAAACTCAAATAGGTAAGTGAAGAAAAGAGGAGGAAGCAGGAAACGGTGGTGATGGTTGCTTCTATTCTGGTTAAATAATGCAACTTGGAGCATATGTACTTTATCAAATACGTTTTTTAATCCTCCATTTTTCAGTTTTTTCTTATAAATTTCCGGAGTTGCCTTCTAAGAATGGTCACTGAGGAGCATGTAACAACTAAAGAGCTTGGTTTGATGGAATTAGTGAACTTGGTACTATTTTATTGACGGAACTGATCTTAAAGAACAAACATGAAACTTTTCATACATAAAGGACCAATCAGAACACGGCACCAAAGTTCAAGGACCAAATTCCAATTTAACTAAAGGCTGCTTGCCACAGTTCAGAAGACCTAAAAGGTTGTTTCCCAAATAACCAGATATAGCTCAGCTGCCCCTTGCTTGGATTAATGCATGCCATTTGTGCCCAATTCACAACACATGGCACCTAAATCCAATTTTTTGAGCCAGCGCCAACAATGTTGGTCGGCAACCAATACCAACGTAAAATTCAGCGCTTGCAACTGGAACGAAGTCATTTCTTTTTAATCCTATAAAACAGAAAACTCTATCCTCTACGTAAAAAATGCGTAGTCCCTACAACCACAATAGCTAGTGCAGCCGGACCTCACAAATAACCATGCTTCCTCTCTCTCTAATAATTTTTACAATGCTTGACCAACAATGAAATCTTTCGAAAAATGCATATTCCCTACAACCACAATAGCAAATGCAGCCGGACCTCACAAGCAACCATGCTTCCTCTATCTATTTGCACGATGCATGACCAACAATGAATCTTTTGCAAGAAAGATTTCCGGCAACAAAATAGGCCTCATCATGATTCTTAAAAGTTACAGAAAGTTCAAATAGAAATGTACAAGGGCACTAATTCAATTGAACCACAAATAATGTCTAGCAATATGCCTTAGTCGCCTCGTACTTTTGTATGCAACCATATATCTACAAAGGAATCATCTAGCAATACAAGGAGAGATTGAAGCTATGGAAAGAATAGGAAATGCTCAAGGCAGGAAAAAAACCATAATCAGCATGATAAAGCATTTTATGAATCCTTGCATTTATAAGATCACATAAAACACATGGACTCCCACAAACTAACTTTAATTTTCTTTTTTCGTAAACAGGTCCAAAGGCATAATGCTTGGACTAACTAAAAGGATCAACAAAGGTTACAGCGTACCCCAATTTTGTCGACCTGAAGTTTTCCTATAGACCGACAGAAGAAATCAGCGTCAGCACGCATTGGCCAACCTAAGCGGAAACAATCAACTGACCTGTACAATAATGAGGATATTAGCAACTGGGAGATACGGGCAACAATAAGAGTCACAAGATAGAGTCAAATACCAAAAGTACTCATTTAAATCATCGTAGTTTCTCCACTGGGAGTGCTTTGATTTTCCTTTTTTGCTCCTTGCAGCTTCCTGCAGTATGAACATATGAACTCCATTAACCACAACTACGCATAGAGAGAGACTACCAAGTGTGAAGTTAGATTATTAAGCACAAAACACGATACCTTTGAAATCACTTCATATATAGGAGTAACAACTTTTCCCAAGAAAGCCTCTTCTTCTCCTCCATAGGCTGGCTTCACATTCTCACCCGTCATGGGACTGACATTGCCAGCTAGCATACCGTACAATTCAAAGGCCATCTAACAAAGATGACAAACCAAACAAAAATAAAAACCAGTAAGTAAAGGATGAAAGCGTCCCACAAAACCAATTGCCAGTGCTGATTAGTTCAAGGCTCGTAGATATTTGTTTGTCCTTCAGAAAAACAATTACAATCTCATCTTAGAAGGTCTAAGGGCGCATTGCACTAGGCTCCAGCCATTGTGACGTCTGGAGAGGGTTGATTGCCAGACCCAATTCGTGCAAACGAACTACATAAAAAACATAAGGCTTGCAATGGGTCAATTTCCAAGAGCTTATAACACCTGAAATACAGCCAAAGTCTATCCACCAGAATCAGATCCGTTTCTCCCTATTTGGTTTCAGCCAAACCAATCTGATGAGAAAACACCTTGTCTGCCTCCGAACCAATCACTCTCTGAATTGGTTTTTAGAATAAGTTTCAGTTGCTCTAAAAGCTTAGGTTGCTAAAGAATGGACCCAACATTGTGTATCAGGTTTAATACTCACCATCACGTGCAAACCCAACCCCTCAATTGCTTGCACGTGGAGAGACTTGTCAGCAAGAAACAAATCAAGGTGCACCTTCACCAAGTGCACAAATAAATGGAGCGCATACTGCACTATTATGGGGGGGCCAAAGAGGCAAGCAGTCCAACACTCCAACCAAAGACCTTGATTTAGGAGAGCTCTGATGGTAAGTTACCGGTTGCTCTAACAGCCTAAGCTGTTGGAGAATCGGCCCAACATTGTATCTTTTACTTATCAGTTTCCCAAACAGTTTTCTCCATCAAAGGGGCTTTAACACTTGAAAGAGCTATAAATTTCGAGCCTTCCACTTTAGAGTTCAAGAGTAAATATCAATTCGCACATATGCAAAGCCAAGATCTTGGTACTGATTGGCCACACTCTCAGTGCTTTGACCATTTTCACTCTAAGTCTATTCCAACTATACTAGGCTACCAATTTACCATTTTCCCATTTTACTAACAAATGAGCAAACTCTTGAAAAGTTTCTTATTTTCAAAGGAATAGAATTACACAATTCAATTCACGCTTAATCAATATACAAGCTTACCGAACCAGCATAAAAGGTTATAAGCAGAAGGTGAAGTTATTGAACTGTTATCCTAAGGTAATTCATTGGGTATATTTCATTAGGTACTTGCTTGGTGATAATAGTCAACCCACATTCTCCTTAATAGAGTTATTAGGGTATAGCAACAAAATAAAGCAAGCTGACGTGAATCTTCCATTAATTTTACTTTGGCATGTGTACGTTGTCTTTAGCAAAGTTTAACCGGAAGATAGAGTAAGAAAAGACAACAAGGTGAATCATGTTGTCCCCCCCTACTTGACGGTCTCGGATCAAATGAACCCAGAATCTTGGGTTATCTCCTGATCTTAACCAACAAAGAAAACCTTCTAGGCATTATACACTACATCATTATAACCTCTACTATTACGTAATGTCAATTCCAAATAGTATGTAGCATAGACCAGGAGACGAAAAGCAACTTCAAGCTGCTTGAAATGCAAAAGGTAGGCAGATAATCGTTTACAGACCTTTGTTCCATATTGTCAAATACGTATTGCCTTGTTTAAAAACCATTTTCCTAAATTACAAAATAGTGTAATTTAATTAAATACCATTTTTAAGAGAACGTAAAGCACCTCTATTAGTTATGTTACATGAACTCTTCAGAATGCATGAAGCACCCGTGTCGAACACTTGACACTTGGACATGGGTTAAAATATCTGCTCGACGCATAGGATATGCCACTATGAACACTATCTTTTAGTGTTTCGTTTAATTTATTATTACTTTGAGATGAGATGAGACAAGATCTCAATTAAAACCATGTGCGTCATATTAAACACCATTGAACCTTGGGAACAACTAAAAAGTAATTTACATATGAACTTTTGTTGTATCCATGTGTTTACAAATTAGACGAATCCGACACTTTGACACGTATTGGACCTGAACACTAGTACCAAATCCATGTAACCTTAGAAGCAGTAAACTCCTCGTATGGTGACGTTTCTATCTCGAAAACTCGCTTTTGTGATCTTAAGTTAAGAGCTTCATGGGATTGCTCTCCAAGTTAACATGGGAACTCGATCCCGTCAACAAGATAGTGATGCATGGAACGAGTGAGAAAGTACCTAAAACACAAGCCCTTTTCGCCTCAATTCCTTGTTTCCTTCTTCCTTCAAATCCTGCAAGCCTCCTTGTCCATTGTTGACTACCCTCATCGACAAAACAAAACTTGTCAATCGATCAGTGCTCTCTCTCCCTCTCTCCCCAATTCATTTTTGGCTCCATGTCTAACCCTACAAGATACGAGATCTGCTGCCTAGAAATGTCTCGACAAGTGAACAAAATCAGCAGAACTACTTCTACCGTTGTTATTTTCCAAGGCAAGTATCTGGTAGCAATTCACAATCGACTTGACATGAGGAGTACAAAGTAACAATTCACAATCGGACATGGTACTTTCAAGGAAAAAAGTCTGTACACTATAATTAAGTGTAAGATATATTAAACGAATGGCGATACTCTTTACGCATTTATTTATTCAAGTCGCTCCCAACCTTCGATTCTTCCAAGTGCTTACGCACCCCCGCCTTTGTTTCCGCTCCCACCCTCGCCCCGCACCCACTTCGTGCAACTAAGTATGTAATATAGCTATTTTCATTAAGTATTACATCCATTAAGCGTCAAATTCAATTGAATTGCAATAATGCATTTGCAAGGAGTTGGTGACCAGTGTGAGTCCGGTGTTTTTGAAAATAGAATTCTTATGGTAACCAATCAAGAAAAAGTGGATTTAAAGAAAATGTAACACAAAAATTGGTAACCAAGTTATACCATATTGAACATAACTGATTGACTTAACTGCAAGCAGTTAAGCCCTTTCTAGAACTCCCTCCGTCCCTCATAAATTGATCGTATTTCCTTTTTGAGCCGTCCACAAAAATTGATCAATTCTAAATTAAGAAAGATTATGTAAGTATTTTTACATATTTACCCTTTTTATACTTTTTTTATTCTATTTCTCTCTCCGCATTTAACTCTCTACCAATTCATTTTCTTTTTTATTCTATTTCTCTCCACTTTACACTTTTTTATTCTATTTCTCTCTCCACATTTAATACTCTACCAACCAATTTTCTCCCTCCAGGCCCACTCTCTTCCCCCTCTCTCTAAAGGGTAAAATGGAAAAAACACACAATATATAACCTAAATCCTTAATATGCGTGCAAAGTCAAACTGATCGAATTATCAGGGACAGAGGGAGTATAAAACTAGTGATTCCAAGAAACGCAATTAGAATTTTACATAGGCATACTTTACTGAGAAAAAGATAGTGAACAAAGTATATCAACCTAAATCAATCCAAAGGCCATGTTAGTATACAAGATCAGCGGTTCCTAAAAAAAAATAAGAACTACATGTACTATGTCGACTGTCATGAAGCTGCGTCTTGCTCTAAACATTTCAGCTGTTAGAAATTATACCCAACAGGGAATATCATGCTTTAAAGTCCCTAATTGCACGTGAGAAGACAAGCCAACTGTGATCACCAAGGCACAGACAACAATGAAATAAGCAATAAATATATAGAGATGAAATGTAAGTGGCGAGGCATGCTATAGAGCTTAAGATGCTAAAAAGATCCTAATAATGTTTATCGTACTTTAAGAACTACTATAAACACCAAACAATTCTTCTGTTAAGAATACAAGCATACAAAAGAATCCGCCTCGTCCTACCTGGTCTCTTGTGTCAGCATGGTAACATTCTTATTAAAAGCGGAGCCCGTCCAAACGATCCTTATATAAATACATATACATACACACATGGACATACAGGGAAGTGATCCACCGCCCGGCTGACAACTTAAGCTAAGTTTTCAGCGCTATCTGGCCGTCCATCGCATATAGGAGGCCGTCCATGGCAAACGGATGGGCCAGATCTAGCTTTCATTAAAGGCTCCATGCCGTCCCCTGCATAATGAAGCGAACGGGGATTTTGACCAAAATGGTTCGGAGGGAAGCACGGGCAAATAGGGAGAGAGGGGGGGAATATGGTAAACTTCAATATCCGCTACATTATGTAAATGGCGAGGCAAAGGTTTATAAAAAACTTAGATATGGCCCGTCCATCCACAATGGATGGACGGCCAGATAGCGCTGACAACTTATGGTAAATTACCAGAGCTGTCAATTGATCAACTCTTGTATATGTGTATGTGTGTATACATCTCTGAAGCACGGACACCTCTCCTAGGTGGAGGTTTGGTGTCCCAAACGGACGGACACCCCGACACCCTCCGGACACCGCCCGACATGTGTCGGACACCACCAATCGGTGTCGGAATTTTTTATTTTTTTTAAAATTTTCTGACACCGTGTCGGACACTTCACCGAGGAGTGTCGAACACGGCATGGAGCAGTGTCGGACCATCTGTTTCTCTTACCTCACGGCCGATTCCTTCTCCCTGACCTCACAGGTGCCCTTCTGAGCCATTACCTCACGGCCGATTCCTTCTCTCTGACCTCACATGTGCTTCTCTTACCTCACGGCCGACTCGGAGCTGTCGCCTGAGCTCAGTCGCCAACAGATCCAGTCGCCGGAGAAGCCGAGGCCGATAGATCCAGTCACCGTCGCCAGATACCGAAGCAGCTGTCGCCGTCGCCATCGCCGGAGCTCACTTGATTGTCGCCGGAGGTCCTCCACCGCCGTCGCAGACCCACAGACCCTTCTTCCTCATCCCTTCTCCTTTTTCTTCTATTTCCCGTTCGTTTCTTTCTCTGTGAAGTGTGAACAGAAGAAAGTCTCTCTTTCTTTCTTTTTATTCTGTCAATAGTCATTTGACTCATTTCTTTCTTTCTTTCTTTTTATTTTTTCTCCCTCTTTCTTGCATTAGTACTACTATTAAGTGAAGAAAGTCTCTCCTTTTTTGTTTTTTTTTCTTTTTACTTATCTAGTTATTTTATACAGAACATTGTAGAGATATTTTTTGGACTAAGATATTATTTTCGATTGTGAAATATATTTGATATATATATAAAATAAAAATATATTAAAAAAAAACGGTGTCCTGCGGTGTCCAAAATCTGATTTTTTGAGAATTGCGGTGTCTGTTGCGGTGTCTGGTGTCCCCGTCGGTGTCGGACACCGACACCGTGTCCGTGCTACCTAGGTATACATACATACATATGTATATAGACATATATATATACATATAGACATATATATGAATATGTATGAATATATATATATATATATATAGACACATATATATAAATCTGTATGCTAATAACCAGCGGTACCAAAAGGAAATCTAGATCGCCTTGACGATTAGCAGTGAGTGAGAACTAATAAAGATGGCGTAAAAAATGAACAAATAATTAGGTAAAAGATACAGGTAGAAGCTCTACTGAAATAAACAATAATAGGTTATAAGATGAAATAAACATACATGGTGATATATATAGCAGAGACATTCAGGCATGAATCTCAAGTTTGCAGCTTCCCCCCATATAAGAAGATAGAGACCCATGTACAACAATTTACGCTGCTGAACTTCTTGTTGTATTGTTGGTAACCTATAGCATAAAAGCACAAGGAAGAAATAAAAAAATTGGCATACAATGAGAAATAAGTGAAGGTTAGAGTTCTTTAATTAGCAACTGTAACATCATGCCAAAGCTTTGATTGCATTTCTTGATTATGCATTACTTATCAAGAAAAACACATTTATTGATTGTGCATTATCCTATACTAGTAACAGCATAAAGTACACTATACTGTCTGAACCCGTTAAAACGCCTTTTGTGTATCTCTCTTTCAGCATTCAAGTGGGCATCACAGGTGAGAGATCAAAATAAATACATTTCTTGATTGTGCATTGTCCCATACTTGTAACAGCATAAAGTACACTATACTGTGGGAACCCGTTAAAATGCCTTCTGCATCTCTCTCTTTCAGCATCCAAGTGGGCAACACAGGTAAGTGGGGGTGTGAGAAATTGATACGCATTATTGTGCCCACTCTACCATCTAAGGCGTTAAGAGCAGGTTGTGCCTCACAGTAAATAAGGCTTCACTAACTCTTAAAGTTGTTGAGGGCAAGTCTTATGACAATTAAGATCAAGTACAGAATACAATTGTACCAAATAACAGCCTTCAGAGAAGTCTCACCAGAGACTACTTTTGCGATCCAAGTACTTGCACCATTTTTTGTAGTTCTTGAAAAGTTTCTTCATCACCTCGTTCAGGGCTCGCTCATCCAACTAAAGAAAACGAAAGGAAAAAAGAAACCAAGAAGGACATGAGTATACTGGTCAAGACGAATAAAAGCATATTGACATGTTAAACGACAGCTCATTCAACGTTATTCAGTTTCATATTCTTTTAGAGGAAATTGCTAGTCGCACTATACTTTACATAACTTACACTTGCCTTACTTTGCAAGACTGTTAACGCGCTTTAGTGACACTTTATTTATTATCACGAAAAAGTAGATTTTCGCAACCAATCCCCTTCTCTAAATTTATATTGTTGTGACCATTTCTTCGTTTGCGTAACTGGACCATCAGGTGGAGGTATTGAAGCTTTGATGGCAATGCAGTGGCACAAGAGCGCAGGCTCCAACCCTAAAGAAGCTTATTTTCAGACCACGTTTCTACCTGGTCGGAAACATGTTGCAGGATAAGGCCCATCAGGAAGTTGGAGCCGCATATAAGGAGGCTATAAGATTGCAGCCACAATGCATTGGTGAAAGTATAGAAGTAATTTCAAGGAATACTACTACATATACGCCATCTAGTGGTCATGTTTGCCTTGAATTTTAGGTGCACTTCCTGAGGGCTAACAAGGTACAAGGTCTGGCAAGTGTGGAGGAGCTAAACGGGTGATTGGAAGGGAAAGGTAAACCTGACCCTAGCCACCATGGATGATTTACAGCAAGAGTGTCGCATTTGCAAGCCCCAACCGAAGTGTAACAGGGAGGCCGAAAATAGAGTAGATTTAAAATGAAGAGTGAAGCCACTATCCTGCATTATTGCTACTTGACGCTTGTAAACAGTGTCCCTTATTACGCCTTGGATGAACTGTATTCCTCATGTAGACAGCATCGTAACCAAAAGTCCATGTTCCTTTTTGTCTTGGTAACGACATACAACTTTTACCCACTGTTTTCAGACGGAGCTAAGGGTAAGAAACTAAATGCATACCCCGCGGCCACCCCAAACCCATGTGCTATGTTACATGGACTCGGTACTAGTGCCCGGGTCGGATACGTGTCCAACTGTTAGATTCATCTAATTTCTAAAACACAAGACACTGGGACAAGGCAAAATATTCATATCTATTGTTACTTGTTAGTTATTTCTAAGGTAAACTAAACTGATGTTTTATGTGACGCGCATGGTTTAATTGAGATAAGTGTCGAGTGTTCAGCACGGGTACCTCACGTATTCTGAAGAGTCTATGTAACATAGCCCATGTGTACTAGGGAGGAAGGAATAGCGTGGGTTTGAAATTAAGAGTGAAGCCACTTATCCTGCATTATTGCTACTTGACACTTGTAAACAATGTCCCTTATTACTCCTTGGATAAACAGTATTCCTCATATAGACAACAGCATCATAACCAAAAGTCAATGTTCCTTTCCATCTTGGTAACGAGATACTACTTTTGCCCACTGTTTTCAGACGGAGCTAAGGGTAAGAAACTAAATACACCCCCCCCCCAATATTAAAAAAAAGAAACAAACAAGTAACAAAAACACCAACTGGGAGGGGGCAAAAACGTTACGAAAAACAAACCTTGGGCTGTTGATCAGGCTTTGGAAACTGTCTAATGTGAACATTAGCAAGTAACAAAATCAGGTGCTCTCGTTGATTTGCCACACTATCTTTCTGCAATTTAATTGACAGAATAAACAATCAAAGTCTTGACAAAAAAAAATTCTCCTTCATAGTTAAGAAGCTTATTAAATAAACCTTTTTTTGCTCTGTGGCTGGTTTATTTGTAAGGTCGTAGCAAGTAACAGGAAAAAAATCACATGAAACTGATGCACAGCTAAGAAATTGAACAGTTGACCTGAAAACCAAACATTGCTTGAAGCCAGTCAAGAATATCTTCATCCTTCTTCTTCTTGTAGTCCCTTGGCCATGGAAGACCCCTTGTGTTACGAAGAGCAAATACAGCGGCTTGAATCTGCAAATTCAAGTTGGAACGCATGCTACTTCAATTAAAAAGCTAGCATGACGGCAAAAGAAAACAAACCTAAAGACACATTAAGAGTTTGAAATAAACCTCTGGATATTTCATAATCGCCTGATTTGCACTATCAGGATCAAGCGGAAGGATATTATAAGGGAGATAGATTTCTGTTTTTTCTGCAACTTTATCATGAGCTTCCAAAATCTGTATATCAATCAATTATATCCATTACTCATCGAGAAAGATGTCAGTACAGTCAGAAATTCATCATTTGGAAATAAGTTAAGATAGCATTTGCAAGAAAACTAAAACAAAGCAAGAGTATTTCATCAAAATAAGTACTTCAGACAGTCATCTGTGCTCACCTCGCGATCAACTTCAATAGCTTGTGTCTGATTAACAGCTTTCAAAACCTCAAAGAGAACATTAGCAGTTTGGTATGCTTTTGTAAGCTGCGCACTGAACAACTACAGAAGTTTAGTGCCAGATATAACAAACAGCAATGTCAACAATCACATGATATCAAGGCACTTTCAAGTATAGTACGCTTACCGATCAGCTTTATCCGCAGCATTTTGCAAAGCTTGAATATACTTTTTGTAGTAATGCTGATAAAAACTCTGCATTTCACGCGCATCACTTTTTTTCACTCTTCCCATCAATGTTGGATCATTTTCCTAGAAGAGTCAAAGAAGAATCCGTTTATAACACATACATCACAACTAAGAAGCACAACCCTGAAAAAAAATAGTCCAAATCACACAGTGATTTTGCCCCAAGCAAGTTGCGACATTTAGAGAAGCAACAAGTCCCAAAAAGTGGCTTTTACACGGGTTACAAAACAGTATATATAAAGCCAAACAATACACTACGGATGTAAGAATACGGCTTCTGTTTGCCCTGTTTCCTTATGTGATCACAATATTGGAATCAAAGTAACATCGCCTTTTCCTTTTCTTTTTCACGTTTTCTGTTAGTTCTCTTTGATGTTTGCATATGCTATACAAACTTGTAGTATTTACATACCAATAAATAAGCTAAAATCACTAATAGAAAAAGGATAACATAAAAGGCACAAAAATCAGGAGCTAAGTACACAGACTAAAATAACCTTGTCAAGACAGTTTTTTTATGGTTTCTTTCTTCAAGTTTGTTATAGATAGCTTATTATTCTATGTCTGCTTGAGTACACCTTCGCAAAAAGACAAAACACTGACTAGAGGAGGTAGTTACATGAAGACTAGAGTTAAAAGGGTATAAATTATTTTATTAATGAATAGCAAACCTTAACTTTGCAGGAGAGAAATGCAGCATCAAACAAGACGTTGACGCTCCTCATGCTTACTTGCATGAAAATACACATCTAGATTTGCCAACAGAAAATAAATAGGCACACTAATAAATTTAATGAACTTTTCTTCTATATTTAGTCAAGAGGAGCTCGCGAACAACACTAAATATACAGGCATACGCTTTTTGGAGTATTCTTCCAACAAAAGATAATTCTAAACTCTACAAACACGTGTACTACACATCTACAGCTATAAAAAAGTGACTAAAAGGCAACTAAATGTTATAAACTCAAAGAAAAACTAGAATGACAGATGCACTTCGCAAGTCCACAAACCAAACGATGGAACAAGAAGAATAGTTTAGTACATACCCTTTCGAGGCGCTGCAGAAGGGCAGTTTTGAATTGGCGAACGCCACGCCCACTCGACGTGGGGTCCAATCGGTGAGCTTTCTCAAATGCATAAAACCGACCTACATCAGAAACAGACTTTTAGAAAAGCTCAAAGGCAACTGCTTGAAAGCTTGGAGAAAGGACTGCGTCAACTGTCAGGTAAGCAAAACTATAAGGGAGTACAAACATGGGAAAGGGGCAGAAAAAGAAAAAAAATGTTATGGTTCTTGATGTAAAATAAACAGCAGGTTCGTAATGTGGATTAAGTGCATACCTAAATTTCTCAGATTCAATGTAATTCATATGCCATCCATTCGTTAAGGTCTAAAACACCATCAAACTTGCATGATTTCCATATCTCAAGAAGAGCTGAGATGATAACCAGCATAAGGTATACCTCATGTGCGTCAGTGAATAAATTTTGTTGTTCTTCGCATGAATAAGCACTCTAAATTTCACATCGGGACATCCAATGCTATAAGATGTGCATGTCTTTGTTGTTTCAATATACTTACATCAATCAATTATCAATTATGTGAAAGCTGCATAAAGCTTCCATCATAGATCTCCCATGCCATGCGTCAACCCAGATTAACCTTTTAAGAAAACTATTCCAATACAGATTAACTTTTCAACAAGAAACAACACTACAATAAATGCACAGTAATTGGCTGCCACTAATATTTGACCATAAAGAAAGATTGGAACCTCATACCCTTAAATACATGAGCACCAACAATGTAATTGAGTATTCGTTTCTCCACTAGCTCTTCGTGTTCCCAGAACACAAGCTGGGTAAAGGCCCAAGAGAACTTTATCTCGAGAGCCACCCATCTAGAACTTGAACATTGAACTCTTACGCTTGACCGAATCTGTGGGCATCAGACCTTTAGTCATAACACCTCCACCGAAGTCCCGAGGAGAAACGCTGGGGCACCAAATTTTTTGCAACAACACCTCCATCTTGTGTCCCAATGCAAACTACACCTAAACAAATCACATTACATCAGACCGTGAGCCACACATCTCTGCCCGATGATCCAAGCTAAACCAGACCCATACCCAGACGCAGCCCTGCACCGCTCTCGATTTAAGCATAGTTCCACTCGATGGCAACACATGCTTACCATTTTAGCATATCATGATGACAGACTGGACCACGCCTGAAATCTCAAGCTCTTTATTGAAAGAAACTTATCATGCAACTGTACCTGCGAGCATGAATCAGCAACCCCTCCCCGATTCGCATGCCAGCGACACTTTAACCACCACAACGTACCACACCCCTTAAAGAACCAAAAACCCCTCCCAGACCGCATGTGCCTGGAACAACATTGTCACGACACCATCAAATACTACCATTGATGTCAACCTATTGTCAATAGAACCACACCCATCGTTACCCTGCTTGCACTTACGATCTCCTTCAATGACAATGGAAATCCAGTTCTCTTCGAGACAATAGTCATGCACCATTTTCTCAGTTCACTCCAATTTCCCATATTTTTCCATATGAATCCTTAAAGTGTGGCAGACTCTCCCCACTAAGCTCTACAATCTTGCTTTTCCATTACGTAATGCATACTCCTAGTGATATGACTATGCTGTTTTCTTAGTCTCTCCATCAAGATTACTTTACTATATGGAATCTGCCTACTAAAGATTACAAGCAAGCATTTACTTGACTAGAGTAAGATGTCAATGACAATCCCTTAGCGAAGAAATAAAGACTCGTTGCAAAGTAGCATCAAGGACCATGTCTTTTCAACTCCCTACATTGCATTGGATTTACGGCCCACATGACTACTTTGCAGATTCATAAAACAGACTTAGCATATGTAAAGCTTGACCTTATATGTGGTTCTTACCCTAGCTTGACTTGCCAAAAGATACTGAACTAACTCTGTTCTTGTTATTTGAATTCAATTCAACGTTTACATGTATTAAAATTTAATCTAGGATTTCCCAAAACGTCAAAGGGAAAATTCAATGAATCGAAGGTAGTGTTGTTCTTCCATCGATTTTCTGAGCTTTTTACTACATTCTGTGACATCTGTACCAATTTCAAGTGCAAGCAATTGGTCTTCCTAATTATTGCAATGCCATTCAATTAGGTTGATGCAAGATGATCCGCTTTGAAAAGTAGCTATCTTTAACATGCTATAAAATTGGACCTACCCAATGGACACTCAATTAGATAACCATAGCATCAACAGCCAGGAAACTATCGCAATTGAATACAATAAGCAGAATAAACACGTTGATGACGAAAACTGTTCCACTTAAACCACCACTGTAACAGATTAAACGGAAGAACAAAACTTACATAGATAAGCCACCCTCGGGTTACTCGGCTCGACTTCGTTAGCCACACGAAGAATAGGAGCGATTTCGACCAGCGACGACGGCACCACCTCGCTGTCAAAAGCCGACTCCCCAAGGTTCCCAGCTGTCTGGGTCCGCGTAATCCGCCTCTGCGGCGGCTGATCCGACCCACCTCTCGACGTCATTTTCGCCAAACCTCACTATTCAGAAGCCCAAACAATACACATTAGTACAACATCAACCCTCACACAACCTTTAAAGAAATAAATCTACGTGTATGTGTGTGCGTTACTGTAGTAAAAGTAGAACAAGAAACCCTATCCACACACAGTAGTACAACATCAAGAATCAATCAAAACTGAGTACACACCGACACACACTCACACTCACACACACACGTGAGTGTGTGTAAAGATACAGAAACGAAAAGCAAAAAAGGAAGGAGAGAGAAAGTGAGTACCAGCTAAGCTTACAAATCTAGCATCTGAAGGTAAGAAGAGCGAATCGAGTGATTTTTGATGTCTCACACTGACGGTGTGAGCCAAATGCAGGGGCCGTTTTGGTGAGGTTCTGTGTAGAAAGAGAGCAAACCCTAGGAGAGAGAAAAGGTGTGGGGAGTGTGCTTCGGGAGTAAGCTACTTAGCAGAAAAGGGTGCCGAAGTGACAATGGAGGAACATGGAGCCAAAAACTGGGTTTTAATGTTCGTGGTGAGTGGGTGTGGGAGTACTACTGATACTCGTGTTGGATAAGAAGTCGTGTTTGTTCCAAGTATTACGTTTGTGCCACTGTTTGGTACACTAAAAAGGGACTTGGCCTAATGCCCTAATGTAAATGAAAGTGTGCTCGAAAGGGAATGAGCGTTAGGAGGCAATTTTGTGCGCTTAATAACGGTAAAAGTTTCGATCTTAGATGGATGGCTGTATTGGGCATGTCATTCATGGAAAAAGAATCAATCAAAAGTTTGCAGGAAAAGGTATGTTACGGGCAGGTCAATTCTGCTCTTAATTTTAGGAGAAGTTTAAATCTTACGCGATTTTAACTTGAGCATGACATCAACGCGAAAGAATGCGAGTAGTATTTTATTCTAAGCAAGCGTTTTTATATGTGATTGAGAGCTAACCATCCGGTCATAGAGTGAGCATGGGAGAAAGAGGGAAAGTGAGAATGCGAGAGTGACAAAACTGACATTGAGTGAGACTTGAAAGCGATAGCGTGAACCACTTTAAAATAATTTAATAACTTAGATTGAGAGTAAAACGAATAGAAAGAAATTTCTCATTAATTAATTTATATCAGGTGAACGAACTTTGAGTAAGATGCCATGTTATTTCTTTTAGGATCATTTATAACAAGTAGTTTTCACTAAACTAAGATTTTAAACTAATAGAAGTTTCGATTTAAAATGAGAGGTCAGTACAATATGAAATTAACATCATTTCAACCATATTTTATTTGTTTTCTAATGCCATAATCTATTATTAAGGAAACAATTTCATCATCCCATCCAGATTCTTTTAGATAACTTTTGACTCCAAAAAGGGTTTTATATTAATTAATAGGTCCATTTATAAATCTTTTAAGGAGTTTAGGGCCATCGGGTGAAAGATATCAAGATTGAGGGCATTTTCGTCCACTAGTTCAAAATTCGAAAAGCAGATTCGCTAAAATCTACAGCAGAGGGTGGACATGAAAAAAGTAGCCGTTTCAAAATGTTAGATGAAAGACGAATATACCCTCAGAACAACCGTCTATTCTCTGCCCTTGGTAGCATGTTTAAGGATTCTATTTCGACAAAAACAACGGACATTCTCGGAACGCGCGAGTTACGAGGCACTGTTGTCTGGTGAGACGTCTCTTAAGGTAATTAAGAGGCTTTAATGTCGCTAATACAACTTTACTTTGCTCCCGCTAAAGTCGGTTTGTCTTCTTTCTGTTCAGAAGGCCAAAGCTTGCTTTTGCTTTGCTTTTTTTGGGGCAGTAAGAGTGGACCCCCACTGGGACAGTAGTCGCCCATCCTCCGCACAAATGAGGACCCGCTGTGACAAGTAGCGACGCGGCTTGGTTTCGATGCGCACACGACGCCGTACGATCATTTTCTTTTGTCTTTTTTTTTTTTTAATTCGGCAGTACTATGTTGTTTTAGGCACGTATAAAAGATGACGTAACGTTGATTATCTTATGTACGAACAAAAAATAACATAGCATTCATTTTTTTAAAATATATATTAATTTAATTTAAGAGTGTATTTGATAAGGCAATAAAGTACTTAAAACAACAAATAGAGTCGATAGTTTAACAGCTAGACGTTCTATCTTCTCTTCAACACCCAGATATGTCGTCACTTGGGTGTGGGGGTGGATGGGTGGGGGGTGTCCTTCCTTCCTCCCTCTCCCCCTCTTACCTCCCTCTCATTTGCCTATTCTCACCGTCTACCCAACCTGTCTACTCTCCAGATCTGACCTACTACCATCCCATTGTTCGTCGGCTTCTGTTTCCCAAAGCTTCGTCTCCATGGTCGTCACCGCCTATGACACAACCAGCCTCACCATGAACTGCCATTTGTCTGCCTACCGCCTCGATTGATTTAAGATCCCAGGGGTTCGACCTCCCTTTTGGTAAGGTGGATCATGGTGCTCGAAAAGAGATAATAAATAGCCTTATGGGTTTCTTTCCCTGTTTTGGGGCTTTTTCATTCTATTTGTCTTTCCTGTTTTGTGGTTTGTCCATTTTAGTCTGTAAAACCCTTATATGTGCTTCTCCGTACTTCCATTATTTTTGTTGGGGGGGGGGGGGGCGTGGGGTGCCGTTAGGAGTGAACACCAAACCGCTCAAATCGATCCGAACTGCTCAAATCGAACCAATCCAATCTGAACCATCCAAAGATCTTAACGGTTTGGTTTCACATTTTTCAAACCGACCTTGACTCGGTTTGGTTCACAGTTCACATTTTTTAAACCGATTCTAAATCGAACCGAACCGAACTGACCTATGATATGTTAATCTATTTTTAATAAGATTCCATTGATAATTACACATATAGGATACTAAGCAAATCCAAATAAATAAATCTTGAAAGTTAAAAGAAACGAAATT
>JAVXUO010001966.1:330000-400876 GCA_033065855.1 Escallonia rubra
GACATATATATACACATATATATGTATATATATATATGTGTGTGTGTGTATATATATATATATACATTGTGTGTATATATGTGTATATATATATATATATATATATATATATATATATATATATATATATATATAAGTGAAGTGGGTCCCATTCATTTTAGTCCGAACTGACCTGGACTAATTTTATACCACCCCCCCCCCCAGGTATTATTTTATCCCACTCAAGGGGGATAAAACATGTCCAAAGGACACCTTATCCGGGGACTAAATGCGTGTCCAAATGCCGGATAGGATTATTTTTATCCTATCCGGAGTCTTATCCTGCGCGCCAAACACAGCCTATAAGTACTATGTCTTTTTTTGCCACCAACAATACAATTACCACAGCCCACCTTCCGCTGCTACCACCATTGCCACCATACCACAATGGTCACCATAAACACCATCGCCACCGCCAGGACACTGCCATATAAACCATATCATTGTCGTCACCGCCACCTTCACGTCTGCTAAAACTATCTTCGTATCCATCATTCTATACTTGCCACCGTGACCAACATGTCGCCACCACCACAAATGCCATCACCACAACTACACGAAACATTACTAGTAGCATCATTAGCACTTATCCACCGCCACTACCACAAACAAAACCAACACATTTTGACAGTAAAAAATTATAAAATTCATCCATAAATGAATAATTTTGATATACGCATAAATTAGTAAAGTTGAACAATTTTCAAAAATCTGCTTTTGGTTTATAAAACTGGTTAACTTGTTTTGCAGTCGATATAATTCAATCGCTTAAAGTTTCAGTTTCACAAATTCAACACTTATGTTTTCAACCCTTAAAATTCAGTTTTATCAAAAAGTCCCTTGTAATTTGAAAATATATATTCACTTAAACTTTCGTCTTAATTTTGTGAGAAATTCATCATATCAATTCTCTTAATACAAAATCAGGTTGTACTTTTATATGCCAAGTTCATATGATTCGTGACAATTTTATAATATTAGAAGTTAGTTTAAAGGATCAATCAGGAGAAGTTATTTTTGAGTTTTTTACTTCAATATTTTATTTAGTAACTTATTTATTTATATGTTGTGTTTTGTACCTTATGATAGTTTTTTAAAATGTGGTGTGAAACTACAACTTATGAGAAATGTGTGGTTTCAAATTACACATATATAAATGAAATAGTGGAAGATTAAGGCTCCGTTTGACAACCTTTCCGTTTTCAGTTTTTTCTAGAGTTTCGTAAACCGGAGAAAATAAACGCTTTGGCACATAATTTTTGTTTTTTTCCCTTCAGTTTTTAAAACATGGCTATTTTTTATAACTCTAATTTAAGAGTTTTGAATTTTCAGTTTTGGTTTTTATTTTGAGACCACAGTCACCGCCCACCGCTGCCCGAAACTGCCAGCAGTCGTCGGCCACTGCCACGCCCCACCACCGCCATCGCAAATTACCACGAAAGAAAAACTCAAAATAAAAACTGGATAGTCAAACACCCAAAATAAAAAAACTCAAAATAAAAATTGGATAATCAAACATTCATTTGTTTTTGTAATTTTTTTTAATAATAAACTAATTTTTGTTTTTTTGAAAACAAAAAATCAAAACTGGAAGTGATTTCAAACGTTACCTAAGTTTCTTAAACAGAGAAATGGTAGTTTGAAACTATATTGTTTTCGAAAAACGTGCTTTCAAATCAAGCTTTTCAATTGAAAAAGCATACTTCAAAACTATCGTGCATGTACATAAGTTGGTGTAACTTCCTTGTTACATTAATTATTATATTTAGACATATGATAACGACATTTGGCGTTATAAAAACAATGATAGAAAATGTCGCAAAATAAAACTTTAAATATAAATATTGACATGTTTGGTTTCCAAAATTTGAAGCTGCTTCCGAAAAATGTAATCAAAATACATTCAAAAGATGATGCTTTAAAAATAAAAATAGTATCTCGCTAATTTTATTTTCATACATACATCGCGTGTACCATGACAACTAATAATATTTTAAAGGATGAGCACGATTATGGTGAAGCCATTTTTTAACTACCAATTGCACCCTTTAATCATATACTGTGTTCATAATTAAAAAAAAAGTTATTCAAAGTCATCTGAAACTTCTTAACATTTAATAAATAAATCCTCCACCCCACTACAATTATAACATATTCTTCATCGTCATTTTTCTAACCGGTGTACGCCTGGTACGATTATAACTTTTTCTTCATCGCAAGAATTCTAACCACCCACCTAAATATCCAAGAGTCAATTTTTTTACGCTAATTCTACCATTCCTTCCAAGAGTGTGTATATATATATACATACATATAATTTCGCCTGCTTGTTTACAAGCAGCCGTTTTCAAGCCCAGATAAAAGGAGGAGAGCCTATGAAAAAATGTATTTCGTGTATTAATATTTTTGCAACACAAAACAAGAATTAAAAAAATAATTTCATATTCAGGCCCCAGCCCTATAGGCCTTGGGCTTGGACAAAGCTTGAATATTCCAGATTTGGGCCCGCCCCGGTTCCCATGCATGGCCAGAAATCTGGTTGGCCTGTGCTTCCACTCTGGCATGTTGGGCTCGGCCCGGCCCATTGACACCTCTGCGTTGATGTAACCTTTTGGAGGAGCGAGCCTACCGCAGAGATCCTACACACTACGAAACAATAGGTCAAAACATGGTTAACGACTAATGCGATGCACGGGTGCTCTAGTAGAGGCTGACGCGGGGTTATAGTAGCACGTATGTTCTAGTAGAGGCTGACATGGAATTACAGTGGCAAGATGCTCTTGTATGCACGTGACACATGGACGTGGGGCAAGGCACGTCGTCCATCTGTCGTGCCCAGTGTGGCTGCAACAAGATGTGCGATAGATAACTGCCACAACACACAGGTTCAACAATGCAAAGACAACCCTCAAGGTAATATTGTGCTTCCAATGTCCATAGGTATCCCATAATCGCCTGATCTGCACTATCAGGATCAAGAGGAAAGATATTATAAGGGCAATAGATTTCTGTTTATTCTGCAACTTTATAATGAGATTCCAAGATCTGTGTATTAATGATCAATTATATATGTATCATTCAATGAGAAAGATGTCAGTAGAGTCCAGAAATTCTTCATTTTAAAACAATTTAATACAACACTTGCAAGAAAACTAAGACAAAAGCAAGAGTATTTCATCAAATAAGTAATTCAGACTATGTCATTAGTGTTCACTCGCGGTCAACTTCCACAGCTTGTCTCTAATTAAGAGCTTTCAACACCTCAAAGAAAACATCAGCAGTTTGGCATTCTTGTCTAAGCTGCGCACTGAACAACTACAGAAGTTTAGTGCCAGATATTACAAATAGCAGTATCAACAATCACATGATATCAAGGTACTTTCAAGTATAGTATGCTCACCGATCAATTTTATGGGCAGCATTTTGCAAAGCTTGAATATACTTTTTGTAGAAATGCTGATAAAAACTCTGCATTTCACGCGCATCACTTCTTTCCACTCTTCCCATCAATGTTGGAGCATTTTCCTAAAAGAGTCAAAGAAGAATCCGTTATATAACACATACATCACAACTAAGAAGCACAACACTCGGAAAAAAAAGTAGTCCAAATCACACGGTGATTTTGCCCCAAGAAAGTTGCGGCAAGCAACAAGTCCCAAAAAGTGGTCTTTACACAAAAAGGTTACAAAACAATATATATAAAGCCAAGCAATATAACCTATGGAAGTTAGAACACAACTTTTGTTTGTCCTGTTTCCTTATGTGATCACGATATTGGAAGCAAAGTAAAGTCGCATTTTCGTTCTTTTTTCCTTTTCACCTCTCCTGTTAATACGACAACGTAAAAGGAAATACCCCAAAAATCAAGAGCTAATGACACGTAGACTAAAAAAAATTCTTTTGAAGAAAGGTTTTCTACGGTTTCTTTCTTTAAGTTCGTCATAGATAGCATATTACACCTTTGCAAAAAGACAAAACACTGAGTAAAAGAGGGTATGTCCTATAGATGTTACAAGACTATTTCTGTTTGCCCTGTTGCCTTACGTGATAACAATATTGGAAGCAAAGTAGCATCACCTTTTCATTTTCATTTTCTTTTCACGTTTCCTGTTAGTTCTTCTTTGATGTTTGCATATGCTATACAAACTTGTAATATCTACATACCAATAAATAAGCTAAAATCACATCAGAGAAGGACGATATAAAAGGAGATACCCAAAAATCAAGAGCTAAGTAAACATAGAGTAAAATTAACTGTCAAGAAAGGTTTTTAATGGTTTCTTCTTTATGTTTGTTATCGATGGCATATAAATCTATCTGCTTGACTACGCCTTTGCAAAAAGACAAAATACTCTGACTAAAAGAGGTAATTACATGACAACTAGAGTTAAAAAAGGTAGAAATTATTTTTAGTAATCAATTACAAACCTAAACTTTGCATGAAAGAACTGCAGCATCAAACAAGACGTTCAACGCTCCTCGTACTTACTTGCATGAACATACACATCAAGTGTTGGAAATAATCCAATAAAACAAAATCTTTTTGTTAAGCAAACACTTGAAATGAATAAGGACTATACAAGTAAACAATTACCTTTTTATAATTTGTACGAAAGAAATTGTCCATTTACCTCAATTGCCTTTTGGAACATGAACCTTACCAAACGAAGTATCCTTAATCTCGAGTACCTCAGATGATAAGTAATAAATTAATAGCTAGGATGAGGCGCGGACTAGGTCGCTCTCTTTAAGACGATTCGCGCCCCTTCGGATAATTACCGGTGCAGCAAGGTTTCGACGCGTCGCCTCCAGGATACAACAGCCCAGCTCATAACTGTAGCTTCATTCGCATTTTCTGCACTTTCGAATGAAGCAGAAGCTTCACTCAACACCTTTCTTTGCCCAAATTACTTTTCAAAATAAACGAAACTCAAGTGTATATATATATAGTGGCAATGAAACACCTCCTTTCAACACATCACATAAGATGATAAGCTAGTCATCAAGATGATACCGCTATAAAGAGGTGTTGTTCGTAACCCATGAAAGAAAAAGGCAGGGTTCTTGAACAATGTGGTGACACAAACTTGTAGTATAAAAGTTTAATTTTCACTCACCCAAATAACCATCCACTATACATGTATATATAGTAGCTTTAAAAATGTAACTCATGACCATTAAGTTTTCATTAAAATGTAGGTTACAAAAAGTTATAAGAATTAATTTAAAGCCACTAAAATGTAATAAAAACATACTATTAAAAACATTATAATGAGGTGTTATGGCTCATCATAACATATTATAATGAGGCACTTAAACCAATAATATGGACCAACAAAAAGATGAATTTTTTTTTTCAGCAAGTGCCTTGTAGAGGACGTAAAACTAAACAAAAACTTCAAAATAGGTATTAATATTTTTATTTTTATTAAAATATTCCAACATCAAGATTTGCCAACAGACAATCAAGAGGCACACTAGCAAATTTATTGAACTTTTCTTATATGTTTAGTCAAGAAGAGCTCGCAAAACAACACTATATATACATATTCACACTTTTTGGGATATTCTTCCAATAAAAGATAATTGATTCCGAAATCTACATACACGCGTTCCTAGTGTACACATCTATATCTGTAATAACTATATAAAAAATGCATAAAAGGCAGATAAATTTTGTAAGTCTAAAGTGAAACTAGAATGACAGATTTTTTTTTTTTTTGGTGCTTAACTAGAATGACAGATGCACTTCGCAAGTTCACAAGCCAAAAGGATGGAACCGGGAAAAAGTCTAGTACATAGTACATACCCTTTCGAGGCGTTGCAAAATGGCAGTTTTAAATTGACGAACGCCATGCCCATGACACGTGGGGTCCAATCGGTGAGCTTTCTCAAATGCATGAAACCGACCTACATCAGAAAAGGACTTTTAGAAAAGCTCAAAGGAGACTGCTCAAAAGCTTGGAGAAAGGACTGTGTCAACTGCAAGGCAAAGAAAACTATAATGGAGCACAAACATGGGAAAGGGGCAGAAATGGACAAATGTGATGGTTCTTGCAGTAAAATAAGCAGCAGGTCGGTAACATGGATGAAGGGTATACCCTATGAAGCACGGGTGCTTCAAAAGGGGGAAGTATCGGGGTAGGGTGCGCGTCGTCGGGTGCAGGTGCGGCACTGGTGCATATCCATTCTTTTCCTTTTATTACTTTATTTTCTGAAATTCGGGTGCAGATCGGGTGCAGATAGGATACGATTCAGGTGCGGTTCTGATACTTATGGGTCAAAAACATAATTTTCAAAAGATGTTTTGGGGGTTGAAACGTAGAACCTCATTTTTTTGGGTGAAAACATAAAAGAAATAATTGTAACTTACCTAATTAGGGCAGATCGAATTGGGGAGTCTGAGAGAGAGAGAGAGAGAGAGAGAGAGAGAGAGAGAGAGCAGTAGCAGCAGCAGCATCAGAAGTTTTCTTCGCAACCACTCGGCGACACCAGCGATCACCGGCGACCACTAGTGACCTCCCAACGACCACCCGCGACCTACCAGTGACCAAAACCAACCGCGACCACCAACGACCACCAGAGGAGACGTCTACTTACCTCCGGCAGCAATTCTCCAAAGTTTAAGTCTCTGACTCTCTTCCTCTCCCTTTGTCTTCAAATTCTCTTTGCTACTACCTTATGTTGTGACTTGGACTTGGAGTTTAATTGAGAGAAATAATGGTAGAAAGTTCTAACTTCTCAATAAATTGGAACCACCGAACCAACTTATAGTCAAAGTAGTGTTTTAATATGTGCTAAGAACTTAAAGGCTTAAAGCAGTGGTTCATTGAGTATGTCAATTTAATGTCTAATTCAAATTGTTTAGAAATTTAATACTAGGTGTACATACTAAAAATACGCGTGTGTGTGTGTGTGTGTATGCCGTATCCCCGCCACATTTCAACAATGCCTTATCCACGTATCTGCATCCGTATCGTATTCGCACCCATGTCCGTGCTTCTTAGGGTATATCTAAACAACTTCTCAGATTCAAAGTAACTCAATTGCCATCCATTTGTTAAGATCTAAAAAGACCATCAAACTTGCAAGATTTCCTTATCTCAAGAAGAGCTGCGATGCTAACCAACATAAGTTACACCTCAAGTGCATCAGTGAATAAAAGTTTGGTGTTCTTTGCATGAAAATTTTACAGTGGGGATGTGATGTGCATGTCTTTGGTGTTTCAGTATACTTTTATCAATTATCAATTACTTAAAAGTCGCATAAAGCTTCCATCATAGATCTCCTCCCGTTGTCAATAGAACCACACCCATCGTTACCATGCTCGTACTTACTATCTCCTTCAATGACAGTGGCAAACCCACTTCTCTCTAGGCTGTAAACGAACCGAACTCGATCGGCTCGTGGTTCGTTTTCTTTAAAACTTGTTCACGTTCGTTTATATAATATACGAACTGAACATGAACAAGTTTGTAAAGCTCGTTTATAAAATCAGCCGAATATGAACACTCCAAAATGTTCACAAACGTGTTCGCGAACATCTCGTCTAAATAATAAATTAATTATAATATATTTAAAAAATTAACATTTACACAAAACCATATAAATTAATGCTTAAAATTGGATTAGCCCAATCTGTGAAGCCCAACATAAACCCTAACTATATAAAGTAAAACCTAAACCTAAACACACACAAATCACACACAGGCAACAACCATCTGCTCTCCCATCCCCTCCCTCGTCTCTCTCTCTATCTCTCTCTCTCACACACACACACACACGCCTCACGGACCTCACAGATCACACAGAGCCCCCTCTCTCCCTCCCTCCCCTTCCACACACGCACATCACGGCTTCGACGTCATCTATGATGCTATCTACGACGCCACCATCGCCAGTCATTGACGCCCGTCATCTCCCCTCGCCGGCGGATGGATCTTCTTGTTTCTATGTCTTCATCGCCAACCGATCAAGATCTTCAAGATCTCTTTTGTAGTGTTTTTGATTGTTGGATCCCTCTTGTATCTTTTATAATATCGTTTTTTATTCATCTTAGCTTGATTAAATTGAAGGATTTGAGGATTTTTTTGCAGATTTAGGGATTCGTTGGAAGTTGACACGAACACGAGCTGAGTTTTTGAACTCGAGTTTGACTCGTATTGTTAAACGAGTCGAGCGCGAGTTTTACCGTCACGAACTCGAGCCAAGTGCGAACATTGATTTTTTAATTTTTGACGAACTCGAGCCGAGCTCGAACATACCAGAACTTAAACGAACTGAGTTCGAACACACCCATATTCGGCTCGAACTCGAGTTCGAACTCGGCTCGAACTTGAACTCCTACTGATATGACTCTATGTTGTTTTCTTTGTCTCTCCACCAAGATACTTTACTTCACGTCATTAGAGATGTCAAAGGGCCGGGCTTGGGCCGGCCCAGCCCAAGCCCATCGGGCCTGCTGTGGGGCCGGGCCTGTGGGGCTGCCAACCGGGCCGGGCCGGGCCGGGCCGACTGGGAGAAATGCTAGGCCCAGTCCAAGCCCTGGCCCTAGGCCCAATATTTAGGGCCGGGCTTGGGCCGGGCCCGGGCCCAATTTTATTTATTTATTTTTTGTTTAATTTCGTTTTTTAATTGGTTTTAATTATCCCTCTTTACTCATAATGTTGTTTTATTAGAGATACAACTTCCTCATGAATTTATCTTGAATTGGGAAAAAAGAATTGGTTACTACATGAGTATTTCCTTTTAAATATGTCTAGTAACTTTTATTTTATAACGCTAAAACAATTCTTAAAAGAACGTATGCAAAACGATTGTAATGCTAAAACAATTGTTAAAAGAATGCATGCAAAATGACACTAATAACATTTAGCGACAATGATGGTTATATAGAGCAAACTGTTGTAGGCTACTTTTACTTTTAATAATGGGTTGAGGCTCGAAAAACTTTATTGTTGATGCGCTCTTATATTTTACCATTATCATTCCTCAATACTAAAAAAGAACTAGAGCAAAAGCGAGAAGCAAAAAAATGTTTTCTTTTTGTGTGCCAATTCTTGTTGTTTTCGTAAGAGACGTGAATATGAGATTTGTCAAAATCGTGCAATCAAAGAAAATCTTGTAAGTATAATTCGAATAGTACACAAATCTCGATCTCAAAATATGTCCCAAGATTACGTTTCTTTGTCCGAAAGTCTACTGAAAAATGATTGCTAATTATCCTAAGTGCGGAGCAACAATATTCTTATAGAGACGTTTCTCAATAATATCACCATGACTCTCAAAGTTTGGGGTGCTTTTATAAATACGTAAAGTTTAGGGACATTTGTGTAATTTTATAAAAAATAATTAAAAAAAACCATGTTTTATAGTCTTGCCACCTCCTCCTTGTTACAACTTACAATTACTATGTTAGTTAAATGTTAAAATATGGGATATGTGGATAATGGATGCATTGGGTGGAAGATAATGAAAGAAAAAAAAAGGGAAAACCTTTCCCTTATGGGAAAGAAAGAAGAACCAACAGAAAACAAAAAAACAAGAAAACAGGAAACATAGAAGAGAAATGAAACAGAAAATGCCAAACAGGCCTACAGGGCCAGAACCGGGCCAAGCCCGGGCCAAAACCGGGCTGGATTCGGGCCGGGCCAAAACCGGGCCGTTTCCGGGCCGGGCCGGGCCGGGCTTTTTCGCAGAATCTGAAGGCCTGGTCCAGGCCCAGGCCCCAAGCCCCCTTGTGCAGGGCCGCTACTGTTCATGGACGGGGCCGGGCCAGCCCGGGCCAGAACCGGGCCGGGTCGGGCCAGCCCGCGGGCCGCCCGGCCCTTTTGACAACTCTACACGTCATCTCGCTATTAACAATTAGAAGTAAGCATTTACTTGACTATAGTAAGATGTCACTGCCAAGCCATTATCAAAGAAATAAAGATTCGTGTGCAAACTAGCATCACGGACCATGTCTTTTCAACTTCGTACTTTCCTTTGGATTTGTTACATTTGACTTTTTTCCGAATTCATAAAATAGACTTAGCACATGTAAAGCTTGACTACATAGGTGGTTCTTACCCCAGCTTGACTTGCCATTTGCCAAATATACTGAACTAACTCTATTATTGTTATTTGAGTTCAATTCGATGTTTGCATGTATTAAAACTATTCTAGGATTTCCCAAAATGTCAAAGGGAGAAAACAATGAAATGGATGTGGGTATTGTTCTTCTATGGATTTTCTGAGCTTTTTACTACGTTATGTGACATCTGTACCAATTTCACGTGCAAGGAGAAGTTCGTGATGAGTTATGCATGCCTTTGATATTACATCCAAATTAATTTTAAACTCTTATTTTTGGGGGAAAAAAAAACGTGTCTCTACGGTGCAGATAGTTTTCCATGGAAAAAATTTGGCTGCTACCCCGGTTTGAGGAATCGTCCTCCTACCTCCTATATAGTGACAATCATTCGTCTCTAAATGTTTCTAGTGATTTTTATTTAGTGATGCTAAAAAAATGCCGTTAATAATTGTCGTTGAAAGTGTTATTAGAAAGAAAGCCACTAGAATAATTTAACGACTATTAATTTTCACTATACACGGGGTTGAAGGAAGATTCCTACAACAGGAGTAGGAGCCAAAGTTTGTTCGTTTTCCATTGCATCCGCTGATATATTGCATGCCCGACATTTGTGAGCCTTAATGTATTTTGCTATTTGAAAGTGATTTTGAGGCGATACCAATCAAATTTAAGGCCCAATACGTAAGTATACAGTTTGGATTGAGTTTGAAAGCCGTAGAATTGGTTCTCTAGTTTTACAAGGTTTACAAAAATTGGACAAATGATACCTACGATATTCGGTTGATGCAAGATGATCTGCTTTGAAAAGTCTCAACTTTTAACATGTTATAAAATTCAACCTACCCGATGCATACTCAATTTGACAACCATGCATAGCATCAACAGCCAGGAAACTATCGAGGAAACTATCGCAATTACAATAAGCAGATTAAACGTACACATTGATGGCGAAAATTGTTCCACTTAAGCCACCACTGTGACAGATTAAAAGGAAGAACGAAACTTACATAGATAAGTGACCCTCGGGTTACTCAGATCAACTTCGTTAGCAGCACGAAGAATAGGTGCAATTTCGACCAGCGACGACGGCACCACCTCGCTGTCAAAAGCCGACTTCCCAAGGTTCTCAGCTGTCTGCGTCCGCATAATCCGCCTCTGCGGCGGCTGATCCGACCCACCTCTTGACGTCATTTTCGAAAATCCTCAATAACCAGATGCCCTAACCACACACATTAGTACAACATCATGGCATCAACCAGCATACAACCTTTAAAGAAATATATCTACATATGTGTGTGGTTAGTGTAGTAAACGTAGAACAAGAAACCCTAGCCATATAGAGTAGTACAACATCAAAAATCAATCAAAACTGACTACACGTGAACACAAACACATACACACATACACACACACACAGACGTGAGTGTGTGCAACGATACAGAAATGAAAAGCAAAAAAGGAGAGAGAGAAAGTGAGCACCAGCTAAGCTAGCAAATCTAGCATCTGAAGGTAAGATGAGCGAATTGAGTGATTTTTGATGCCTCAAATTGATGGTGTGTAGAAAGAGACCAAACGTTAGGAGAGAGAAAAAGTGAGCTTTGTGGGGAGTGTGCTTTGGGAGTAAGCAACTTAGCAGAAAAGGTCCCCCAATAATTGTTCATTGAAACTGCCTTTGATAAAGCTTAACCTTATAACACTTACCAAAAATAGACTTCGATGAGAGGACCAAACTATAACTCTATATGAGAGATGGTCAAAGTTTATGGACAAAATTTTGTACCAAAAGTTACAACTATCACAATCAATTAACGCGTCCCTAACAAGACGGCATTTTCTAGTGGTGTACAAGGCACTTACCTTAGACAGGACCAAGATGGTCAAAGTTTATGGACAAAATTGCTCTCTCGATTGCCATCTCTTAGTATCAAAGTGTGCTTTTACAGCAACTAGATAAATCACTGACGACATTCGTATGGCTCTTGAAATCATACATCATTAAGTCTAAAAGAGATTTCAAAGTTAGTCGCATTAATGTTGAACTGCTAATATATAGTAAAGCCTATGACTGGGAGGATATGAACTTTCTCAAAACTGTGATGGAAAAACTAGGTTGATGGACTATGGAGTGCAAATCTACTGCATCAAAATCATATGGTGTTACTCTTCACATGACACATTAGGTTGATGGTGTACATATCAATTGCATAGCATCCAGTTATCTTTAACAAGAACCTGTTGGCAAACCTAGGAGGGAATGTGTCGAAGAGATATCCTTTATCACTTCACCTTTTTCTACTCCGTGCAGAAGGATTCTTTTATCTATTATAGGAAGCATAGTGGCAAGTGCAATACAAAAAGTTAACTTACAAATGAATCTCTATCAGTTGAACACTTATCTTTTGCAGATGATGCATTGATCTTTTGCAAAGCTAGAGAACGAGATGAAAATGCCTTAATATCATCCTTAAGTGCAAGACCCAAATAGTATGATGAAGTATTTTATATTTTTACTTTATCTTCATAATTTAGTAACCGTTTGGGGCCCTTTTGACTAAGTAATATTCCTTTAGGGATCTTTTGACTTGTTTATCAAGTTCAATGAAATAAGGATTAGTTGGATTGTGTTTTATCAATAAAGTGAGTTTCGTTTTTAGAGAGAAAGAAGAAAGAGAAACTCATGGCTTTGAGGATTTCATTTTCTACACATAAATGGTAACTAATCCCAAACTGAGTTTGAAATGAGGAGGATTTGAATCAATTTAGAACTGTGCCCATATATAGGTGGATCAATTTCATTCTCTAGGTTTTGAATTTGTTGGAGGCTTACAAAACTTAGAGAAGATTGTAGCTAATTTGAGGTAAGGGTTACACTCGTCATGTTCCTTCCAATTTGAGAAAGGTGTTTCTTTTAATATTATGTCGTTATTGTTAATAGTCACAATGTTATGATGGCTTTGATTTGAATCTTTTGGGCAAATTTACCAAGTCCATCTAGTTGCAATTGTTTTGTCTCTGATATATTAAGAATTCCTATTTCATTGAGAGTGTTGAAACCTGTTACTCTGGTCTACGCAGATGATCGTGTATCGGCACATAGGCTTTGCAGCACTTTTATTTCCCTGGTCGGCCTTCTTCCACAATAATTTGTAGATTATTACATTGCTCAGGCTATTGGAGGATTGCTTCACGTGGGAGCTGCCTATTTGGGAAAAACTATGATGGAATAACTAGATAAAGTGGACCATGGAGTGCGTATTTACTGCGTCATATCATATGCTGTTACTAATTAGAATTGGAACACGTTAAATTTATGATGTGCATAGAATATCAGCTGCATTATATTCAAGTATCTTGAAGGGGAACCTATTGAGTTTGTCAACTGGGAAGGGAATGTGTCAAGGAGATCCTTTATCACTTCACGTTTTCTACTCCGTGCTAAAGGATTTTATCTATTACATGAGGCATAAATGGCAAGTGCAATACAAAACGTTAACTTGCAAAGGTAATGCCCACCAGTTGCACGTACACTTAGGCCTAGTTTGACAAAATTTTTTTCCTCTTTTTTTCAGTTTTTAAAAACTGAAAAAAAAAGAGCGTTTGGTAACCATTTTTTTTTAAGTTTAAAAACCAGTTTTTAAACTAAAGAGTAAAAAAGAGTGAAAAAAAAACTCCAGAAACTGGTTTTTTTTTCTTAGACCACCACCACCACCCTCCCACCGCCGGCAGCCACCTCAGGCGACCACCGCCGGCCGCCGGCGACCACCGCCGGAGACTGCCGGCAGCCACCTCCGGCCGCCGGCCACCACCACCACCACCGGCCACCACCTCCGGCCGCCGGCGACCACCGCCGGCAGCCACCGCAGGCGACCACCGCCGGCAACCACCGCCGGAGACTGCCGGCAGCCGCCTCCGGCCGCCGGCGACCACCGCCGGAGACTGCCGGCAGCCGCCTCCGGCCGCCGGCGACCACCGCCGGAGACTGCCGGCAGCCGCCTCCGGCCGCCGGCGACCACCGCCGGCGACTGCCGGCAGCCACCTCCGGCCGCCGGCCACCACCGCCACCACCGGCCACCACCGCTGCACCCCACCACCGCCACCGCAAACCACCAAAAAAAAAAAGAAAAAATAAAAAGTGTTCCCAAACACCAAAAAAAAAAAACATAAAAAAAAAGGGGTTATCAAACACCCACTTGTTTTTATAAAAAAAAAAATTAAGCTGCTCTTTAAAAAACTGCTCTTTAAAAACTGAAAACCAAAAAAAAAAATTTGTCAAACGAACCCTTAGTTTTTGTAGATGATGCATTGATCATTTGTAAAACAAGAGAATGAGATGAAAGTGCCCTTAAAACTATCTCTAAGATCTATTGAAAAAATTGTAGGCTAAGGGGCCGTTTGACATGCCTTTTTTTTGACCCTCTTCTCTTTTTTTTTGCAAAAGCCCATAAAAGCTTGCTGTTTGGCTGACTTCTCTTTTTAAAAAAAGCCCAAGAGATTAAAAATTGGTGGCCATTTTTAAAAAGAGCTCAAAGCTCTTTTCTTCTTCTCTTTTCACGTGGAGCCTTCAGGCACATTAATGAGGTCGCCCATTCGAGCCTCACTAGCAACAAAAATGCCATTTTTCGAGATGGGTATAAAACCCACTTTTTAACGATTCTTTCATCTCTCTCTCCCCCTCCGTCCGAAAGCCCTACCATCGGCTTGACATCAAACATGGTCCCAAAATAGAGCAGGTTCAACGGATCCCCAATCACGTCATCATCGACTTATTTCTCGGTTTCTGGGGTTGGTGGGTTTTGGGTGGGGGTGTGGCGTTCGAGGGCGAGCTGGGTTTCGTCGGCGACGGCAGCGGAGCTTCTCGAGCTCGTCGATGGCGGCGAGGACGGAGGGCTTGGACTTTAAGGTTTCCTCTTGCTCCTTGTTGATGGGCTTGCCCTGGGACACGACCTCTTCCATCTGGGTGATGCGGTTCTGCTTCTTCCGCAGGGCACATAGGCGCTTATTGATGAGGTTGAGGAACATTGTGTGGCCGTTGCCGTTGCCACTGTGTGGTGCTAAGACTTGTGGTGTTTGAATTAGGTGAGGGTAGAGCTAGGGTTTGAATTAGGTGCGGTGATGGGGTAGAGCTGAATTAGGTGGGACTTATGGTATTTTATTTAATTGTACGAGTTACAAATTTTGCAAGTATAAAAGTCAAAATTTTAACGATTAAACAGTCATATAATTTTATCGTAGTTATATTGTACACTTTCGATAGAAAAGGTGACAAATGATTTTTTGTCAAGGTGTAAGCCGACGATGTGCCGGTGGTCTTGGCGTCGGTGGTCAAACTTAATTATTTAATTAAACATAATTAAATAATTATGTTTAATTATTTGTAAGATATTGTAATATAGTTGCTTAATTACCTTTAATAATGTTTAATTATGTAAAAATGTATATTAAAAAAAAATAAACCCAAAGAGTTGTCCTGTCAAACGCTTGCTCTTTTTTGTTTTTTGAAAAAATAAACTCTGTCAAATAGCCACCAGTTTTTAAACTGGTGAAAAAAAAAACCAGAACTCTTCTCTTTTTTTTTTAGAAAAAAAACTAAAAACTGATAGCCATACCAAACAGACCCTAAGTAGTGAGTTTGGAGAAATATTTAAGGATAAATGCTCTTTGACCCCCTGCACTTTAGGACGGTAGTAATATGACCCCTTATTCTAAAAAAAGTTGAACTAAACCTCCATGCACTCAACGAAATTGGGCAAAAATGAACGACTGTAACTGAACTTGTCGAAATGTCATAGCTACCCTTCTTTTAAACATAATTGAAGACCTGTTCTCAAACCATTTGGGTGGGTGAAAGTGGTGGTGAAGGTAGAATGGAGAGAAGAGTAAGGAGTAGTGGCAACAGGGCAAGGGGCGGCGGCGCAGTGCTGTTGCGGCCGCAGGTGACGGGGGGAGAGACGAGGAAGGAAGATGGGGGGTCGCCGTCATCGAAGGGAGGAAGGGGGACTGCCGGCGGAGCACGGGGAGTGAGGGGAGAGAAGAGGAAGGAAGAGGGCGGTGGGTCGGCGTCGCTGATTGGGGGGAGGGGGCTGCCGGCGAAATGGGGCTATTAGAAGGGTGGTGAAGACGAAGGACGAGAGATGGAGGGGGTCGGCGTCGCCGATTGGGGGAAGGGGCTGCCGGCAGATAGCGCGGCTGTTGCTACAGTAGGGGGAGAGAAGAGGAAGGAAGAGAGAGGAGGGGGGTCGTCGTCGTCAATGGTGGAGGGGGGCACCGATGTGAGATGCTGAAGGAGGTTGTCGGCGCAAGGGTGATATAGAGATTATGGTTTATGTGGGGGAAATTTGGGTTTGGGAAGGGCACTATCGGGTCGGGTTATGTGGGCATGGAGCGGGTCAGGTAGGATTTGGGCCGATCTATGACTTCCTAAGGCAATTGGTGGGCGCGGGTCAGGTTATGCCCACTGGATTTTTGAAATTAAAATTTGAAAATTCAAATACTTGTTTTTTTTTGGTTTGTTTTGTGGTTGACCTTTAAAAGGAATGTTTGCAAATATAATGAAATGAAAATGGTCACTTTTTGCAAATTTTTCAGGGTTTGCAAATGAAGTGAAATGAAATTGGTAACTTTTTGGGTGATTTTTTGCAAATCTTTAGCATAGGTTAAAAAGGTAGTTTAGTCCTAAAGTTGCAGGTTCGAGGAGCCAAGCATTTTCCGCCCAAAAACTCTGTTAACTTGGATGGAAACCGTCCATTTTGCCCAGTTTCATTGAGTGCAATAAGGTTTAGTTCAACTATTTTTATAAGAGGGAGTCATATTGCAATCGCTCTAAAGTACAGGGGGTCAAAGAGCATTTACCCCATAAATTTATTCATTTTAGCCCTAACAAAACAAGGTATTTTCCAGTATTGTATAAGGCACTTACCTCAAGTTCGGACCAAGTTTGGTGCTAGGTTCTAATTTATCAAGTTGAAAATGTCTTCCATTTTAATCGAGCCTAAGGTCTTCAAGCTACCTGCTAAGGTAGAATGGGATAGAATGGTGCCCGGCAAAAGTTGGAGCAATACTGACCAAGGTTGGCCAGAAGTGCACGAGCTATAGCTGGTGGCTAGCACACCGAGAGCCATCGTCAAAGGTGTTGCGAGATTTTATGCCAAGGGCCCAGTGGGCCAAATCTTAGGTTCAAAGTAAATGTCTATTGTTAAGGACTGCACCAAAATTTCTCTCTTTGTTTATAATTCTCAAGCTCTAATATTTTAAGTGAGAAAAATGCAAATTCTTATGCAAATGAGTTCTCAGGTTCTATATTTATAGGTAATTGAGGATAGCTTGTCATCATGTGGTACTTCTTGGGAGTGATAACTCGTAAAAAACGTGACATATGTTCCGTCGTTTCGCAGGACGACCCTACTAACTTAGCCTGCCCTTGTGCATTTCTATTTTTGCTGTTGAGGAAGACCGACTCTCACATAGATGGTACAGTTCAAAGAATATTCACCGTTGAGATACAAGAACTCATCGGGAAGATACCAATCAATATATCAATATACAAGTCTTATGACCCTTTCCTCTCATCGCAAATTAGTTTTGAGTTCCATGTTTTTGTATGTCCATACCTATACCTACGTTGGGGGGGGGGGGGGGGGGAGGTTAAAACAAAGAACAATATACCCATTTAGAATTTTATAGTTTAGTTCTTGAGCACTTCACACAACGGGACCTACTCGAACCTTTCACTACTTAGGCTAGCTTTAGGTGTTGGCTCAGACCACGGTACAGCTCAAAAGCTATCTAAGGCAGACAAAGAAATAGAACTGAAAAAATTAAGGTGACAATTGAATAAATGAAACAACTTACACTCCTTGATGAGTATATATACAAAGAAAGCACAATGTGAGCTAAGTTTTCTTAGATCGGAAGATTTTAATCACAAATGAACTTAGCCAAGAATGTAACAACCCAGTCTGAGGCCTCACCACAGGGCAATGCCTCCCTAAAAGGATTTGATACCATCTATGACAACCCGGTCCATGGCCCCATCACAAGGCAATGCCTCCATCAAAAGGACTAGTAAAGTAGGTACTTATGAGTTTATATGCAGGGTCTTATAAGGCTAATAAAAGATCATCCCACATCCTATGTAGCATATCATGATCTCCCCATCATGCCTTAACGTCTTTGCTAAGGCTAGATTGCACATTGCCCAGAATTTCCATCTCTAGCCGATGTAGGATATACCCGCCTTACCTTTCGTTGCCCCAATCGTCCGTTTGATATGGGTACCCGAACTTGGCTTTGTTTTCCTCAACCATCGGCAACTAGCCCAACTTGACCTTTCGAGAGTCGGCTCCGGTAAAATCTTAATAATGGTACCAAAGAAAACTCCAATTGAAGTCTTGGCAAATAACAATTAAAACTAATGCAGTCGCCAAAAAGAAAGTCATGTATTGGTAATCTGATTGGAAACGGGAATTGCATAACTAATGGACAAGGATGAAAGGAAGTAACAATAAAGTAGTACACGAATGGATGTACTCAGTTAAGGTATATTATGCATCATAACCAACAAAGTAGTAAACTGCTATGGACCTATTAAGCCACTCCGTTGAAGAAAAGTTGAGTAGCTATTGCCATGTAATGGTAAATTGGTAATATACCAAAGGCATGGTAAGGACACACACGTGGATATATGGATAGACCTTATCAATTTAACTCGTAGATCATATTTTGGATCTTGACTTAGCCCTATAGTTTTTATTTTTAGCTTTTGATGTTAGGTTTTACGTGAGTGCAATCACGTCACAGTTGCGTTGGGATTTAGCATTAATGCCTCCCTCAAAGGGGCTCTTATACCATCTGTAACAACCAAGTCATGGCTCCATCACAGGACATTGCCACCCTCAAAAGGGCTAGTCATGTACGTACATATTAGTTCATGGACAGAATCTTATAAGGACAATCTCATACTATCCCACATGCGGCATGAGATATCACAATATCCCCTCTTTATGCCTTAGCGTATTCACTAAGGCTCGATCACATATTGTAATGCCCAGAACATTTTTCCTTTATTATAATTATTCTTTCGGGCCAAAATAAATTTTTTAGCGATATATTATTTTTGAGAGCGACTTATAGCGATAATTGGTGGAGCGAGTGAAGCAACAACTCGTTAATAATTTTCTTTTAGTACAAAAAAAATAAAAATTAAAAAAATATCATGAATAATTGTTTAAGCCTAATTTCAATAAGAGGAAACTTAGGGCGAAAATTAGATTAACTAACAAGTTTAATGGGAGCTTTTGAAAATGTTTCAACCTAGGGTTTGTTAACACACACACACACACACTTACTTTACGATGTCACAGCTGACCCTAAATTTTTCTCCATAATTTCGGTGAATGGCTGAAGGAGAAAGAGAGCGTGGAGCGGAGACGGAGAAGAAACGGGAAGAAGAATTTTCCGGCAAGTCGGGTAAGCTCTGACCTCTCTCTTATCTAAATAAGGCTGTGAGATTTCGGGGGCTGTAATACAGTTCAGATCACCACCATGGTGACCGTGTTCATGCACAGGGGATGAGCGCATAAGGGACAAAGTGAGGAAGGGAATAAACTGCCATGGAGGCAGTGCAAGGAGAGTGTTTTAGAGTGGGTTTTATGTGCTATGGTGGGGAAACGGAAAGATCAAACAGGTCACAGCCATTTGTGACTGTGACCGTGTGCTTGTATTGGTGGACGAGGAACAAAGAGAAGATGCCATGGTTAGATCATTATAAACGGGAAGTGGGTATCGTGTCTTGGGTGAGCGATGGGTATGTATATAACTGTGTGTATGTGTGCTTGGATTGTGTGTGTTTAGGTTGGGTTTTTGGCTTGGTTGTAACAGGCGTGAGATTTGCGGCAGAAGGCTCAAAAGCAAGGCTACCGTGGGGCATGGGAAGGGCCTGATGCGTGGCTGTGTGCGTTAGTATGTGTGGTGTGAGGGTGCGTGAGTGTGTGCTGTGTGGGTGCGTGTGTGTCGCGTGTATTTGTGTGAGTGCATGGGCTGCCAAGACAGCTATATATATATATATATATATATATATATATATATATATATATATATATATATATATATATGGGAATAACGAATATACTACTTGCCTTAGACAACTTGCCTAAGGCCATAGGATTAAACTACCTGGCTGTAATATTTGGATTCAACTACCTGGCTGTAATATTTCTCTTTCTTAGTTATCTCTCCTTGTTTGCTCTCTCTTTCATCAGAAAAGACAGGAGCTCATCGTTGGCCGTCGGCATCAGCACAATCGCCGACGGAAATTCATCTTCTGCCGGCGCCCACCGCAAAACTCACCATCTGCCAGCTCAGATTCCTCTGACTTCAACACTGGGCAGCCACTATCAATTGCCCACCTCGCCGGCCCAACCTCGCCCATCGCCGGCGACCTAAACCCCCACCATCACAAACCACCTTGCCATCACAAACCCATCGCTGCGGCCGACGAGATCACTGCCAAGCCACTTCATCTCCGGCGAGATCAGCTATCGCCGGAGACAAACAGCTTCCACATCGGCGACCCAACACTGCCGCAGATTAGCCAATCCCCATCGCTGTGGCCGACGAGATCACTGCCAAGCCATTTCATCTCCGGCGAGATAAGCTATCGCCGTCACAAACAGCCTCCACAGCGGCGGCCCAACACTGCCGCAGAGTAGCCAATCCCCATCGCCGGCCAAAAGGATTCCAAAATAGCATCTTCGAATGTAAAGCTAAGGTAAAAACTGACAAGGCAGATAACACTTTGCATAGTTCAAAATCCAGATATGAGCTTAATCCTTAGGATGTTATTCTTTCTCCAGTGAGATTCTTAGGATGTTATTGATTAAGTCAAAGATGGGAATACCTTGTTTGCAAAGAAGACACGATTGTAGTTGTAACGGTGTGCAGGGTAGACCCAAGAGTTGCAGACGAAGTGGACCTTGCCACACCGGCGATGGAAGCATGCACTTGCAGAATTTGGAGATTTGGTAGGCTGGGCCTTCACAAGTTCATATTACAGGTAATTGATTTGACGTTAAGTCATTTGTTATTTGCCATTTTCTTTTGCTTTCCGATAAAACTCTTTTCAAGTATTTTAAGGTCTCTAATACTTTAAAATAATGAAGACTACAATTGCTGTTTTGAATATCAGTAACGAGGATTTGCCAAGAGACTTGAATAAATGGATTAGCAATCAAATAGGTACAGAATGCACTTTATTGCGATGGGTAATTAGGTGGTGTTGTTGTCACACCTAAAACTACGCTTCACTTTCTTATTTGCGGCGCTTGGTACAGTGTAAATTGAAGTATTGAATCTTCCGATCCCTCAGTCTCGCTAACCACTGAAAGACGAAAATGCGATCTAGTCATGATACACAATCAGTCTAGATAGTGATTCACAGTGGTTCAAGTGAAGATGCACAATCCTTATTGTTCAAGATGTTCTACTGGACCCTCCATTAAAGCCTTTTAGATCAGAAGGAGATATAAGCTCATCATTCATGATGTTCTTACTTTCCTCTAGCAACGTAATTGTGGACTTAAGGTAATTGTCTATTGACGAGGAGACTATGCTCTTGTGCCTGTGACATATGCTTACACACCTCAGTCAGCTTGACATTACTTGTTCATGGTCATGTGCCTTCTCACACTCCTACCCTCTCTGAATATCTTGGGTCTGAATTCTTCTTGGTATTATAAACAAGTCTTAGTAATAAACAAGGTTGCCTAAGTTGTAATATCGTATTTAAAAGTGCCTAAGTTGTAACATTGTATTTAAAAGATGAATGGACCCTAGCAAGGAGATCCTTATCTATCTATTCCCGTGAATTTCTCTCTACGCAGTTTTCATGTAGTATTCGCCGGCCGTCAGCATCCCAATCTCCATCAATCTCTCTGTCTCAGAAGATAACATAGCAGCCCACCGCACTCGCCCAATTGCCAATAGACCCAACAATCGCACTTCTGTTTCTGAACGCACAACGCCGGCCGTTAGCCTCCACGCAGCCATTTCTGTTTTTGATTCTGAACGCTCAACGCCGGCGACCTGCCACGCCAGTGACCCACCGTTGCCGCCCCCCTCCTCGTGCATAATCACCGAAACCACCATAGCAGGAATCACCCTGACCATTGCCGCCCCTCTCTTCTCCCGCATAATCACCGAAACCACCATCACAGAAATGACCCTGACCAATCCTCCCGCAGAATCACCAAAACCACCATCGCTGCAACAGTGAAACAGCCACTACGCCCAATTTCCCATCCCGCGAACCAGCCTCTTTCACCGGGGAGAAACACCCACCGCTGCCGCAGGCCACTGCAATGTCAAAGGTATTGTAGCTGCTTTATAGGGCCATCGCTATTCAGTCCAGACTGTCGTTGCTCTTTTTTCCCACCAACTACCCATAGACCCATAGTTTTTTTTTAGATTCTTGCCCTCACAAAGCTTTGCCCTTCCACTAATATGTTAAAGTGCTTAAATTCTTTATTAAAGTCTTTGTATATACGTTCAATTACATGGCTGACACCGGAAGGACACAAATGGTTGCACACAATTTTTAGTTGATTGAGCAAATTGATGAGAATGAGTATTTGACGGATCATGATATCCTTGATACCCATGTCCATAATGAACTTGAGATCGATGATTGTAATGTTTGGGGCCTTTCACATTGCGATGGTGAGGTTGAGACTCGTAAGGAGAACGAGACTTATGGAAGTTTTGAGGATTTTAACAGTGAACATATAGATGGAAAAACATTTGATACACAAGAAGCAACATATGAGTTCTACAACCAATATGACCTTTTAAACGGTTTTGGAACTCGTAAACACAATGCACATAAGATTATGGCCACTGGTGCAATTTTTAGGAGGTAATTTGTGTGCAATAAGCAGTGATTCAAGAAACTTTATGATAAAAGACTGAACGGGAATGAAAAAAGGCGCAGGGACTTGAGAACCGGTTGTGAAGCGATGATGCAGGTTACTTTGTCGAAGTCGCTTGGAATGTGGGTTGTTGACAAGTTTCAAGATGTTCACAACCATCCTCTCACTACTACTCCATCAAAAGTAATCAGGCATCGCTCTCATAGTAAGTATCATCGTACAAATGTATGCAAGTCTCTTGTGGCTGACCTTAACAATGAGGGCTTAAGATCTTCTCAGATTAGTGGAGTTGTAACTGTGATGAAGCCCAACGAAGAAGCTGACGTAACTCCAAGACAATGTTCTAGTATTATACGTGTTGAAAGAAAAAATAATGTAGGGAAAGAATGCTATAGGATTATTAAACATTTCCAAGAGAAGGCCATGTTGGATGATAGTTACTATTTTGTTGTGGATTTAGCTAGAGATGGTTCTCTGAAAAGTGTATTTGGGCTATTGAAAGGCCAGGGGCATCATATGTGCAGTTTGGTGATGTTATTGTATTTGATGTCACTTACATGACTAAAAAATTTAGGATGCCATCTTCTCTATTTATTGGAGTAAATCGCCATTGGTAGTGTATATTGTTTGGAGCTGCATTATTAGAAGATGAGACAGAGGTAACATATATGTGGTTGTTTGAGCATTTTTTGCGTTGCATGTCTAACAGGCCACCGACTGCAATCATCACTGACCAAGAGGGAGCTATGGAAAATGCAATTGCAAAAGGGTTTCCAAATACTCGGCATCGATTTTGCATATGGCAAATCAAGAAGCACGTTATGGAGCATCCACAACCCCTGCGATCTCGTTGCAATGACTTTCGTGAAGCCCGCGATTGGACCAAAAGTCAAACTATTGAAGATTTTGAGGCCCACTGGGTGGCTTTGAATGAGAAGTATTACTTAAAGGGAAAATATTGGATCGAAAACATGTACAACTTATGTGCACATTGGGCAAAGTCATTATTCAAATATACCTTTTTTGTTGGCATGGCCACGAGTGGACGAAGCGAAAGCATACATTCATTTTTCGACGAGTATGTGAATTCTAATATCATGTTGAATGAGTTTGTTATGAAATATGACAAAGCATTATATAATCGAAGGTGTGCCAAGGAAGATGAGGACTTTAAGACTATGAATTTAAAAGCAGTCTTATCCTCTTATCATCTGATTGAACAAAAAGCGGGAGATTGTTATACTCATAGTTTGTTCGAGATCTTCAAGAAAGAATGGAATGATAGTGTTAGCTGTTCGCACATAACATGGAGTAAAGAATCCACCGTTACGAAATATATAGTGGGTCTGATAGCTATTGATAAGGAGAAATGGCAAACAGTTTACTATTATTCATCGAAAGATGTTAGAGCTAGTGCTCATGTGCTAAGTTTGAGACATCGGGAATATTATCCAAGCACATCCTTTATATTTTTAAGACGCAAAATAATTGATCTTCTTGAGTAGTTATATTTTTCCTAGATGGATAATTAATGCTCGGTGCAAGGTGTGAGATGTTGGCAATAGAATGGGCGAGATCAGTAGAAATTCAACTGAAAAGGGAGTCAGGCTTTTAACTTTGTGGTCAGTTTGAGCAAAGTTTTCAAGGGCAATTGAAACTGCAAGAAATTATCCTTTAGAAATATGTGAGATTGATTCATGACTTACTAGCTTCTTGGAAAAGCAAACTGCAAGGAAGAACGAGGATAATCTTATAGGTGACAAAATGGTTAGCCAAGCTGTATCAAGTGTATGTATTTCTCAAGTCGAAAGTATGAATCAGATATCTATACGTGACCATGCTGCCCCGGTTAAGACTAGGGGCGTCCAAGAGTTGCTAGTAGGTTGAAATCTTCCATTGAATTAGCAAAAGAAGAAAGGAAACAAAGAACTTGTGCATATTGTCACGGGAAAGGTCATTACAGGACTGGTTGCGCAAAGCGCAAGGTATATTTTAAAGTCAAACTCACCTGCTGATTCTTTATCTAATGAAATATCATGTTGCGTAATATGTTTGGGTTGCATAAACTAACTTATAACTTACATTATTTCAGAGGGATGAAGGAGAAGGCATTTATGGTCAATAGTTGCAAATACGCATAAGATTTGGTATAACTTTGTCATGTTCTTGTCATTTTCATGTTTTTATTTTTGTCATTTCTCCTAATTTGTTATTCGCCTAATTGGTTATTCTTGATTGTACGTAGGCACACTACCAGAAGGAAGTTTGGATTACATAATGAGTAGGCGCGCTATAAACGTGCGGAGGCTACTGCTAGGGATAGATGTTGAGGGACATAGCTTAGTTTTGAAATTGTCATTGTAAATGGTAGAATTTTGAACATTGTTTTTGTTTTCGCAAGCAACTCTATATTGGAATTGATTCGAGGCATGTCTTTCAACTTATGTGTTCCTACAATCCAAATTGACTGTTCATAAAATATATTCAGACAACGAGCTTTTGAAGAGAATAAAATATCAATGTCGTGTTTTGTAGACAATTAGACTCTATGTAACATGTCGTCACAGTGCAATGTTACCATTCTTGAAAGTCATAATATCTCAGTTCCATTCATTAGAATACATAAGACTCCATTCAAGTATCCAAAAAATACAATAAAATCTCAGTTTGGTAATATAACACACTACGGCCAAACACAAAAGCCACCCCACCGATTGGTGACAAAAATCACCCCACTGCTGCAGTGTAACCCACCATAACCGGCGACCACCTATGCCTGGTGAACACCTAGCAAGCATTTCAAGCTCCTGTGCCTGGTGAACACCTAGCAAGCATTTCAAGCTCTTGACCGACTTCCTCTGAGCCTCAGGAGACTCATCCTCAATTGGCTCAAGCCTCTTGACTGCAATTGTGAGGCCATTGTCAAGAACAATTATGTATTACTTCCCGATCGAGCTTAAACATGTGCTTGTTGCATTTGAGGGGCTTGGGAAACTCTGGTATGGCTGATAACATTTCGGCCATCTATTGTCTGAATCGAACAATTAATACTAGATCAGTACCAAGTATAGGGTAATCATGAAATTTGGTACGACTTGGAAGACATTGCATGAAATCAAACCTTTTTTGCAAACATGGTTCGACTTGGAAGACACTGCATGAAATCAAACATTTTTCTGCAATCATGTTGAGGGTTTCATTTCTCCCATCAGGAACTAGATGGCTGGTTACAGTAGAAATGAAGATTAGATAAGATAAAAGAGGAAACAGTAAAAGGGGAGGGGGGAGGGGGGGTGAAGTTCGAACGTTGTTACTGTTAAACATGAACGACCAGTAATGTTTAGAAGAGTTCCATTGTTAGTGTTAAAGACTAGTACATAAATCAGATTTTCACAGCGGTAGAAAAATATGAATCTACTTGCAAGTGTCCTTCTAAAAGAATAAGGATCTCCTTGCTAGGGTCCATTCGTCTTTTAAATACGATGTTACAACTTAGGCACCTTTAAATACGATGTTACAACTTAGGCAACCTTGTTTATTACTAAGACTTGTTTATAATACCAAGAAGAATTCAGACCCAAGATAGTCAGAGAGGGTAGGAGTGTGAGAAGGCACATGACCATGAACAAGTAATGTCAAGCTGACTGAGGTGTGTAAGCATATGTCACAGGCACAAGAGCATAGTCTCCTCGTCAATAGACAATTACCTTAAGTCCACAATTACGTTGCTAGAGGAAAGTAAGAACATCATGAATGATGAGCTTATATCTCCTTCTGATCTAAAAGGCTTTAATGGAGGGTCCAGTAGAACATCTTGAACAATAAGGATTGTGCATCTTCACTTGAACCACTGTGAATCACTATCTAGACTGATTGTGTATCTTCACTAGATCACATTTTCATCTTTCAATGGCTAGCTAGACTGAGGGATCGGAAGATTCAATACTTCAATTTACACTGTACCAAGCGCCGCAAATAAGAAAGTGAAGCGTAGTTTTAGGTGTGACAACAACACCACCTAATTACCCATCGCAATAAAGTGCATTCTGTACGTATTCGATTGCTAATCCATTTATTCAAGTCTCTTGGCAAATCCTCGTTACTGATATTCAAAACAGCAATTGTAGTCTTCATTATTTTAAAGTATTAGAGACCTTAAAATACTTGAAAAGAGTTTGATCGGAAAGCAAAAGAAAATGGCAAATAACAAATGACTTAACGTCAAATCAATTACCTGTAATATGAACTTGGGAAGGCCCAGCCTACCAAATCTCCAAATTCTGCAAGTGCATGCTTCCATCACCGGTGTGGCAAGGTCTACTTCGTCTGCAACTCTTGGGTCTACCCTGCACACCGTTACAACTACAATCGTGTCTTCTTTGCAAACAAGGTATTCCCATCTTTGACTTAATCAATAACATCCTAAGAATCTCACTGGAAAAAGAATAACATCCTAAGGATTAAGCTCATATCAGGGTTTTGAAATGTGCGAAGTGTTATCTGCCTTGTGAGTTTTTACCTTAGCTTTACATTCGAAGATGCTATTTCGGCACCCTTTTGGCCGGCGATGAGGATTGGCTAATCTGCGGCAGTGTTGGGTCACCGATGTGGAGGCTATTTGTGACGGCGATAGCTGATCTCGCCGGAGATGAAATGGCTTGGCAGTGATCTCGTCGGCCGCAGCGATGGGGATTGGCTAATCTGTGGCAGTGTTGGGTCGCCAATGTGGAGGCTGTTTGGCGACGGCGATAGCTGATCTCGCCGGAGATGAAGTGGCTTGGCAGTGATCTCGTCGGCCGCAGCGATGGGTTTGTGATGGTGGGGGTTTAGGTCGCCGGCGATGGGCGAGGTTGGGCCGGCGAGGTGGGCAATTGATAGTGGCTGCCTAGTGTTGAAGTCAGAGGAATCTGAGCTGGTAGATGGTGATTTTTGCGGTGAGCGCCGGCAGAAGATGAATTTTCGTCGACGATTGTGCTGATGCCGACGGCCAACGATGAGCTCCTGTCTTTTCTGATGAAAGAGAGAGAAAACAAGGAGATCGAGATAACTAAGAAAGAGAAATATTACAGCCAGGTAGTTTAATCCAAATATTACAGCCAGGTAGTTTAATCCTCTAGCCTTAGGCAAGTTGTCTAAGGTAAGCAGTATATTCGTTATATATATATATATATATATATATATATATATATATATATATATATATATATATATATATATATATATATATATAGGAAAAAATGAATATATTGCTAGCCTATATATATATAGGAAAAAATGAATATATTGCTAGCCTTAGGCAGCTTGCCTAATGCTAGCGACCAAAACTACGTCGTTTTGGTCGGCTTTTTATACCTCTATTTTTTTTCTCTCTCTCCCCCGTCATTCTCTCTTTATTTCTTTCAACAGATCAGCCAACACTAGACAATCCCTATTCGTCGAACACCGTCGCTGGCAAGCCTCCACACCGGCGACCCACCAACCCCACCATCACAACCCAGTAACCATTATTCCCAAGCCTCTCTCCTCCTTCAAGATCAGCCACGGCCGCCTCACGGCCCTCGCCCAATCGCCAGCCTCCCTTTCCGGCCATCCTTATTCGCTGGGAATAACACTAGCCATCATTGCCGCCTCACCCAATCGCAGGCCTCCCTCGCTGGCCATCCTTCTTCGCCGGAGATAACGCCACCTATCGCTGCTGCCATAGCACCCACCACCCCTATCATTACAAACCACCGCTGCCACCGTACACAACCAAGCTGTTGCCCCTCTCTCCTATGGCCACATCACAGATTCACTGACTGCCCCTCGCCCAATCGCCGACCTCTCTTCCGCCGGTGAAACACCACCCACGGCTGCCACATGCCACCACCGCACCATCAATCTCGACCACCACCGCCTTCACCAAACCACCATCACCACCAATTACCACCGTAATCACAAGATCTTACCACCGGCACCACTTGCATACAAACATTTGGATGGCACCACCACCATTAAAATCCAATTGATAACCAGCAACCTCTAACATCGTAAAAATTAATCATAACATCATTATTGTTGATTTCACATAATTTTTCTACTTGCAATTTCAAAGACCCAAATTACAATATGGACCAATAAATTACAACAGTGCAATACATTAAAGAGGTTCTCCAATGCAAACTTCTTTTTCATTATCAAGTCAAAAAATTGAAGCTGGAGGAATCGTAATCTGAAATATTGAAATCACTAATTGGGTTGATCGTAAAAACAAAAAGAGGAGCCGCCGCTACCCCACTATCACCGTCGCATAATGGAGTTTGCCAATGACGCCACTGTACTGTTGTCTTGATCTCAGTGAGAGATGAGGAAAATAGGACAGGAGGAAAATTGTTTGTTTTGGAAAAAATCAAGGGGCTTCAGCAAGACGACGTAGTTTTGGTTGCTTGCCTAAGGCTTGCAATATATTCGCTTTTGCCATATATGTATGGTATGTGTGAGCTATGCATTCAGGTGTGTGTATATTTTCAGTGGGTGTGTATACAATGTGAGTTTGATGTGCAACAATGTGTATATATGTGTGTGTGCATGAGTTATGTACATGTGTATAGGAGTGTTGGTGTGAGTGAATGTGGTGGCAGAGTGAGTGCAAATTGTGTAGGTATTATTAGGTTAAGTGTTCATGGATTGTGTGTGGAAATTGTTGTGTGCAAGTGAGGATGTAGTATTACAGAGAGATAGGGAAGGCATGTATAGTGGGTAGAATTAGGACTCCGGAAGAAGATGACATGGAATTGGTCGCTAAAACCTATTTCTGTTCCAGCAGTCCGTTGCCCAATTTTTTTAAGGCCGTTTTGAAGCAAATTTTGGCTTAGTGCAAAACTAAAACCCCACTAACTTTTACAAAATCTACATCTTAGAATTTTCTGGTTACGCGAAGGGCATTAAATAATTTTATTTTGAAAAAAACTGTTTAAGATATTTAATTGGCTAAATTTTTTACAGTAAATTCATTTATGGGGAAAATACACATTGCCCCCATGTACTTTCTCTCTTAAGCATTGTGGCCCCCTCTTCTTTTAAAAATTGCACTACACCTACATGTACTAATTAAAACAGGGCGCATATGGACGGTCGTGACTGAGCTCGTGGAAATGTCCTAACTACCCCCTTCGTGCTATCTTCACTTTGACTCACACTGTCTCTCTCTCTCTCTCTCTGCAACACACGCCTCTCTCTCTCTCTCTTTGCATTTTCTTCACTCTGTTCTGTTGTGTTGTGCCTTATGGAGATAAGCAATTTGGGTCTTGACTTCCATTGTAAGTTGTGCTTATTTACTGATGTTTGTCTCCATCAGCCATCACCCACCATTGCAACACCACACAATCAACCCACAGACGGCAAACAACCATTTCCAAGAAACCGGCCACAGCAAATCGATGAAATTGGTAGTTGCGGCGGCGGATTTGCAACTGAAAATGGTAGGGTTAATTGCGATTTAGCAAATTTGGCGATTTCGCAGGCTTTGCTTGAGTTGCCATCAGTGGCAGTTTCGATGAAGCCAGAGCTGAGCGCCAGCTTATCGGAATTGAAGGTTCATGGCGGTAGAGATTAGTGGCGGCTTGATAGCGGTGGAGATCGCTTGTTGCGGCGACAGATGGTAGCAGCAGTTTGGGTGAGGGGGAGAGAGGAAGGGGAGGTGGGTTCAGCACGGGTAGGGGTGGGGGATGGCATGAACTCGCCGCTACCGTCTAGGCTCGCCCGTGGTTCTTTCGCCCCCGCCACAGGCGGTGGTTGGTGGCCTTGGTAAGCTGTGTTGGTGATGACAAATGAGGTATTGGTGGTGATTTCGTGGTGGCATGATGGCGGTGGAGATCCCCTGTAGCAGTGACGGTGGTAGCATTTTAGGGTAGGGGGCAGAGAGAAGAGAGAGGAAGGGGAAAGAGAAAAGATATTAGGGTTAGGTTTTTATGGTGAAATTACCATATTACCCTTAAAAAGTGTAGTTTTATGCCACTTGAAAGGGCATTTAAGTAAATGAATTTCTAATTTTAAAATATGGTAGGTTAAAAGGGTATATTGGTCTTTAAAATATAATTTTGGACTTCAAACTATTCCCGCTCAAAAACACGGCTAAGTTGGACGGAAACCGTCTAATGTGCTCACTTTTAAAAAATAGAGGTAGGTTTAGTAGCTATTTTTAAAGTAGGGGGCGCCACATTGCACAACGCTTAAAGTAGAGGGGGTTGATGTCCATTTACCCCTTCATTTATTTATGGCACTTAAATGTCTAAAAATTTCTTGGCATTTCGATACTGATTTCTATGTTTTTTAAAGGTGGCCAATTAGCGCTTGATTAAAATAACGGATAAGGATTTTTGAGCGAAAAAATCTCCCTAAGGACTTTTTAGTCTGGAAAACCCATATAGTCATTAAAAAGAGATGTTTTAAGTTAAATTGGGATGTGTGACAGTACACTAGTCGTCAGGGGTATTTTAGTAATTTTACGTAAATTTGTGGGCGTTTTGAAAAATTTTCTTACTCGAGGGCGAATTTAGTGGACATGCATAATTGAGTGTTGAGAATTGATATGTTGCGATTTATCATTTTAGGTTCCGATAAAAGAAGATATGACCGACACTCGAACAAGAGTAAGAACCAATTATCGAGCGAGATAAGTACCCTGCCATATTCCTCTCTATACCCTATTTGAAAAATTATATATATTGTATACATATTCCCTGTCAAACGAAAGTTTTGAATTACTTTTATTGCACATGTGTTCGTGATAAATAGTTTAATGAAAATTGAAATGAAATGCCATGGAATTGTTGTATGAGTAAATAAATTATGTTCGGATGAGATAATAATTTGATTAAATTACTGTGCCCCATATCCACGGGGGAAAGTGGATTTCGGGTACTGGTCAACAGGACCATACGTTGACGCACAGTACTGTTGCACCGTGATTTGTCCTTCCGTCCACATTTTGTTATTCCGGGTGGAGGATGTATTTTGGGTCCTAATCAGTGGGACCATACGCTAACCGTAGTATACAAGGTTATGAATAACTGTGACGGTTCTTGATGAATCTTTTTGGTTGATTATATTTTATTTCGAGATTTCTTTAGCTGTAAGTGCATATATATATGTAGATATGTTGAGTAAAATTGTATTTTGGTGACATTGAATTCTTGATTTTGAAAAAGAAAACCATGGCATGTTTGAAATCCTCAAACCTATTTTAGGGATATGACATGTGTATTTACTGAGCCCCAGCTCACCCCTTTTTATAAATGTTTTCAGGTGATCACCTAGATGAACCCGAAAACGATGAGGGTAATGAGAATGAAGTCGCAGGAGATGTTCGTTACGAAATTGATTTAAGTTCCTTGAGAAATTGTAGTACTACTGGTTTATTTTTTTTAGAATTGTTTGGAGCTTAAATCTCCATGAGGTTTATTTCAAATAATTTATGTCAGTCATTTATCAGTAGAGACAATTTTGGAAAGATCTGTAAGTACCTCTTTAGAAGTCATATTAAGGTGTTAGTTAAGGCATGACTCTATATTTGTGTACATGTTTAAATAAGGCCTGACAGAATCCAAAATAGTTATTTGAATGGGTTTGCGGCCGGTCACGGATCTAGCTGACATGTCTATCCGTGGGTTCGGGTCGTGACACATATAGCCCCAAATCTTTTTATCTGCCCAATGTGGGATATACCTGACTTACTCTTCATTTTTCCAACCATCCTCTTGATGTGGGATATGACCAGTATGCCTTTGTTTTCCTCAATCATTGGCAACCCGACTGGATAGCCCAACCCGAGTTTTCGAATATTGGTTCTGAAGCTATCTGTAACAACTCGGTCCACAGCCCCATCACAGGGCAATGCCTCCCTCAAAATATAAGATCATAGGGAATGTCTTATAAAAACAATCTCATACTATTTCACATCCGATAAGGGATATGACAGAGAAAACAGCTCAAAGAATTTTGTAAAAATAATTAATTTTTACTCAGATAAGAACGATGAACTTTTGTGCGAGAGAGAGAAAGAGAGAGAGAGAGAGGGTGGGTGGGCTTAAAATATTTTACACTCAGAAGCTTGCTGGTGCAGTTGGTGGTGATGCCTTGGTGGCGCGGATAAGGTCGGGGTGCTGGGTTGGGGGGGTGGGGTGGTTGAGATCTAGGATGGCCTCCTGATCCCGGAGACGTCGAAGGAAATGATTGAAGGGCGGTGAGCTTCGAGAGGGTGGTGGCAGTGTGGCAGAGAGAAATGTGGTGCCTGATTAGACAAAAAGTAGATAAAAAAATGATTTGTCAAAAATACTTTCAAAACTTGAGCCAAATCACCGCTCCGACGAGTTCTTTGTCAACCGCCAGGGGGTGTTCGGTGCTGCACTTACATAAGTTTGTGATGTTCGATAACTAGAACAAACTTTGAGGTGCCAAACACTACCGTAGATATATTTGGGGCGTCCGAGCGTAATTGACCCTTTCGAGTTTCAAAGGTTTTGATTTACTTTGATGGAATCCGTATTTTCCTTGTATTTCTGCCGGATATACTTCTGAAAACTCCGAGGATCAGAACTTTGGATAAACAAAAAAGGGAAGCCGGCAGTTCGAACGTTGAAAAGCTTGATTTTGATGGGTCCGCCTGCAAACATGGAAACAGCATATTCTCATACTAATCTTTTAAGCACCTGTCCTCTTCCATTTGTCTTCCTCTGTTCTTCCCTCTCTCCCATAGTTTGCCCATTGGAACGTTTCTCCATCTTTATCGCCCTCTATCTCTTTGTTTTTTCTCTTGTTTTATCATACCTTAATTATCAAACACCCACAGCCAAACACCAAATGGGTTTTACTCATTCAACACACCAGTCACTCTCTATTCCCCTCCTCAATGCCCCTCTAAATTTGCTTATCTTTCCAGTTTCTTTGTCGAAGTACCAAACCCACTTCACCTTGCTGTGTCATAGAGGCAGTTGTTTATCCTTGGTTGTTCGTTCTGGAACACAAAGATTTCCTAAGAAAGAAGCTCAAAGGTCATTTTGATTTGCCTGTCACACTTGCTCTTGGTTATTCAATGTATGCTTGTTTGCGTACAGGTTTACTTGGCTTTAATTATGTACTATTAGAATGCATGTATTTGGTTGATTACTGTGGATAATTTAGAGCTTTGCAACTGTGGATTGAAAGAATTTGTTCTGGAAGTTAGATAATGGACTTCAAGAAAGAAGTACAATAGTGCTTATTTTGGTTAGACTTTGGCTTTTTCTCCGTTCTGTACTCGTGTGTGCGCGTGTGCTCGCGATCGGGCTGTGGGCATGCGTACCCCTATGCGTTGTGTGTTTCTGTTATAAACTGCACCATTGCTGCCTCTAAGAAAAGGAGTTCAAGAAAATAAGGATAATAGTGCTTATAAGTTTCAAGACGTAAGCTTCATGTGTACACTTTTATGTGTGTGTTTTTCCTGGTTTAAATTGCATCAGTGTGCCTTTCAAGTTCACTTGAGTGTCAAGTGTTCACTTAAAGGGAATGCTTTCGTGAATTTTGTGCGGGAATTGAGAAAAAAGATTTCAAGAAAGAAGTATAATAATGGTCATCACTTTTAGACTTACGATTCATCTCAATTTTTGTGTGTGCATATACGAGTGTTTTCTGTTTTGAATTGTGTCAACACTGTTCAGCCTTTTTATTCTCCCTTTGATGTTCCCATTTACCCAATTGCATGCTGTAACATATGTCCATATTAGTCGCTTCTCCTTCGATTTTCTGCTTATCCTTTCTTTTGTTTCCTTCTTAAACCCAATTTGACCTCTACACCAATGAAATTTGCTCATGCAGCATCTTGAGTTGTCTTCTTTCCTTTTCATTCTAAGATTCCATTTCCCTGTAAACATGCCCATATTTCAAGTTTTTTTCCGATGATCCACACCAGTGTCACTTTAGTACATCAAGATTTTGAAGAAAATCTTTGTTTCATATTGTAAGTTAAGATGCATGATATTTTGTGATAAAGAAGCTATAAGGCATTTGCTCCTTTGATTACTTCTTTGTTTCAAATATGCCTTTATGGTCACAGGTAGCCTCAAATCTAGCGTCAGATTATAATTATTTATCTGCCTATCTGCTGTATGATTCCAAGCTTAGTGAATTTAGAGATTCAGGAAGGGGTTAAGTGAGGCTTACTTTGTGTGATTCTAAATACTTAAATGATGACAGGCCTGTTATGACACTAAGCCACTAAGCTTTTTCTACCATTAATTGTTGGTTTTTTCTATCAGGATAATACTTTTTCCTCGTTTCTTGATAATCTTTACCGTGTCAAACTAAGAAAAAAAGGTAGATATGTATGTTCTACGTCTATGAATATTCTCTTGCGCAACTGAAACTGTTTAAACATGGTGAAAGGCTTGACGATTGAGCCTGCAAGTTGGTAAGCATAATATATGTAACAGTGGTCTGGTGAGAATACCTTCTCTAGCATCTCTTTTGTTGTCTCTCATTCATCTCCCCTTGCCTTGTTGCCTCCTGAAGCTCTAATAATGATTTGTCGAGAAGGTCAACGATTTTCTCCCTTAGCTCTCTCTCTCTCTCTATACACCCGCGCGCGTGTGTGTATGTGTGTACGTTTATCTCTGCTTGTGTTTGTGTGCCTGTAGAAGTTGTGTCTTTAGTTTCCTTTATCTGCCAGCCTGCTCCTCTTTCAATGTTCTTTTTCAAAGTCGCTCGCTAATTTCACCTTGCACCGTATTAGTTGATGTCAAAATCTGTTTATGAGTTGCTGCTTAAGCACAAATTTCGCAAGTAAGAATTTCAAAGTAGTTGCATTCAACACTTCTTTTGGTTCTTTTTGGTTCGCTGCATATTTGCATGTATATAGAATGCTTCAAATTTGAATTTTTTGCATGCTAAATTTGTACAACTCTGGAATTGTAGTACTGCGAATTTTAAAAAAAGACTTCAAAAGGCAGTATAATGCTGCTTACCTTGTTTTCAGTATTTCATTATTTTTTAAACTTGAGCTTATTCTCTATTTGAATGTTCATCGCTTATTTTTCGTGGCTTCTGGTTTTATTTTAACTAGCCTTTCTAATTTGTCCTCTTTTGCTTGTCCTTGTTCAGTTGCTTACTGTAACTTTCTCCATCTTTGTGCTTCTCTGTTACTATTTCTGCTGATTTATCATTCCTTTGTCCATCTTCATGCTTCTCTGTCATTGTTTCTGCTTGTTATTGTTTATCTTTTTTCCTCTCTTGAATCAGAGAGTAAAGGCCTCTTCTATTAGCTAAATTAAACAGAAGTGACGACTTTTATATAATACTTCCGTGTACAGTATATGTTAAAGTTGCATATGATAGTAAATCAACCTTTTGATTTAGATTCTATTGCTGGCACGTTTTAACTCAGCTTTATTTCATTGTAACAGTTTCTGGTATTGTCATAGTTTTGAACTTGGAAAAAATGGCAACATCGTTGGAGGATCTTCTTGCCGAGGAAGGTTTTAGAGGTAGGAGAGTGAAGACAGTGGGCAGAGCTTCCTTTGGGTCTCAAGCGGAAAGTATGCCACGTTACTCATGTCGTGATCAACACAAATCTGGATCTTCCTCAGGGGTTAGAAAGACGGAGCGGGCACAATCAGACAAACATATGTATGATTTGAGAGGCGAATCCCCAACTAATAATAGAGTTAAGGATAGGAAGCCAAAGGATAATTATATCAGAAGGGAGAAAATGGATAGAGGATCAAAGAAGGAAAACAGGGATAAACTTGATAGAAGAAATTCTCAAGAATTGCTTGATGTATATAGATCCAGTGTTGAATTGTCCAAAGGTTTTCCAGGTAACAAGACAGTTGCAGCTGCACCAAGAAATGAGATAGGCAAAATCAGAGTGCAAGACGGAAAATTATATAAAGATATATACTCTAACGAAGTGTTCAGCCCCATAGGCAAGGATAGACATTCGAAAGAAATTGGAGAAAGAGAGAAACACAAATATATGTCATGGAAGCATACACAGGTAGATAAAAGGTATGGTAACAGTTCAAGTGAAAATTTGATCAGGCACACTAGTTTTGGGGATAATTCTCGAAAAAGCACGAAACCACGTGAGACGTCTTCCAGCAGATCTAATAGCAGTTCACAAAGCAGCAAAACCTTTGATGCTAGGAGGAACCAAAGGCTAGCCGAGATGGAACAGAGTGCTGCTGAGCCTGCTCTTGATGAAGCTGCAGTACGAGCCATGATATCCATCTTGAGTGGCTACATTAAGCGTTTTCTCAAAGACGAGGATCTCAGGACATCACTACATCACAGCTGTTTTGCTTCCCTTAATTTTACTGGTCTGGAAGAAGGCCCCAATACTGAAAGCAGAGTCATATCCAATCTCGAGCAAGCTATCGGAATAGTTGAAAGAGCTGCTGTGGAATGTGCCAGCGCCAATGAGTTAAAGAAAGCTTCACTTCAGCTTAGTGTGATTACAGGTCTAAATGCAAATGATATGAAGGATGGGTGTACATCTGGTATTCCAAATAATAAGTTGTCAGCTTGTGCTCATCTCTACCTGAGTGTAATATATAAGCTACAGAAGAAAGACAGGATAGCAGCAAAGCATATTTTACAAATGTTTTGCGACTCACCCTTCCAGGCTCGAACAGCTTTGATGCCTGAACTGTGGGACTCTTTATTCTTTCCCCATCTTTATGATTTGAAGATTTGGTATGATCAGGAAGCTGATTCTTTAGCTGATACTCCAAGCAAAGCAAGGAAACTAAAGCTTCTTGAGAAAGTATACCATGAAATTCTGGATTCTGGTACTTACCAATTCGCTGTTTACTACAAGGACTGGCTTACAGAGGGGGTTGAAGCTCCTTCAATTCCTTCTATCCAAATCCCTTCTATACCTGTTCAGGGGGTCCAACAGATAGGTTTGAACAGCCAAGCTTCAGATTTGGGTAGTCCTCTTGATCTGTTCTCTCCTCAGCCGATGGTCAGTAAGAAATTATATGATGCAGTATTTGGCCGTTTGCATAAACCAGGAGTAGATGAATTGGAAGACTATAGAGGAGCGAACTTTGATAATAGTATACAAAGTTCCAATGGCTCTTCTGTTGAAGTAAAGCAAACACTAACATACTTTTCAAAAGCCATTAAGCATGAGGATCTACATAACGAGCGAGATGCTCCAGTAAGTAGTCCTCTCTTAACTTCTTGATGCTTGTTTAGGTCTACTAAGCATAATAAAGAAAGGTTTCATTGCAAGAATGTTAATACTTCTTCCATTAGTTAGTCAATCTTGCTACTGACTGTGTGACCTTGTTTGGAAATACCCAACCACCCCTGATTGGTCGAGAATTTTGGTTCATTTATTAGGCAAGTCTTTAGACAATTCATGAGGCCATTTAAGCAAATACACTTTTTTCTGTGCCTGGACTACTTTCTATGTCTTCTTCAGCATTAGAGTTTCTCAACGGCAATAGGGTCGAGGTTATATAATCTAACTAGGTAGAATAAAGTCATATTTTCGATAGCCGTTCTATGGTTTAGGTTTGCGGCATTTGCCTAGTGGCTGTGGATAAATTGAGCTCTCTCTCTCTCTCTCTCTGTCGGTCTGTCTCTCCCTCTTTATTTCCTCTCCATTTCTTGTGTTATTTCATTTCTTGGCATTTAGAACTTATCTGCCACCGGTTTTACTTCTGTTCTTTCCATCACAAATATCAGAGGGTTATGTAGGGCAATGTCGAGCATATAGTCCTACCTTATTAACCAAACTTAGGTGGATGGGATTAAGGCTTGCATACTATTTTGACCTTGAGTGAGAACCTTGGTTAAGTTCAGTTTTTCATCTTAATTTTTTTCATGAGATGGTCTCAAGGATTTTTAGCATACCTGTAGGAGGATAATTTAATAGCTGAGGAAGCATGGGAATTGCACAGAGAAGGTGCTCTAGGTGAAGGAAATCTCGATGACAGATTTGACAACTCTCATCTGTGTCAAGAAGCTTCAGAAAGCACCCACTTACATTCACTTCCAAATACAAAAGCAAATGTACTCATTCTTCAGAGGCTAGCAAAATCAGTTTTTGAAATGCGCCAGAGTCAGGAATCTGCTGATCTATTCAATTCTGGCGATGCTCCATACCCTGATTTCCAGGTAATTCTGCAGAACTGACTAGCCATTCACCTCATATATGCTAACTCTATTGTTTTCTAATAGTCTCGTTTCTGGAAATACATTGCAGCTGACAAAGATAAGGTCCTATGACAAAGGTGGGCAATAGGTAGTACCTTTAAATGGTTTACGAGTTATCTTTTACATTGAGCTTTAGCTCAGAGTTACGTACTCCCAGTGCAGATTTGCATGGAATTTATGAGTTCTTTGAAGGAGGACATTTCTTCTCGAGCATCCCCCACGACTTTAAATGCCCTCTAACTGGACTTCTTTTTGAAGATCCCGTGACCTTGGAGACTGGTCAAAACTTTGAGCGAGAGGCTATTACAGAATGGTTGAATAAAGGAAATAGAACATGTCCAGTAACAGGGAATACACTGGAGTGTCTATCTGTGCCACTTACCAACACCATCTTGAAGCGTATCGTTGATAGCTGGAAATCAGAACGCTGTAAGCATCTCTTGGATTTTACTTCTCAGATAGCAGGGATCTCAGACGAACACATTGCTTTCAAGGATGAAGCATCTCTTTTCATACTAGAGCAGCTTCTTTCTGTTTTTAGTAGAGAGGAAAGACTAACAAATGGCAAGAACCTAGTTTCTCTTGGAGGTTTGCAGTTTCTTCTTCGAAGATTTAAATGTGGAAACTTGGAAGAGAAGACGTGTGTGGCAGCCTTGCTGTCCTGTTGTATTGATGCTGACTCTGGTTGCAGAAATCACATTTCTAGAAACATTGAGAAACGGTGTCTTCTTGAGCTACTTCAGTGCAAGGATGAAAAGTCTAAAGCAAATGCAGTATTGCTGCTGACTGAACTGGTTTGCCTGAAAAGGTTTGTGATCTTTAATTAGTGTTTTTTTGATCCAATTTTACTTTTGGGTTGTGAATTCTTTGCTTCATCTGAGTCTTGATTTCCACTCATGTAGTATTCCTACGACAACTTGTTTTTAGGATTGTAACGTAGCTAATGATCATTATGTTCATTCTTTCTGCAAATTTTTCTTTAGTTTATTTGGAAAAGGAGCCTCTTTGACTAAGATCCTAGTTTTGCATGTATAGGTGACATATGGGAGGCATAAGTTAGATAGAGACCTAAGTAGCTTTAACAGGTCGTGTTCTGGACAAAACATACTGCTTCTGTTTCATCAGTTTCTTTCAACTAAACTCAACTTGGGAATCCTTTTCCTCCTCTCTCCGCTGTCCAAACATGGGTTCTCTAATTTATCTCTAGCAATAAAGCCCTTTCTTTTTCATTTTCTTTACAGCATGGCATATGTTTGTTTTCGAACTCAAACAAAAGAACAACAAAGAAAAAGAAGAAAAAAAACTTAGTTCTAGAGGTGTTAAATAAAAAAATAATTCTGGAGCTCTATTCCATTGAAACTATGCTTTCCAGGAAATTAGATTATCTTGCAGCTGTATAGTTCGCAGGATCAAGCATTCTTCTTAATTTTGGTCCTGCTCATATGGCTGAGGTTTTGCAGACTGAGTTTGTGGTTGTGAGTTTTTGGTTTTTAAGCTCACTTCTTAACATCTTTTCCTCATTCTATTGTTCAAGTGTACAAGGCCCTTTTCTATGTCATAGGCTAATATCAGAATATACATATGTTCTTCCCTGGGTATCTAAAAGTGCTTAGATGCTTTCTTGTCCTTTTAATACAAGCAGGGTACTGCATACATGTTTTCTGACTGACTTGGTTGAGAAGTGAGCGACTTTCATTTCAGTAAATGCGGTACAATATCTTCTTTCCACCGTTTATTCTCTCTACTCACAAAGGTCGTTCTTTTTTCAATGTCATTATGGCAATTTCAGGAGAAAAGACGTGATCAATTTCTTAAGTGGCTTACAAAATGAAGGCTTAGTAAACACACTCCATATTTTGCTTATCTATCTCCAGAGCTGTCCGTGTGAGCTAAGACCCTTGGTGGCCATTTTCCTTTTACATTTAGATCTCCTGGTATACTCCTCTTACAATATTCTATTGCACTATATATAGACCTTTCTTGTGGTTAGTTTTTTCCTGCTAGTGATCTTCATATTTACCTTGGAACCCATTGTGGCAACAGTTTGCCAACCTAAGACTATGACTACGTGAGTTCGTGGCTCCAAAAGAAACATAATTTCAGTATGATCCGACGTGAGTTTTAAGTGCTGTCAAGGGTTTTACTTCTGGTCCTGATTACGGTGGTTACTAGATTATTTTTTTGGTATCACATATGCATCTTGCCAGTGTGCTGCTATACAAAACATTGCGCATCATCTACAATCTTCATCCTGTTCTTCCAGATGCTATATCTACTAACATTTTTAATATATGTGTTGTGTTCTTCTGTTCTTGAGCTTAAACAAACTGATGTAAAAACAAAACGGGATCTAATGCAAAGAAAATTTGATAGTTTTTAGAAACCCATTGAAAGTGAACTTCTTTTCCTATGTTCAAATTATTTTTCATACAACTTTGCTTATAATGTTCAGTGTCAGAGTTTAGGTATAGATTCATTGGAATTTGGTTAGACTACTGCTTTTTCACATGGCTATAAAAGCAATTTCTGATCAGAACTATCTTGCTTACCGAGAGATATTATTGTTGGAAATCAATTTTGAAGATCGTGAAGATTATTCAAGAGCAAACTATATAGGTTTTCTAAGTGTCTTAGATACAAAGAATGTAGTAAGACGTACGTTGAAAGTTAGGATTGTAAATTGCAGGAACGTGATTTATGTGGGAGGCTGTAGAAATATCTCTAACTAGTATAGGAAGGGTGGTTGTGTAATCACATGGGTTAGGCCTCCAAGGAGACTTCTCCTCCTCCCTCCACAAATATGTTGGCATAATGCGTTATGATATAAGAATATCTATTGCTTCTGCTGTGTACTTTGAAATTGTAGCAATTATTGGACATTAAACCTACCAATATTAAACATGTAGAGATCATCTTCCTTGCAACTTATTGGCTGTGACTCGTGTCGATTTTTGAGCAGATTTTTGGAAGGCATGTTTTCTTAGATAATCTTATGTTGCCACTTGCAGGTAGAACCTAAAAAATACAGCGTATATCGAGAGGAGGCCGTCGATGCTGTCACGCTGGCTCTAGACAGTAGCTTGGCTGATGAGAAGGTTCGAGAAAGTTGTTGCAGAGCTCTCCTTATCCTGGGAGCGCGGTTTTCTTTCTCAGGGAAGATAATGACAGAGGATTGGATCCTAAAGCAAGCTGGATTTCTTGAAGGACCTGAATCAGAAGCTTTTGACCGTGAAGACGACCTTGTACCACTTAATGAATACACTCCATCTGTAAGTTCTGTTTTTTTTTACTTTCTAAATTCAATTACTTTCTTGCCTCCGTGTGTTTGACTCATTGCCTCTTGATTTAGAGCACTCGATACTTCCAAACTTCTATCTTCTAAATTTTAGTGATCTCAGATTCTTCGATTGGCCTAGAAAGCAAATTACTAACAGATGAAACAAACTTGTTAAGAACTTTATTATTCGCAGTTAATTGTTTCCTCCATGCAATGCCAACTAGCAACTCTAACTGTGAATGACGATGGGACCATTCGTTTCAGAAGCTTTTTTTTTTCCTCCCTGTTTAATGTGAAAAGTGTAATCATGCCATTTTAAAGTTTCTTATTTTTTATGAGGGCACAAAAACCCCACTAGAAACAAAAAACTGGGGAATAAAAACATACCTACAATAGTTCCCGCTGGAAAATCTTCAAGGAACTCCACAAAAGACTCAGACGACTCCGGAAACTTTTTGTTGATCCAAAAGAAAAGCGGACTCAAAAAGGATCTGTTGAGACGGAATGCCGTTAACTCCTTGTTCTCGAAATTCTGCCTATTGCGCTCTCTTTAAATAAACCAAAAAAGCAAATAGGAGCCAGACCCCATCTTCCCCTCGCTTCACGAGGGACAAGTGTACCCCGCCAAGCAATCAGCAGCTCAGGCAGTATTAGCCATCATCCAGTTGATTCCAGAACAGAGCAAAGGCAGACACCATAAGTTTTGAGCCATGCTACAGTGGAGGAGCAAATGATTTATGCTCGCCCCTCTTTCTTACATATTTAGCACCAGGTTACAAACACTAACCCCCTCCGGCCCTCCTCAAGTTTTCGCGAGTCAGATTCATCCAACGAGCAGCAGTTCAAGCAAAGAAGGCAACCTTTGGAGGTGCCCGGACCCTCCAAATGCTCTTTCACGGGAAGGTACGTCGCCTGTTACCCTTCAAGATCTTGTCCAATGACCGAACATAAAATTTTCCCATTACCATCCTTGCGACGAAGCTTATCCTCTAGCTTGCTTGGTGATCTAATCCATGCAACAATCTCAGAAATGGAAAAGCTGGTACCACCTCCCAGTCTTGATAATGCCTCCAAAACATGGGGTTCCAAATCCTAGCACCCTCTACCGCACTTCCGTCATCTGCAACAAGGGCATCATGGTTGCTCGCTAGTGATAACAACTCGGGAAATCTGGATTGTAGCTTAGAGTTTCCGCACTACACATCTTTCCAGAATTGAATTCATGCCCCATTTCCCACCACAAAGGAAACATGTTTAACAAACTCGTTCCATCTCTGAGCAATAAGCTTCCAAAATCCCCTTCCATGGTGTTCTTGAGAGACCCTGGATATCCAACCCCCTTGACATATCCCAAACCTTGCATCAATCACTTTCCTCCGCAGTGAATCCAGTTCTCTCGAGTACCTCTGTAGCCATTTGCCTAAAAGCGCACGATTGAATACGAGAAAAACTTTTGATCCCCAATACACCCATTGAAAATAGCAAACTTCCTTCCATCTCGCCCAATGATTCTTAGGAGAGTCCACATAACCTCTCCAGAAGAAATAACGCATTAACTACTCAATCCTTTGAAGAATAACCAGAGGAATAGGATGATAGACATAAAATATGTGGGTAAACTAGAAAGACTACTCTTGATCAAAGTAAGTCTTCCTCCCTTTGACCAATATTGCGCTTTCCATCTCACTAAAATTCGCACAGATCTGATCCTAGATAGCTTTAGACTTAAAACTCGCACCCAAAGGAAGTTCAAGATATGTCAAAGGAAGAGAAGCCACACCACATCCAAGAATGGCAGCAAGACTCCCTAGATCAACAACTTCCCCTACCGGAATCAGCTCACAGTTCCACAAATTAGTTTTCAAACCTTAAACAGCCTCGAAGCAGACTAACATGCACAGCACATATCTAAGTTGTAACTCCTTGGCCCCACAAAAGATAACAGTGTGTGCTGCATATAAGAGATGGGAGATTGAATTGCCAGAGGAGCCATTGATGTTACGGTCAACATCAAAGCCTGCTAAGAAGGTCCCTTCAGTCGCATTCTGACCATTCTACTCAAAACTTCTGTCACAAGGAGAAACTGAGATGGTGACAAGGATCCCCCTGCCTAATTCCACGTGATGTAGCAAAATAACCTTCGGTTGATCCATTATTGTGACAAAAAACTTTACTGAAGAAATGCAAGTGTCTATCCACTTCCTCCATCTCTTGCCAAACCCCAATCTTTGAAGCAAAGCAACGAAGGACTCGACACTTTAAAGCAAGATACGGAAGTGGTCCGAAGTTAGGGAATACCGTATCTCACTGAGAATTCTGGCCCTTGTGCGAGGTTCCTGCATTCAAGCCCTAAATGTGATGCATGATCACCTCGGTATCATACAATTTCTATCTCAATATTAGATGTTAAGCTCTCATGAATTCATTGATTTCTTGTTTTACAACTCGGTTGCTTAGTCGGGTATTAATGAGTTTCAACGCTGAGTGTTTCTCTTACAAGTGGCAGTTGCAATTGGTAATACTGAGTTAAAAGGTTATTACCTAACATATGCAAGACATACCTTTTACCTTGACCATTTTTTCCAGTAAGATAGCTAGTTCTTCACCTTCAAGAACTGACTGTTCGACCTCATATCAATCATGTAGATTCTAGGCTAGTTGTCAAGTGCCATGGTGCTGGTCATCTTTCTGAGCTACGTGCTCTTTTCATAGTGACTCTCTTATCAAGTACCTTCCATAACTGAAATAACTTAAACTGATTTTTTCAAGTCGAGGTGATATGATGCACTCTCTTTGTTTTCGCTTAGACCAAAATTAAGTTTCCTATTTCATACACGTACATTCACCTATTTATATAGATGGAAAGTCCCCCGAGCATAATGGAGGTTGTTTGGTTCTAGATTGGGATTAATCTCCTCCGAAAGAAGAACCTAGAAAGGTGTTTGATACTGAGTGGTGACGAAGTACAATGATAAGGGTGGATGTTCAACAGCGGGCCAACATCAGATGGGTTTTGGTCTGAACAAATCTAACTTTTCCGCCCTTGACCTAGTGATCCCTTTATTAAGACTTGGAAGTCTGCTTGCTTAAAAGTCATATCTGGTTTAAATGCGGTCTGTTCACACATTGATCTTAGCTGATAATGTAGTCCTTAAATGCTTCCTGTAGTTTTTATTATTCATTAGGGCTCCCTAACTTCAACACGTAGGAAAGGTCCAATTTGATTGCAAATAGTTATAAGAAGCTGGAGTTGTTCCGTATTTGTTACTTGCTTATACATCGAGGCGAAAAGTATGTATTTTAAACTTCTGATCCCCTAATTTAGGATGATAATGAAGAAGAGGGTACTGAAGATTGGTTGGCCACCTTGTCAGCATCACTCGTTGGTGATGGGAAGAGTTCTTTCTTGGAGTCTCTTTCCAAATGTTTAGGTTCTGACAACTCGGATTTGGTGAGAGTTTGTCTGACAACAGTAGCATGGTTGAGCTCTGCGCTTGCATTGCTATCTGATGCACAATTCCAGATGTCTGCCTTTTCAGCTCTGATCTCTAGGCTGAAAGAAAGCCTGGAATATGGTCAGAGGGTTGAGCACAAGATTCTTGCTTCAATGTCTCTGCTCAATTTCAGCAAAGTTCCAGGTTAGCTTTCTTTCTCTTTCTTGTATTTAATATGCATTCGTAATAATCATGTAAAAGTAATAATTCTCAGTTTACTTTAGCGTAATATCCAGGATATGTGTCAGTATTGCAGTCTAAACCTTTTTTCTTCCGGATTTTCGAGCACTACTATGTGGCACCTGACAATTAGGCTCGGTTTATAATGTAGAAAAGGATAAAAAGAATAACAAGAAACTGCATTTTCTTATCATTTGTTTTCTTTTTCAAACATTGAGGAAAGGGTAAAACATGCAACAAAAGAGTTTTCTTTCTTTCTCAACCATGCACTAGATGTGATCAAGGACTCTGGCCTTCTACACCTAGTTTTAAAAATGGATGCTGTGGTTAGACGGCTTTCAGGAAACTATGCATCCAGAAATAATGCACTCTATTGCATGCTTGAACTTTTTGTGTCTGAAATCTGAAGCTGTCACTTTTGGTGTGGGTTGCAGAATGCAGGTTCGTGTTGATGACAATCACGGAGGAGATAGCAGTTCCTCTTCGAAGCCTTGCAGAGGTAACATGGACGGCAAAAGAGCTATATGCCTTACTTTGTGAGGAAGATCTTTGCTCTAGTTAGCACTCTGACTGGGGGAAGCTGCTTGCCCAAAGTTTGATACTGCTGTCAAATATCAGAAATCTTGACGTAGCTGTCACTGGCCCTTGCCTTGCCAAACTTACATCGTGGCAATAGGGGCGAAAGCACAGAGTGAAACATTAGAGTTAGGAGAAGGAGGAGGAGGATTGTGTTTGGGGGGGTGGGTGCAGATCAATAGTATTTTTGTGGCTTAGGGATGCCATGGTAACTGAAACTCTTTAGCTTGGCTCTTTTTGTTTGTTTTGCCCTCGTACATAGGAAGTCATTAGTTGTGTTAATAGATATCTGTATATGAGTTACTTCTTATTCTCGACTGATCGCCTTCTTTATTGGAGCATTCAGTTCATTTGAACCGCGACGTCTTCACTTCTCATTATTATCACATATGCAATCAAATCCTCTCTCTTTCTAGAAGATTTTGGGGAAATTAGCTAATGACCCCATGTACTATACACGGTGTGCGATTTCCTCCCCTCCATTTCAAAATTATCTACTAAACCCCCTCACACTTATGGAAATTGAGCACCTTAGATGGAAACCGTTAAATTTAACAGCGCGTGCTCAACACATGCGTTGACAAATTATATTTTTTTGAAAATGACAATTTTGCCCATTTCTTTTGTCTCTTCTTCACTCAGACTCCCCCCCTCCCCCCAGAAACTCTGCGCACGTTTGAAGATTTCCTTGTTGCAGTCTGGCGATGAGCTTGCCGAGGCGATAGGAGGGTATGGTGGCGAGGATGGAGACGACAACAGCGGTGACATCGGGTCAGGGAAGTTGAGATCAGTGCGGATTCCAGTGCAGATGGTCTCCCACAGGTCGGTGGTAAGGCGAGTGGAGCGGGTTAGGTCGAAGGCATGCTTCTTGGACACGGCGAAGGTGGGGGAGGTGACGATCTCCTCGACGGCAGATCTGGCGATGACGGAGATGTCGCGCCCAGCGGCGAATTGCTGGAGGGCTTAGAGGAGCCCGCCGGACTGGTGGAACACGTCGTTAGAGCGGAGGTCGGCATGGATCTGGGCGAACAGTATGTCCATTTACCCGATAAATGTCGAACTCTTCAAATGCGATATAAGTCGACGACTACAGACGGTGGTAGAGTGTTTTGAAGGTGGTGGGCGGTGGGTGGACTTCACCGGCGATGTCGTTGGCTGTAGCCTTGATATGGTGGTGGTCTACGACAGCAGCGGGTGGTGTCATTGGCGACAGAGCAATGGTGGCAAGAGGAAAGAGGGCAGGCAGTGGTGGGTCTTAGCACCTTGGCGGGGCCTTGGAAGGGTAGTCTTGGTGGTGTCGCCGGTGATGGGGATAGGTTGATCTGTGGCAGAGTTGGGTCGCCGGTGTGGAGATTGTTTGAGGCGGCGATTGTTGATCTCGCCGGAAGTGATGTGGCTTGGCAGTGGTAGATAAATAATTTATGATGGTGGGATTGATGGGTCGCCAGTGTGGAGGCTAGCCGACGACAGTGGTGGCCGGCGATGGGGAGCTTCTCGGTGTGTGCAGGCCTGACGAATGAGAGGAGTGAATGTTTGACGGGGAGAGTGAAAAAGTAGGGAAAAAAAGAAGGGGAAAGTAAGGAATGACCCTCTCTACTTTACACGTTGTGCGTTTTGCCCCCCTCCACTTCAAACTTAAGCACTAAACTCCCCCGCAGTTTAAGAAAATGGGCACTTTAGACGGTTCCGCTATGAACAGCGTGAAATGATCAAAATATCCTTATTTCCTTACCTATTTAAGTTTAATGCCATTCTAGTTTAAAAAATTAGAGTTCTCAAATTAGGGCTTACAATTTTAAAATCCTCATTTCCAAATTAGGTTTCTCTTTACCTTCCCTCTTACCCGTCGCCGCAAACCCCTCCCTGTCGCTACACGCCCACATCCTCCCCCCACCCCGTCGCCATTAACTGGAGGCGTTTGTGTATGGTGGTTGTTTTTTATGGCTTGACCGGCCGTGGTGGTACGGGTGGGTACATATGGTTTTTGTTCTTTTTGATTGGGTTGGAATTGACGCCAGGGGTGGGCTGATTGAATGGTGTTGGGGTGTGATGAAGTTACGATGGGGGTCGTGGTGGCAGTGGATCGCGATGGGGTAGCACCACAAGTGGTGGTCGGGGGAAACGCAGTGGGCCAAGCTTGCGGTGTGCAGCGGAGGAGAAGAAGCCAGACAATGAGTTTGCGGAGGTGGAGATGGTGGTTTCGCGGTAGTGGCGGCATTTGAGATTGTTGGTGGCCTGTGCAGTAGAGGAGGAGTTGAACGGGTCGGGTTCCCAAAGGTGAAGGTTGTGGTTTCGCAGTAACAATGACGTTTGGGTTTGTTGGTGGCCTATGCGACGGAGGAGAAGGAGATGTGGGTCAATTGAAGGGGAGACGAAGGTACGATGGGCCAATTAAAGATGAGAGATGGGCTAATTGAATGGTGTTACGGCGGCACGGGTCAATGGCGGCGAGGTAATATGTGGTAGTAGAAGTCTACTATAACGGGTGTCGACGTCGTTTTGGTGGTGCCGTGGTATAAGGTTATGATGAGGAAGAGATAAAATGATGGGCAAAATTGTCATTTAAAAAAAATAAACTTTAGTCAGCGCATGTGTTGACCACACACTGTTTATTTTAACAGTTTCCGTCTAAAGTGCCCATTTTCTTAAACTCCGGGGCGGGGGGGGGGGGGGGGGGTTTAGTGCTTAAGTTTGAAGTGAAGGGGGGCAAAACGCACAACGTGTAAAATAGAGAGGGTCATTCCCTACTTTCCCCAAAAAAGAATTATAAACGGTGGGCAAAACAACGTAATTTTAGTCGCTAGGGTAATAAAATAAGGGTATTTTGGTCATTTCACGTTATTTATAACGGACCCGTCTAAAGTGCTCAATTTCCGTAAGTGTGGGAGGGGTTTAGTAGTTAATTTTGAAGTGGAGGGAGGAAATCGCACGCCGTATATAGTACATGGGTTATTAGCTAGTTTTCCCAAGATTTAATTCACATTCAGTTTTGCATCCCTAATGCTTAGCGTTATGCCGAGCACGACCATATCCGTGTATCCTTTACATAGCACTGTAGCAAGTTGATGCAGCTTCTTCAAGTCGTTTAGGGTTGCAGAGATCACAGTGCCACTCCTAGCCTGTTGAATAATTTCTATGGATTCTGTCAGTCTCCTCCCCCTACCTCTTGTTCAAGCGAGCCCTTTCTTCTGATCTATATCTATATAATATATAATAAGCGAAGCGAGAAAGACATTAATAGCTTCTTTGCGCGACACATCATCACATTTTTATATGACACGTCATAAGATTCTTATTTTAAAATTAATTAACTTCTATATTAATAAGTCTTAATTAATTTAAATGTAATTCTAATCATTCTAAAACTCAACCTAATCAACATACTAATCTATTAAGACTTCTTTTATATTAGTAAGTCTTATTTAATTTAAATGTAATTCTAATCATTCTAAAACTCAACCTAATCAACATACTAATATATTAAGACTTCTTTTTGACAATTATGTCCTTAAAATTCAAAAACTAATTCTAATTATTCTAAAATTCAACCTAATCATTATTCTACCTTATTAGGATTTAATATTGACTATTGTATCTACAAAACTACTCTCTAATATGAATATAAAAACTCATATATATAAAAAAAATACTTTCAATTTTAAAAGAAAAAATTAATTTAAAAATAATTATAATCAATTTAAAACTCTATTTAATCAATATACTAAGTTATTAAGACTAAATTTTCACAATTATGTCCTTAAAAGTATTTTCTAATATGAAAATTGAAATCCATGGACTCAGAAAAAAAAAACTTATGATAGATTTAGAATAAAAACGTGAACTAATAATTAATTTAAATTTTGATAAGATCCTTATTTTTATATCTATCTAATTAATTTTGCAGGAGTAATAAGAATTTTTTGTAAGCCCTATGTAATTCGAAAACTGATTCTAATTATTCTAGAACTCAACCTAATCATTAAAATACTAACTTATTAGGACTTAATATTGCCTATTATATCTTCAAACCACTCTCTAATATGAATATAAAAACTCACACACACACACACACACACACACACACACACACACACACACACACACACACACACACACACACACACACACACACACACACACACACACACACACACACACACACACACACACACACACACACACACACACACACACACACACACACACATATATATATAACGAAATTAATACTTTTGATTTAGAAGAGAAAATTACAATTAAGATTAAACAACTTATGAGACTTAGAAAAAAAAATGATCTAATATTAATTGATTTGAATTTTGATAGGTACCTTATTTTTAAATTTGATTAATTTTGCAAGTATAATAATGAGGATTGTATAATTTAAAAATTAATTCTAAACATTTTAGAAACCAAATCAATATACTCATTGTAATCAATATTATATATAGAAAAAGCTCTCTAATATGAAATAATCACCTATAAAATATAAATTACTTAAAAAAAGTAATAATAATTAAAATTAAAAAAAAAAGAACAATATCTGAGATTTATAATAGAAGAATAAATTATTAACTATTTTCAAAAAAAAAAAAATAGCATGTACTATTAAAACCTTATAACGTTTCAAACAAAATCTAGGAAAGTTTTTATTGTACACCATACTTTCACATGAAAAAGGCAATAGCATAATTTTGTTTGTCTTTTAGCTAATAAATCAGGTGTAAAGCATAAACAAGCAAACAGGGCTATAGATCGATAGATGCTACCCTAAATGTAGCATTATTAATTTACAAAGGTTCTACACAATATAGTAGACAAAACATGAATTGAATTAAATAAACTTTGTATGGAAGAAAAATTAAATCATCTTATTTTATGGTGTCGTTATTTTACTATTAACTCAATTTTAAGCATTTTAAAGTTCTAAATCAGTAATATATCAATAAATTAAGACTTTATTTCAATTATATTCGTTAAAGAAACTGAGTTTGATATATTAGTATATTTATTACGAAGAGTTTTGAATTATTGAAATGTAGTTTTCAAAATTATTTATGGCTTACTAATATAGATATTAATTAATCAAGAGATAAAGATCCCATCCAAGATAATATTGAACTTTAGCGGCACTTTTTTATTTGAATAAAGTGTTTGTAAATTTTATTTCAAATTGAATACATAATGTGATGATAAATTATTATGTATTCCACAAAGAAGCTATTGTAGAATTCAATTTTAAAAGTAAGTATAAAATAAAATTAGCACAGTTAATTCATATTTCAGCTAGATTATCAACCTTGAAAATTTTAAAGATGAATATGACTTGATAAATATGTTAGTTAAAAACTTTGGTTAATGATTTTCTTACTCTAAGGTTTTGCACTATCCTATTCAGTCGCATTGGTTAAATGTAGAAAAATCATAATATGCAAGTTCCATATAAGATTTATTTTAAAAACAGTGTAAATTTAAAACCTTGAGCATGTGAGCATGAGTTAAATTCAACTAATTTATGTTGAAAAAGTTTTTGAACAAATGTTTTTTCATGGTAATTTTATTGTGAGTAATTAAACTCTTAAACACACGTGACCAACAAATCTAAAGGTATGCAAATATTATTTTAAATGTGATACGTATGTTACACTATAATGCAATTTATTGTAATTATAAGCCGTGATTATTGTGCGAATTTAATAGCAAGTGGTTGATTAACGCTTGCATTATAATATTAGATTAATATAATAATATTTATTGTCCTTTCTAAGTTCATTATAGTTATAGGTATAATCTGCATATTTTGGTATATAAAAGTTGTATTATATTGTGATAAAACAAGTATCATTCATAAGAAAGTATCATTAAATGCACTTAGCAGATATAAGAACTATAACTTGACGACAAATAGTAGTCATAGAAGATGTGAAAAATAATTTTAACACTGCGAAATCAGGACACATCATCTTAATCAATTGAACATTCTCATTAGTAGCAGCTTACAAGAATTTAAAAAAAGCACATGTATATAAAAATATTGGATATTATGTGGTCGTTCTATTAAATTTATTTTGTAAAACATATTTGAAAGTAATAAGGTGTATGCATACGTCCTGTTAAATTTGAAATGCAACTTTATTTTTTTTAGATTTTTACTTAATCGTTATAATAACCTCAAGAACATGTATATACAACTACAATAGTATTTGTTACTTATCTCTGTATGGCACCGGTATGACTATTCTTCTATTTTAAGTGTTGAGTAAATATTCATTTTAAATACTACTGGCAACTTAAAACAAAAGCTTAAAGAAGGCAAGTAAATAAAAATGTATATTCAAATATCTCATAACAATTACATGCAGCTAATCAAGCAAAAAATGCTATTTAATAATCGAAAGTTAGTAGTCATAATGCAAGTGAATTTATTGTTTAATATTTTACTTAAGTTAGTCGTGATTAATTTAGGTACTAAAGTTATTATTTATAGCCAAATAAGATGTTTTTTTATAAAGTTAGTATCTTTTTTCTCTCACGATATGTGGTATGTATTTATATATTTTTTAAAAGCTTATGATATACAGTATTTTATAAACCGGCCCGAGCTTGGCTCGGGTTACTAGGCTAGTTTCTTATAGTTTTCATTCTTGGTGCCAACTAGCTTTGTTAGATACTTTCCCCCCTTTGTGGTATATTGTTTCTGTCACGCAGCACGACAAATTCGCCTTGTGGCCTTTCACGCAGCACAATGTGACTCCTCATACCGCGTTTGATTCGTGCGCAATACTCACTCGGAGCGAATCCTCTATCGCTTCATCGAGAGAAAAGTTACAAAAATCAACTTAGAAATATAGTGCATTTTCGAGGAAAGAATCTTGGCTTAGGATGATGCACACAACTGAAACTAGTCAACAAAAACCAGGGATCACCTATTTCATGCCTTCATATTGTCAATAACCTCTTTCGTCGCTATAAGATAGTAAGTTGTCCCTATTAAATTTGTTACGGCAAAATAGGGCATGTTTATACTATTCCAAATTTAATTTGAGACTCATGTCATTCAGGTAGATATGATGGGTATATACGGCAAAAGGAATTCAATACACCGCCATTTGACTCGGAGATTCTGAAATTGTGAAGGCTTAATCGGTTCAATTAATTCCGAGTATTGAAAAAGACAATACTACTTGCTCCATGTAATTATATTAAAGCGAATAATTGATTCGAGATCACGGTGAGGCTCGAGTAAAAGAAGACGCACTTTAATTGCTTTGACACTTCTATGCTTCAATCCCTTTTGCAATATCGGGTACAGAAAAGCGTGAAGCACAACGGAAGATATAAATGCGATAGAAGTGCTCATGCTCAAAGACTTTCTAATAGAGTAGAAACTTCATAATCTACCACGTTGATACTCAAGCTTTAGGTGTATCAAGTCATCTCTCAGGCCTTGCCCTTAACCTACTTACTTTTGTTCATTAAAACGAGTTGCTTTGTCATCTAACAAGCTTCAGACCAAATTCTTCTGTACCATAAGAGTTTCTGAAGAACTCTATAGTGGTGATAAGAGAAAATTATAGCAGTGTCAAGTTTTTCCGGTTAATATATACAGCAAGTCAAAGGAAGTTAGTTCTTCCATAAATCTTTCAACTTGGGATATCATCGGAAGTTCTTGTTCTAGATCACCATAAAGCTTGTGCATGAAAGAGAAGATAGTGAAAGGCCCTAAATCTCTGGATGACGCAAAGCTGATTGATCTAATGAAATGAAACTTATGGCAAGTGGTGGTTGAGCGCCAGGAACTCTCAGATGACAACAATGGCAGCATTCATACTGTTACTACGATTATCTGTCACTATAGTAACTACAATAACGGTCATTGTTGGCGGCATCAAATTTAAGCAATTACTATGTTCCAATTACTATGTTCTAGCTACTCACGCATGCATTCAATTATGGATTGTTATAACCCTACTCGAATTTTACTAACTTGAACCATCTTCGCGACATTTTTTCAACGATGTGGGGTTTTTGTCACGATTATTGGCTTTAGACTAGAAAATGAAGATCTCGGAGTGTACGAGTGAGTTAGTCCAACAAGTTGGATCTCCAAAATATTCATGATAAGGAGCACGAAATCTCAACAACAATTCACTTAGATAAAAAATGCGAACGAACACACCCTAGGGAGTTTGAGGGTTGTTAGGCACCATTGGAGCCACCGGGGCTTTTCCCATATCCCCACCGCTCTCCTCATGGATCACATACTTTGGCTTCCTGCCACGGCGGCGCTTGACAGTGGGATCCTGAGGATGCTTCTTCCTCTTGCTCTTGGCAGCCCGCCTCTTCTCAGTCTCCTCCTCTGTTTCTTCCCTTGCGTAGTGGCCGTTCATGTGAGCCGCAAAAGTTTGGGAGACTGTAAACACACGCTCACATCTCGGACACGGGTAGGGGCCATACTTGTTTGCCACAGTGGTCGGCTTGCGCCTTACTTTGGCTGGTACTAGAGGGGGAGACTCTTCTACTTGATCATTTTCATGCGTTTGAGGAGGGCTCATGTTGACAGAAGGAGGAGATTGTGCTTGGGTTGAAGCAGGGATGGTAACCCGGTTGGGAACTGGGACCTGTAGCCTCGTCACTGTTGTGACTATGCTTTCTGTCATAACTTGCTTCACCTGGATGCCGCCATGGTGAATAACGGCATGTTGGCCAAGGTTGGGAATTGGGACTTGTTCCCTCGTGACCGCTGTGACTATGCTTTCTGTCACAACTTGCCTCAGCTGGATGCCACGGTGAATTGCACCGTGTTGGCCACCAGCCAACGTACGGGGAATGTAGGCGCTCCCGGTCTCGCTAACAACCTTCTCTTCGTTAGAAACGACCATTTTCTGATTCTCTGTAAGCTGTTGAAGGGGACCATGTTGGCTTGAGATAGGGCTCTGATGGCTTTGCATGGGAATGCAGCCATTCGTGTTGTGAAGAATCTCATTGCTTGGGTTAACAAGATCGTGTATCGCCCCACAAGTTACTTCATCAGGCTCGGCATTGAGATCTGGGAGAGGATTGGAAAGCAAAGGCTGCATTGCCATGGAGAAGGAGAGAAATTGAGGAATGTTGGAGGTAACTGTTGAGATTTGTCTGGGAAGAAATGAATCACTGTTGGTCCTTTAAATAAGTCCAAACGTACATCCATTTGTAATCTTACAAAGATTGGTAGTAACGTTCGAATGAAAAACCAAAGAATATGTAATGGCTGTTCATATGAGGAGGTTGGAATGTAGAAGCATGTGGCTTCGTGTGTGCGGTCATACATTTTTGACAGAAAGTAAATGCTTTCCACCTGCCATAATCTTACTAAGATTACATGTTGAAAGCCATAATGGTTAATTGAGGACCGAGTTTGTGTAGTCCAAAGGATTGAAATCGAACCGAGACTCCTGTAGCGGAAATGACCAGTTAAATTTATGAGAGAGAACTGCATGATGCATGTGAATACAGAGTGAGATTCTAGTAATCTTGGTCCATTATGTAGGACGTATAGATCTTACTGATGTTCAACGCTATTATGGTTTGACAATCTATGAATATCGCTCGTTAAAGTCGATCCTAACGCTCATTCGCCCATTTTTATTCTTGTTTACCTTTCTGAGAGAATTACTGCAATATCTGATCGCATGGGTCAATTGAGCTTTTTGCCTCCTTTCTCTCCCTCCCACCCCTCTCACTCGTGCATTTATTTGACAAACTACAAATAGATGTCTGTTAATCTATTGTTTGTGCCACTCCTTCAGTGTAAATGGATGTCTGTTAATCTATTGTTTGTCATTCTTTCGAGCTCCAAGGAAAGTTTTCGTCTGGCTTAGAGCTTGTATAAACAACAGATTTACAATGCAACTGAATAAACAGTGTGATCCTGTATGTCAGTCTAGTTTTAGTTTGGCTTAGAGCTTGTATAATCTAATTTATCGATCTGACTTTGAAGCTAGGTCAATATTACAGTTAAAGAGCAGGGTGTCTGATTGTCGTCAAAACTCAGCATGGTTTTCAGTAAAACTGTTTATCCAGTAGTTGGAGATATTGCATTACTTTGAACCGGTGGTTCTGATCATTTAGGACCTTTTGGACGAAGTTGAGCTGATGCAATAGGAGGGAGAGTTAAACGAGATACATAATTATTTTACCATATGTGCAACGGTCCTAAATGGTCGAGCCATATAAGAATTTTTACATGCCGGTATTAAATGAAGACTTCTTCTAGGCAAAATGTGGAGAATAGAAGACTTTGACGTCGGCTGTTGCAGGCTGTTTTTCAAGTTTACTGAAATGCCTACATGAGATTTCTTTAATGGAAATTTTTTTGCTGCTATGGTTGTAGGAAGATATATAGCTGGCTGTTAGTAGGGGTGAGCACGGTTCGATTTGGTTCGGTTTGGAGGTCGAACCGCAAACCAAACCATTACCCCTCGGTTTGTAAAATTGTGAACCGAACCGAACCAAACACCATCGGTTTGGACGGTTCGATTTGATCGCTTTAAACGATTTAATTTAGTCCGTTTGAATCGGTTTGCGCCTACTTAAAGACGTTGTTCATTTGCAAACTACTATTGGATCTAACAGTGATTAAAAATTGAAGTTATATGCTTTCTAAATTGCATACAGTCATGTTACATTCGATATATAAGTGCTCCTTGATGCATAAGAAAGAATGAGTAAATATAGCACATTTATTGGTCACAAAAATTTTGTGTTATAAATGTTCTCAGTATTTTTTTTTTCCTTATAGCTTTCAAGATTTGTATATATGGATTTGCTTACTACCTTATATGTGAAATTGTCAATGAATGTTACTAAAAGTAGAGTAACATATCATAGGTCGGTTCAGTACTATTTGAAATCGGTTTAAAAAATGTGAACCGTGAATCAAACCGAACCAAAGTCGGTTTGAAAAATGTGAAACCAAACCATTAAGATCTTTAGACGGTTCGGATTGGATTGGTTCGGTTTGGTCAGTTTGATCAGTTTAGATAGGTTTGAACGGTTTGATGCTCACCCCTAGCTATTACCCATTATATAGCGACGATAAATTGTCTCTAAATATTTTTAATGACTTTGCTACTAACTTTCAGAGACAATTCTTAGAAGCACTCTTTAGCGGCACAAAATAAAAATCACTAAATTTTTTTAGTAACAATTAATTGTTACAATACGAAGGGTTATAACTATCTTCTTACAATCCCAGTAACATCTAAAAAATTTCCTTCTCTAACTATTTGCATGTAAACTTTTTACGATTCGTTACTTATTTTCCATTTAATCTCCGTCCCGAGACCTTAGTGTCAAAAGATCATACATACGTACATTGGTTGTTGAAACTAATCATTAGTAGAACCATGCCAAAAAGAAATTGAAAAATTATTTGTTGAGAACCCATATTTATGAATCTACACCTTGGCAGAGAACAATTTATCTAGAAAGTCATCATTAGTAAGAAATGTTTAACAATGTGAGAGTTGTCCTAAAAAAATGCAGAGACATATCTATATCATGTTTGCATGATAAATTTTTTTTTTAAAAGAATTATTCGTAGAAGGATGAACTTTTGCGGCTACCCTAATTGGAAAAAATATCTAAAACCATGTGTATAGCAACAATTGATGGTTGTTAATTATAGTTAGTGACATTTCTGCTAACTCTTTCAGGAACAATTCTTAGCAACACTTTTTAACGTGACTAAATAAAGATCATTTCAAATATTTAGCGACCATTAATAGTCATTATATGATGGATTGTAACTATCTTCTTATAATCCAGATAGCTGCCAAAATCTTTTCTTTCTAGAAAACCATAATTATGATTCCACGTCTTAGTAGAAAACAATACAGTAGTATCTAAAGAGTCATCATTCATAAGAAATGTTAAACAATGTGAGATTTATGTTCCTAAAAATGCAGAGGCAGATGTAAAATTTGGGTGTGGACTCCAAATTTGCTTCTATTTTTTTTGAATTGAGGAGTATGTATGGCACTTAGGCGCTAAAGCTAAAGTTTTCAAACTATGCAATCTGACCACGAAGATTTGCATATTCTAACAATATATGCATAATCTAAGAAATCTAGAATTTGATATAGAGAAATTCTTTCTTGTGCTTGGGATAGATATGGACAGATCCATGAAATGTAATGGGGTGTAGGAGACCAAAATCACTTTAAAAACTTGACCGCTAACATAAAAGAATCTGCTAGGTTCAAATTCACATAACATGATTTAACTAGTTAGATAAGTTAGTCAATAACAAACTACTAATCTTGCATAAAAGAAGCTTATTATATATATATATATATATATATATATATATATATATATATATATGGGGTTCGATACACACCCACCGGTGGGAAAAATATTTTTCCACCCAATCGCCTGAAAGTCTACCGATTGCATAAAAAAAAAAAAAAGACGGCTGGACTGGGCCATTTATGGCGAAAAAGGGCAATGATTGGCATTGGGCCAATCGCCTGACTTCATGCGATTGGCCCAAGGTCAATCGCACGGTCCATTTTTGTTTTTGTTTTTTTGGCCTTGCCTCCTCTCACCCGAAGTAACCCCCACCTTGGCCCCACCCCTCTTCCCCCTCCCCACTTGTTTATTTCCCCCCCCCTAGGCCCCCACCCCCCTCCCCACTTGTCCAAATTTTTTCCCAGACCCCCACCCCATTCCCCACTTGTCCAATTTTTTTCCCTAGACCCCCACCCCCCCTTCGGCAGACCTTCCTCCCTCCAATTTGCTTGTTTGTTTTTGCCCCCCTCCCACGGCTCACTTTTCTGCCTATAAAAACCCTCTTCCCCCGAATTATTTCTTACACTCTCATCAGTCTCCCTATCTCACCTACATAATCTCCACAACAATACGAGCGAAAAAAAATTTACGCTAGAAGATCGGTGGATAACCGCTAGAAGAAGATCGGTGGATTTCTTCGTCATTTTTTTCAAGTCAAAACAAGTAAGTATTTTGAATTTTCTTATAATTCAATGTTTATTTAAATTGTTGTTACGCTTAAATTGTTCTTACCATAGCCTAAAATTCGTGTTTAGGGCGTCAAAATTACGTTTTTACAAATCGGGGTATTACATTCGAAAGATTCGAAAATAGCGATTTTTTAGGCCGTCAAAATTATGATTTTTCACGAATTTATAAAAAATAGCTAGAGCTAGATTTTGCCAAAGTGCAAAAAAGAGACCCTAGTTATTTTTAAAAGATCTGTATCAGGTAAAAATTTTAGATATTTTCAAATACTGGAAAGGGGTTAACTGATACGCGCAACCTTGTAACTTCGCAGTCTAATTTAAAATATCAAGCTAGCGCGGTTTCGCGCGAAATTTTTTTGAGAGCCCTAGGATGTTGGAAAGTTCCATTCCCCATGAATTCGGGCCATTCCGAAGCCGGTAGCAATTTTTTGCCGAACGGGCTTTTAAGCGCTCGATCCGGACACCGGTTCGGAATTTTTTGACGAAAAATCCCTAAAATACCTTTTAGATCAAGGATGCACTCAGCAACCTCAGAATAGCGTCTTAAAGCACGTTTGAGATTTTTCCCGATGCCAGGGGGCATTTTCGTAATTCGCCGCCCGATAGGGGTATTCTCGTAATTTTACGCTTTCAACTTTTTCGCACGTCTTTTTAGTCCGTAAATGTAAGCACACCCTAAGGATGTTGGAAAGTTCCATTCCCCACGAATTCGGGGCATTCCGAAGCCGGTTGCAACTTTTTGCCGAACGGGCTTTTAAGCGCTCGATCCGGACACCGGTTCGGGATTTTTTGACAAAAAATCCCTAAAATGCCTTTTAGACCAAGGATGAACTCAGCAACCTTAGAATAGCGTCTTAAATCACTTTTGAGATTTTTCCCGATGCCAGGGGGCATTTTGGTAATTTGCCGCCCGATAGGGGTATTTTCGTAATTTCACGCTCTCAACTTTTCCGAGCGTCAATACTGTCCGTAAATGTAAGCACACCCTAGCGAAGACTGGGAAGTGCCATTCCCCAGGAATCCGGGCCATTCCGAAGCCGGTAGCAATTTCTAGTCGAACGGGCTTTTAAGCGCTCGATCCGGACACCGGTTCGGGATTTTTTTGACAAAAAATCCCTAAAATGCTTTTTAGACCAAGGATGAACTCAGCAACCTTAGAATAGCGTCTTAAAGCACTTTTGAGTTTTTTCCGATGCCAGGGGCATTTTGGTAATTCGCCGCCCGAGAGGGGTATTTTCGTAATTTTGCCCCTTTCAACTTTTTCGAGCGCCTTTTCAGTCCGTAAATGTAAGCAAAACCTAGAGAAGGCGGCTAGGGTTATTAAGCGTTCGGAGTCGTTGGAAGTGAGGAATGGTTTTCATACATTAAAGTAATGATTTAATGACTATTGTTATTGCGTTGGTAAGCTAGGTTAACGATTCAGTTACAGTTTTGGAATGTAAATATTATGGACGCTAAGTTAATGTACGATTATATTTTGTTCTTACAGATATGGATTTCAACCCTGGACCTCATGATACATCAATCCTATACGATGACGATGACCACGTCGCGAGGCACGTATTTAACGGTGTCGATAGGGGTGTTTTGGAAACACGTCAAAGCACAAGTGGCCATTCCGAGTGGGTACTGAATGAGGAACAAATAGAACTACTGCGAGATCAAAATTTGACGGTGTTCACCGATTGCGGGATTTGGGCTCGGCACGACGATTGCCTTATATCTGCTCTAGTTGAACGATGGAGGGGCGAGACGAACTCATTTCACTTCCGGTTTGGTGAAATGACTATTACATTAGAGGACGTTGGATTTATACTTGGAATCCCATGTCACGGTAGACCCATTACTTCGAGTAATGGGTCTGCATCCATAGCGAAGATGGCTATGCAGTATTTTCCGGGAATTCCAAGGGAAGCTCTTACAACCAACGGCATAAAACTTAAATGGCTGAGAGAGCAGTACGGCGAGCTACCGGATGAATACACTCCTCATGATTTTTCGGTGTATACGAAGGCATTCCTTTTGTATATTATTGGATCTATATTACTTCCGACGCAAAAAAAAAACACGGTGCATCCGAAGTATTTGGTGTTCTTGGAGGATCTTGGGGAGGTATACTCGTATTCGTGGGGTTCAGCTGTCCTTGCGCACCTATATCGAGCATTGCACAAAGCTACGAGAAAGGGTGCCAAGTCCATTGCCGCCTGCATCACTCTGTTACAGGTTTGAGCATTAATATTCTTCGTTGACGTGCCAATATATTCGTGATTAATAACTAATTCCATATTATGTTTGCATTCACAGGTTTGGTCTTACGAGAGGCTACCCACGGGTCGTCCACAGCCCGTAGCTGATTCTGATGAGACGTGGCCTAGGGTCTGGGCCTAGGCCCAGACGGACTAAACGGGTAGACCCTCACCACAATCTAATGTTCTATCGGGGGGAACTAGATATGATGGATGCATCCCTGGTGACGTGGCAGCCATATGGGAAGGTGATGCATCGGTTGGATGAGACGTGTTGGCAACTGCCGGTGTCGTACGTGCTGGCAGGTTTGGTTCGGGTGCCACTTATTCATTTCGAAGTATGTGAGTTTCAGATGCCCGATCGAGCTATGAAGCAAGCTGGCTGTCCACAAGGGATTCCAAAACTCGCTGTAGACATGCGGCCATACAGGGGTGGTCGAGGGCCGAACTTCGAGGTGGCTAATGCCTTGATTTTGTTGGGTGACGAGGTGGATCAGTGGAATACCTGGCAGGAAACGTATGATAGCCTTGTATCGCTCAAGGACGACGGCACCAGTACTGAGGAATACTTACAGTGGTTTCTCAGGGTGACGCGCACGAGGGTGAATCGCCCTTCCGAAGTGAGGACGTCATCGTACGCGCCACGTGAGGTCTATGACCAGTTCTGGGCATTGAGCATTGTAAGTCAGCTTGAGTGTCGTTTCAATATTGATTTGCGCACCTTCTCGACCATGCCTGAAATGATGACGGTGATTTTTCTATGCATGTTTGTAGGTTGACAAGGGCACTGAGATGTTCAAGCAGCTCGAGCGGTTTGACTGGTATGTCGCGCATGCGCCTGACAGTTTCAAGAGCTCCGTTGAGTCGTACAAGACTGATCTTCACAACTTTGGTGTTGCGTACCGGGGTTACCAAGGGGAACCGTCTACTCGCTTGCCTCCTGACCCGTTCGGCTCTCAGCCCCAGCCCCAGAGTCAGGTGTGGGAGCCGTCTAGTGGCTTGCCTCCTGACGCGTACATCCCACAGCCCGAGAGTCAGGTGTGGGAGCCGTCTAGTGGCTTGCCTCCTGACGCGTACGGGTTTCAGCCCCAGAGTCAGGTGTGGGAGCCGTGTAGTCGCTTGCCTCCTGACACGTACGACTTTGTGCCCCAGAGTGAATTCTGGGAGCCGTCTAGTCGCTTGCCTCCTGACACGTACGACTCTCAGCGCCAGAGTCAGGTGACCCAAGTAGGAATCCAGGCCTCGCGCCCAAGAAACCGGTCGGATAAAGGACAAGCGACAAAGCCATTGGGGCGATGGAAGCGGGGTTGGATCGACCAGCACTACTTCGGGCCTGAGCCTGTCAACGATTCAACAGACTTTCCTCTTGGAACATTGCTAGGTCACACGGATGTGAGAATGTTGGCACCGGAGACAGATATTTCAAATTTTGTCATGAACGCTTATATAGATCTGCTCCGGATTAGAGAGCTACGTTATAACCATCGCGAAGATTTGAAGCTTAACATGTATCCCACTTATCTTGTCCCATTAATGGTGACCAGCATGAGGGAGTTCACAGAATCGAGGAGGCGAGGGGCAGGCATGGGTAAGTGGAAACCAGCTAGAAACTTGTTAGCCCTGTTGACCGCAGAGAATCAATGTCACGCTGCTCATGCGAACCTTGTCATGATGCCTTGCCATCACGAACACCACTGGTTCCTATTAGTTCTCTATCCAGCGAACAGAGCGGTCAACATATACGATAGCCTACGGGAGGACTCTCCCTTTCGGTCGCTGGCACAGACATACAGCGAGTACATCACTGCAGTGGTTAGTTTTTATCGGTTGACCTTGGCTCATAGTATATTCTTATCGTAACATATATTGATGACCTTTTTTAATTGTTGGATGCAGACTACTATCTTCTCGCTAGCGTGCCGAGATTATTCGGGGGAATCCATCACCAGGAATTCGACGGTAGATCCTTGGACGGTCGAGACGATACAGGACCGACCAAAGCAATATAACAGTCATGATTGCGGGATTTACGTCCTCAAGTACATGGACTACATTGCTCGCTCGGAGGTGCTCAGATATACGTCGTGGACAAGGAAGGCTGCCTTGACGTTTAGGTATAGGATAGCCTGGGAGCTGAAAAAAAATGAAGCTAGATGGCTTCATTACCATTATCCTAATTAGCGTGACTATGGTGCAATGAGCAAAGAACCCCTGAAAAAAATGTTCATAATTTTTTTATTGTTGCTACGAATTTGGCGATACAGTGTGCACCCATATTAATACATTATAGGATTTTCTGAAAAATTATTTGTCTCGATTTTCGCTTAAATTCATATATATGGCCTATTAGCGTGCCTAAGGGGCAATGAGCAAAAAAGAAATGACAAAAAAAATTACGAGATTTTTTGGAAGCTATGAATTGGGCCCTAAAGTGTGCCCGAATAGGCCCTTCCTAGGAAAACCCAAAAAATAATGTGTCTCGTTTTTCGCCGAAATTGTTACGAATGGGCTAACTAGCGTGCCTGAGGTGCAATGAGCAAAAAAGGACTGTTAAAAAAAATTACTCAATTTTTCGGAAGCTACGCCGAAATTGTTACGAATGGGCTAACTAGCGTGCCTGAGGTGCAATGAGCAAAAAAGAAATGACAAAAAAAATTACTCAATTTTTCGAAAGCTATAAAATAGGCCCTAAAGTGTGCCCGAATAGGCCCTTCCTAGGAAAACCCAAAAAATAATGTGTCTCGTTTTTCGCCGAAATTGTTACGAATGGGCTAACTAGCGTGCCTGAGGTGCAATGAGCGAAAAAAAAGTGACAAAAAAAGTACAAGATTTTTCGGAAGAACAAACCAAATCACAAATTAAAGATTCAACAAACTAAATCACACATTTAAACATTATAAACGTTATTCGTTATACAACTGAAACATTAACCCTAACACTCTTCATCATCATCGTCCTCCTCGACCATACTGCCAGGTGCAAGACCTAACGCTTTATAATGGTTTCTCTTGTCATGATCAGTCATCTTATTACACAACGCACACTTTCGCAATTTTTTTTGACCCGTTTCTTTTTCAATGGGATTCTTCATGCGTATTTCTCGTTTTCGCCCTTTTGTTTGAGAAATAATTGGATCAAAAATGTCGTCCTCCTCAACTTGCGTGCTAGTGCCGTCAATGACTGGCTGTTTGGCTCGATTGAATCTACCGGCTCGAGTCGTCCGAGTAGTCGGAGTGTCCCGTCTTTGTGGATCAGCCATCCTAAACTGTGCATGCTTAGCCGTATCCCGTGCGGCTGCTTCAACTTGATACTTGTACCCATCAAACGTTGACGCTGCATCCAATGATAAACTGTGCATGATGTTACAAAGGTGATTATATCGCAGCGGCTCAGATTGCTCGAAATCAACTGAAACATTGGGCACGTAAGGAATGTGACCGTGGACTCTATTGGCTTCCTTCGTCCACCGTTCCAAGATATACTGTTGAGGGATTTCACTAGCATTCTTCGAGATCAAAAGCCTCAACGCGTGTCGACAAAGTATACCTTTATGCTCAAACAATTGACAGTTGCAATTTACCAACCCGGTGTCCATACATTTAGCCACGGTAAAATGTCTTCTGTTCCTCGGAGTCGACGAAGAGCACGGATTGGGAAAATTCGTCACGTTTGTCAAAGCATAAACCTTGAGATCTCTGGTGGAATACTCGTGCAACTTTGTCATGCCATATTGATTCGACTTTAGTAGTTCAACTTGAAACTGTCTAAACATTTCCTTCGTATAGACTTGAGCCGCATGAGCCTCCAAAGGTGAAAAGAGTAGTATGGCTCTTTCCTTGTAAGCCGTAGCCGCGTCGGCTTCTCTCTCACGGTACAATTGCCTATCAACGGCTTTCTGCATCTCCAGTACGAACTCCACTATACTTGAAGACTGGCTTACGTACCCATCAAAGAATGAATTCATAGCTTCGCTTCTCGAGGTCGTAGTCATTCCGGCTGCAAAAAACTTCTTGGTGTAGGCACCGACCCACTGTGTCTTGATCGCATACAACGATTGTAACCAGCCATGATTGTGCAAAGAGTAGTCATCCATTAACGTGGCCCACCTCTCCTCGAACACGTCTACCGTCAACGATTTCTTCACACATGTATTAAAGTCAGTCTTGAATTCCGGATGGTTTGCATATACATGGTGAAGCCGTTCGGGATATTTGTTGCTTATGTGCCACGTGCACAGGCCATGGTGAGTATCTGGAAGGACCTTAGCGATTGCATTGTTCATTGCCAGATCTTGGTCGGTGATGATGGTCTGTGGAGGAATACGATACATTGCTTGAAGCCACGTTTCAAATAACCACGTAAATGACTCCTCCGTCTCATCCCTAAGCAGGGCAAAGCCAAACGAGATTGACTGATAGTGGTGGTTCACCCCCGTGAACGGAGCAAAAGGCATAGAGTACTTATTGGTGCGGTATGTGGTGTCAAACGTCACAACATCCCCAAAATTTAGGTAAGCAGCTATAGAACGGGGGTCCGCCCAAAATATAGTACTAATGCGGTTCTCATCATCGAGTTGGATACTGTAGAAAAATCCAGAATTCTCACTCTGAAGGCACCTGAAGAGATCAATGGTAGCTTGAGCATCATTCCTACCGAAAGACTCTCTCTTCTGAGCACGAAGTTCATTTCGAAGGTCTACGTCGTTGAAACTCAACTTGTCAATCCCCCCAGCCTGGCCTGAGAAAACCCCCATCATCTTAGAAGGTGGAATTTTAGCGTCGGCCATTGTTGAAATCAGTTGTCTCTGTGCCGCGCGTATTTCTCGGTGTTGATGAATTTGACCAATCATACTAGGGGTGCAAAACTGATGATTATGGCTCAACTCCATAGCCGTCACAACCCAATGGTTTTCAATTTTCCGGTGTACTGCATACACATGGGCTTTGCAGCCGGTACCCGGAAATGTGTCCCGTTTTCTTTGTCTTGTTGTCCCTTCGTCACTGATCTGAACGACCGGGGGCACATACGGTGCTCCTCTATGACACTCAAATAACCTTGCACCAATTTGATCGGTATTCACCCGTTTTCTAGTCGTCTTAGTTCTAATACCGAAACCCATCGTTTTCGAATATGCTCTGTAGTATGCTTCGACTTCGTCCAGTGTTTGGAAAATTTGACCCAAGTAAGGTGGATCAGAACCTTCACAAAAAATATTTCCTCCAGTTGCATCCATATTTATACTGAAATCTAAAAAATAAAAATTATATCATTCTCAACAAGTCATAGAATTAAATAAAAGAAGAATGGACTCTATTTGCAGTGTAATTGTTGGAAAATTTGTATAATGTAAAATTACCAAAATAGCCCCCGATGAGCGGCAAATTACCGAAATGCCCCCGGGGGTTCATTATCACCATAACGCCCCAAATCAGCTTCGAAAGCACCTTTCAGGTGCTTTGCTTACATTTCTGGACGAAGCAGTCATTTGAAAAACTGAAAGGGGCAAAGTAACGAAAATACCCTCTCGGGAATGCGAATTACCAAAATGCCCCCTGCCATCAGAAAAGCTTCATAGTTTTTTCAGTCATCGCCCCAACAAGCTTTATCTAATTCACAACTTTAAAGTATAACTTTTCGGATGTCTCACACCCTTTCCTGAACTAAAAGTGGTTCGGGAAATTCGTGTAATGTAAAATTAGGAAAATAGAACCCGATGAGCGGCAAATTACCGAAATGGCCCGGGGTTCATTAGGACCCCAACGCCCCGCGAAACGGCCAAATCAGCCTTCGCTAGGGTGTGCTTACATTTACGGACTGAAAAGACGTTCGAAAAAGTTGAAAGCGTAAAATTACGAGAATACCCCTCTCGGGCGGCGAATTACGAAAATGCCCCCTGGCATCGGGAAAAATCTCAAACGTGCTTTAAGACGCTATTCTAAGGTTGCTGAGTCCATCCTTGATCTAAAAAGCATTTTAGGGATTTTTCGTCAAAAAATCCCGAACCGGTGTCCGGATCGAGCGCTAAAAAGCCCGTTCGGCAAAAAATTGCTACCGGCTTCGGAATGGCCCGAATTCCTGGACCATGGAACCCTAGCCGCCTTCGCGAGGGTTTGCTTACATTTACGGACTGAAAAGGTGCTCGAAAAAGTTGAAAGGGGCAAAATTACGAAAATACCCCTATCGGGCGGCGAATTACCGAAATGCCCCATGGCATCGGAAAAAATCTAAAAAGTGCTTTAAGACGCTATTCTAAGGTTGCTGAGTCCATCCTTGATCTAAAAAGCATTTTAGGGATTTTTCGTCAAAAAATCCCGAACCGGTGTCCGGATCGAGCGCTAAAAAGCCCGTTCAGCAAAAAATTGCTACCGGCTTCGGAATGGCCCGAATTCATGGGGAATGGAACTTTCCAACATCCTAGGGCTCTCAAAAAATTTTCGCGCGAAACCGCGCTAGCTTGATATTTTAAATTAGACTGCGAAGTTACAAGGTTGCGCGTATCAGTTAACCCATTTCCAGTATTTGGAAAAATCTGAAATTTTTACCTGATACAGATATTTTAAAAATAACTAGGGTCTCTTTTTTGCACTTTGGCAAAATCTAGCTCTAGCTATTTTTTATAAATTCGTGAAAAACTGTCTAATTAAGTTTTCACCTTTAGCGACCCCAACGCCCCGCGAATCGGCTTCAAATCAGCCTTCGCTAGGTTTTGCTTACATTTACGGACTGAAAAGGCGCTCGAAAAAGTTGAAAGGGGCAAAATTACGAAAATACCCCTCTCGGGCGGCGAATAACCGAAATGCCCCCTCGCATCGGAAAAAATCTCAAACGTGCTTTAAGACGCTATTCGAAGGTTGCTGAGTGCATCCTTGATCTAAAAAGCATTTTAGGGATTTTTCGTCAAAAAATCCCGAACCGGTGTCCGGATCGAGCGCTAAAAAGCCCGTTCGGCAAAAAATTGCTACCGGCTTCGGAATGGCCCGAATTCATGGGGAATGGAACTTTCCAACATCCTAGGGCTCTCAAAAAAATTTCGCGCGAAACCGCGCTAGCTTGATATTTTAAATTAGACTGCGAAGTTACAAGGTTGCGCGTATCAGTTAACCCCTTTCCAGTATTTGGAAAAATCTGAAATTTTTACCTGATACAGATATTTTAAAAATAACTAGGGTCTCTTTTTTGCACTTTGGCAAAATCTAGCTCTAGCTATTTGTTTATAAATTCGTGAAAAATCATAATTTTGACGCCCTAAAAAATCGCTATTACCGAATCTTTCGAATGTAATACCCCGATTTGTAAAAACGTAATTTTGACGCCCTAAACACGAATTTTAGACTATGGTAAGAACAATTTAAGCGTAACAACAATTTAAATTAACATTGAATTATAAGAAAATTCAAAATACTTACTTGTTTTGACTTGAAAAAAAATGACGAAGAAATCCACCGATCTTCTAGCGTAAATTTTTTTGACGAAAAAAAATTGTGGAGATTATGTAGGTGAGATAGGGAGAATGATGAGAGCGTAAGAAATAATTCGGGGGAAGAGGGTTTTTATAGACAGAAAAGTGAGCCGTGGGAGGGGGGGGCCAACTGATGTTGTGCCATGTGTCGAAGAGGGGTGGGGGCCAAAACATGGGAGGAAATTGGAGGGAGGAGGAAAAGAGGGGTCTGCCGAAGGGGGGTGGGGGTCTAGGAAAAAAAATTGACAAGTGGGGAGGGGGGTGGGGGCTAGGGGGGAAAATGGAGAAGTGGGGAGGGGGGTGGGGGCTAGGGGGGGAAAATGGACAAGTGGGGAGGGGGGTGGGGGCTAGGGGAAATGGACAAGTGGGGAGGTGTGGAAGAGGGGTGGGGCCAAGGTGGACCGTGCGTTACTTCGGGTGAGAGGAGGCAGCCCGAAAAAACAAAAAAAAATGGACCGTGCGAATTACCTTAAGCCAATCGCATGAAAGACAGGCGATTAGCCCAAAGCCAATCATTGCCCCTTTTCGCCATAAATGGCCTAGTCCAGCCGTCTTTTTTTTTAGGCAATCGGTAGACTTTCAGGCGATTGGGTAAGAAAATTTTTCCACCGGTGGGTGTGTAGCGAGCATATATATATATACCCATATAATATATATATATGGGGCCGATAAGGGTCGACCGGTGGATATTATCCACCGGACCGCAACTCCTAGTTGCGGTTTGTATCATTGATTTTTTTTACACCCACCCCCACCCGTTCCCTGTTGCCCCTTTCCTGCCTGCCACGTGGCATGCGACGGTCCCCCACTCCCCCTTCCCTGCCTGCCACGTGGCGGGCGGTCCCCCACTCCCCTTCCTGCCTGCCACGTGGCCACCCCTCCGGTCCCCCCCTCCCCAAACCGCAACGCCTTGTTGTGGTCCCCCCCCCCCCAAAACCGCAACATTGTTGCGGTCCCCCCCCCCCCCATTTTGCGGCCCCCCTGCCACGTGCTCGGTTCCCCGTCCTTTTTCCGACCTTTCTCCTTTCTTTCGTCTCTCCCTCATTTTTCCCTCTTTATAAACCCTTCTCCCCGAACCCTTTCTTCACTACCCATCATCTTTACCAACACCACTTTATACTCCAAACGAAAATTTTTTACGTTAGAAGATCGGAGGATTTTTCTTGAGCAATATATCAAGTTAAAACAAGTAAGTATTTTGAATTTTCTTATAATTCAATGTTAATTTCAAATTGTTCTTACCAATGATTTGTTTAAATTGTGTTTAGCTTAAATTGTTCTTACCATAGTCTAAAATTCGTGTTTTTTGGAGAGTTTGAAATTAGGGATTGAACTAGCGTTTATTAGCGAATATTCATTCGAAGTCCAAAAATAGTCATTTTTGTAGGGCGTCAAAATTTGAATTTTTCACG
>JAVXUO010000702.1:0-14111 GCA_033065855.1 Escallonia rubra
CTGTTTGGCTCGATTGAATCTACCGGCTCGAGTCGTCCGAGTAGTCGGAGTGTCCCGTCTTTGTGGATCAGCCATCCTAAACTGTGCATGCTTAGCCGTATCCCGTGCGGCTGCTTCGACTTGATACTTGTACCCATCAAACGTTGACGCTGCATCCAATGATAAACTGTGCATGATGTTACAAAGGTGATTATATCGCAGCGGCTCAGATTGCTCGAAATCAACTGAAACATTGGGCACGTAAGGAATGTGACCGTGGACTCTATTGGCTTCCTTCGTCCACCGTTCCAAGATATACTGTTGAGGGATTTCACTAGCATTCTTCGAGATCAAAGCCCTCAACGCGTGTCGACAAAGTATACCTTTATGCTCAAACAATTGACAGTTGCAATTTACCAACCCGGTGTCCATACATTTAGCCACGGTAAAATGTCTTCTGTTCCTCGGAGTCGACGAAGAGCACGGATTGGGAAAATTCGTCACGTTTGTCAAAGCATAAACCTTGAGATCTCTGGTGGAATACTCGTGCAACTTTGTCATGCCATATTGATTCGACTTTAGTAGTTCAACTTGAAACTGTCTAAACATTTCCTTCGTATAGACTTGAGCCGCATGAGCCTCCAAAGGTGAAAAGAGTAGTATGGCTCTTTCCTTGTAAGCCGTAGCCGCGTCGGCTTCTCTCTCACGGTACAATTGCCTATCAACGGCTTTCTGCATCTCCAGTACGAACTCCACTATACTTGAAGACTGGCTTACGTACCCATCAAAGAATGAATTCATAGCTTCGCTTCTCGAGGTCGTAGTCATTCCGGCTGCAAAAAACTTCTTGGTGTAGGCACCGACCCACTGTGTCTTGATCGCATACAACGATTGTAACCAGCCATGATTGTGCAAAGAGTAGTCATCCATTAACGTGGCCCACCTCTCCTCGAACACGTCTACCGTCAACGATTTCTTCACACATGTATTAAAGTCAGTCTTGAATTCCGGATGGGTTGCATATACATGGTGAAGCCGTTCGGGATATTTGTTGCTTATGTGCCACGTGCACAGGCCATGGTGAGTATCTGGAAGGACCTTAGCGATTGCATTGTTCATTGCCAGATCTTGGTCGGTGATGATGGTCTGTGGAGGAATACGATACATTGCTTGAAGCCACGTTTCAAATAACCACGTAAATGACTCCTCCGTCTCATCCCTAAGCAGGGCAAAGCCAAACGAGATTGACTGATAGTGGTGGTTCACCCCCGTGAACGGAGCAAAAGGCATAGAGTACTTATTGGTGCGGTATGTGGTGTCAAACGTCACAACATCCCCAAAATTTAGGTAAGCAGCTATAGAACGGGGGTCCGCCCAAAATATAGTACTAATGCGGTTCTCATCATCGAGTTGGATACTGTAGAAAAATCCAGAATTCTCACTCTGAAGGCACCTGAAGAGATCAATGGTAGCTTGAGCATCATTCCTACCGAAAGACTCTCTCTCTGAGCACGAAGTTCATTTCGAAGGTCTACGTCGTTGAAACTCAACTTGTCAATCCCCCCAGCCTGGCCTGAGAAAACCCCCATCATCTTAGAAGGTGGAATTTTAGCGTCGGCCATTGTTGAAATCAGTTGTCTCTGTGCCGCGCGTATTTCTCGGTGTTGATGAATTTGACCAATCATACTAGGGGTGCAAAACTGATGATTATGGCTCAACTCCATAGCCGTCACAACCCAATGGTTTTCAATTTTCCGGTGCACTGCATACACATGGGCTTTGCAGCCGGTACCCGGAAATGTGTCCCGTTTTCTTTGTCTTGTTGTCCCTTCGTCACTGATCTGAACGACCGGGGGCACATGCGGTGCTCCTCTATGACACTCAAATAACCTTGCACCAATTTGATCGGTATTCACCCGTTTTCTAGTCGTCTTAGTTCTAATACCGAAACCCATCGTTTTCGAATATGCTCTGTAGTATGCTTCGACTTCGTCCAGTGTTTGGAAAATTTGACCCAAGTAAGGTGGATCAGAACCTTCACAAAAAATATTTCCTCCAGTTGCATCCATATTTATACTGAAATCTAAAAAATAAAAATTATATCATTCTCAACAAGTCATAGAATTAAATAAAAGAAGAATGGACTCTATTTGCAGTGTAATTGTTGGAAAATTTGTATAATGTAAAATTACCAAAATAGCCCCCGATGAGCGGCAAATTACCGAAATGCCCCCGGGGGTTCATTATCACCATAACGCCCCAAATCAGCTTCGAAAGCACGTTTCAGGTGCTTTGCTTACATTTCTAGACGAAGCAGTCATTTGAAAAACTGAAAGGGGCAAAGTAACGAAAATACCCCTCTCGGGAATGCGAATTACCAAAATGCCCCCTGCCATCAGAAAAGCTTCATAGTTTTTTCAGTCATCGCCCCAACAAGCTTTATCTAATTCACAACTTTAAAGTATAACTTTTTGGATGTCTCACACCCTTTCCTGAACTAAAAGTGGTTCGGGAAATTCGTGTAATGTAAAATTAGGAAAATAGAACCCGATGAGCGGCAAATTACCGAAATGGCCCGGGGTTCATTAGGACCCCAACGGCCCGCGAAACGGCCAAATCAGCCTTCGCTAGGGTGTGCTTACATTTACGGACTGAAAAGGTGCTCGAAAAAGTTGAAAGGGGCAAAATTACGAGAATACCCCTCTCGGGCGGCGAATTACGAAAATGCCCCCTGGCATCGGAAAAAATCTGAAAAGTGCTTTAAGACGCTATTCTAAGGTTTCTGAGTCCATCCTTGATCTAAAAAGCATTTTAGGGATTTTTCGTCAAAAAATCCCGAACCGGTGTCCGGATCGAGCGCTAAAAAGCCTGACGTGCCAAAAAATTGCTACCGGCTTCGGAATGGCCCGAATTCCTGGACCATGGAACCCTAGCCGCCTTCGCGAGGGTTTGCTTACATTTACGGACTGAAAAGGTGCTCAAAAAAGTTGAAAGGGGCAAAATTACGACAATACCCCTATCGGGCGGCGAATTACCGAAATGCCCCATGGCATCGGAAAAAATCTAAAAAGTGCTTTAAGACGCTATTCTAAGGTTGCTGAGTCCATCCTTGATCTAAAAAGCATTTTAGGGATTTTTCGTCAAAAAATCCCGAACCGGTGTCCGGATCGAGCGCTAAAAAGCCCGTTCAGCAAAAAATTGCTACCGGCTTCGGAATGGCCCGAATTCATGGGGAATGGAACTTTCCAACATCCTAGGGCTCTCAAAAAATTTTCGCGCGAAACCGCGCTAGCTTGATATTTTAAATTAGACTGCGAAGTTACAAGGTTGCGCGTATCAGTTAACCCATTTCCAGTATTTGGAAAAATCTGAAATTTTTACCTGATACAGATATTTTAAAAATAACTAGGGTCTCTTTTTTGTACTTTGGCGAAATCTAGCTCTAGATATTTTTTATAAATTCGTGAAAATCTGTCTAATTAAGTTTTCACCTTTAGCGACCCCAACGCCCCGCGAATCGGCTTCAAATCAGCCTTCGCTAGGTTTTGCTTACATTTACGGACTGAAAAGGCGCTCGGAAAAGTTGAAAGGGGCAAAATTACAAAAATACCCCTCTCGGGCGGCGAATAACCGAAATGCCCCCTCGCATCGGAAAAAATCTCAAACGTGCTTTAAGACGCTATTCGAAGGTTGCTGAGTGCATCCTTGATCTAAAAAGCATTTTAGGGATTTTTCGTCAAAAAATCCCGAACCGGTGTCCGGATCGAGCGCTAAAAAGCCGTTCGGCAAAAAATTGCTACCGGCTTCGGAATGGCCCGAATTCATGGGGAATGGAACTTTCCAACATCCTAGGGCTCTCAAAAAATTTTCGCGCGAAACCGCGCTAGCTTGATATTTTAAATTAGACTGCGAAGTTACAAGGTTGCGCGTATCAGTTAACCCCTTTCCAGTATTTGGAAAAATCTGAAATTTTTACCTGATACAGATATTTTAAAAATAACTAGGGTCTCTTTTTTGCACTTTGGCAAAATCTAGCTCTAGCTATTTGTTTATAAATTCGTGAAAAATCATAATTTTGACGCCCTAAAAAATCGCTATTACCGAATCTTTCGAATGTAATACCCCGATTTGTAAAAACGTAATTTTGACGCCCTAAACACGAATTTTAGACTATGGTAAGAACAATTTAAGCGTAACAACAATTTAAATTAACATTGAATTATAAGAAAATTCAAAATACTTACTTGTTTTGACTTGAAAAAAAATGACGAAGAAATCCACCGATCTTCTAGCGTAAATTTTTTTGACGAAAAAAAATTGTGGAGATTATGTAGGTGAGATAGGGAGAATGATGAGAGCGTAAGAAATAATTCGGGGAAGAAGAGGGTTTTTATAGACAGAAAAGTGAGCCGTGGGAGGGGGGGGCCAACTGATGTTGTGCCATGTGTCGAAGAGGGGTGGGGGCCAAAACATGGGAGGAAATTGGAGGGAGGAGGAAAAGATGGGTCTGCCGAAGGGGGGTGGGGGTCTAGGAAAAAAAATTGACAAGTGGGGAGGGGGGTGGGGGCTAGGGGGAAAATGGACAAGTGGGGAGGGGGAAGAGGGGTGGGGCCAAGGTGGGGGTTACTTCGGGTGAGAGGAGGCAAGGCTGAAAAAACAAAAAACAAATTTGGACCGTGCGATGGCCCAAAAAAAAATGGACCGTGCGATGGCTGGACCGTGTGGACCGTGCGATGAAAAAAAAAATTGGACCGTGCGATGGCTGGACCGTGCGATTGACTTGGGCCAATCGCATGAAAGTCAGGCGATTGGCCCAAAGCCAATCGCCTGACTTTCGGGAGATTGGCTTTGGGCCAATCGCCTGACTTTCATGCGATTGGCCCAATGCCAATCATTGGCCCCTTTTCGCCATAAATGGCCCAGTCCAGCCGTCCTTTTTTTTATGCAATCGGTAGACTTTCAGGCGATTGGGTGGGAAAAAATATTTTTCCCACCGGTGGGTGTGTAGCGAACCCCTATATATATATATATATATATATATATATATGTATATATATATAGGGGAAATCAGTTATATTGCTATGCCACACAAGAGCTTTCTATGGCCTCTTACCAAAACGGCGCAGTTTTACGATGGGTATTAAAACTAATGTTTTTTTTTTTTTTTTTTTAATCTCCTCTCCTTCATCGGCTTCTCTCTCCTTTACGCTGCATCGTGCCTCCACGGCTCAACTAGATTGTCGGTCGTCTCTTCCCTTCCCACCAGAACAAGGGAGAGCAATCACTCGCTGCCTTGCCTCCGCAGATTCCTCCCCTCCCCCTTGCCGTCGTTCTCCTCCACCTAGCCACCGTTCACAGCCACATCCTCTCCCTCCACACCCCCACTGCCAGCCCACAATAGCCACCGTCGATTCCTCCCTCCATTGACCACCATCATGCCACAATAGTCACCACCGAGTCCTCCCTTCTCCCCCACTCAAACAATTTCAGATTCTCTTACTCCTATTTTCCTCCTTCCTAGGAGTTGCCCTCCAACTGTTTGATGTTGGAACGGCTGTGTTCAAGCATTTTGAATTGCACATTTCTAGTTTATGCATCATCACCATTGTTCAAACAACAATGATATGAAACTGCTCTTTACAGTTTCTGTTTCTTCTTCTGAGTTTTCGGTTTGCGTCACTCGCAATAATCCAATTCATCATGACTGTTACCTATCTTTATACATGTGTCAATGTGTACACAACCATCTGATAAGAAGGATGCAGTGTGGTTCATACTGGCCTTTGGGAAGCCCCAAGGGACACATTTTTCTCTAGCTATGACTTGTACCAGATTATATCTCTAAGTTCAGCATGTTGATAAAGATTGACAACCTGGTTTCTAAGGTTGATAGGTACTGCTTTATATAGATTACCCTTTTTGAAAATCTGGACAGGCTTAAAGAATTTTAGGACTTTCTGATAATTTTCTGTAGCCATCTATAAAGACAAAATATATGTGTGCAAAGCCTCTAATGAGAATTAAACAAGTTGTTTTGGTCTCATAAAATGATATGCTTCGGTCCAACTTCTGCAGTCACTTGGTTTGGATTTCTAACAATAAGATTTCTTAGATTAGAATTTGTATGGAGTTGTTTAATGGCCTTGAAAACTTCTGTAGTTCGTTTTCAATTTGTATGCAAAGCTTCAAATGGCAAAGGTTTAACTTCTTGTTGATTGATGTACAGATATTGGGGTATGGGCTGGTATGTTGAGGAGGTTCCTGGTTGATCCTATTGAGATGTTGTGGGCAATGTTTCAATGGTCTCTCTATTTAGGTCTATCTCTACTCCTATTGTAGCTTTCTCTTCATTATGATTATGACGTTGTCTCAATATTTACTCTGAAAAATGTAAATCAGTTGGAAACATTTTGAACATAGTTTGCTGAAAAAGCAAAGCAGAACAAATAAAGGGATGCCTAGCAATTGAAGTGGAGAAGGAAATATGCAGTGGGTGTTGATTTTGCTTTTATGCATAGAAAAGCGAAAGAGGTGGCACCTTCTTACAGTGGAGAAGGAAATATGCAGTTCAATACTGAAGAGGTGGCACCTTCTTACAGCCGGTGTTGTTGTAGCCACGATGTATACTTGCCATGGAGATGAACTGAAGCAACTATTTTGAAGCCAATTAATTCGACAAGCAGAAGCAAGAAAATGAATGCAAGTTTTTCATTTGTGAATGAGTCTTTGATTTCTTACTGTGTAGCAATAGCTGGATAAGTGGCTCTTTGTTGGTATGTCCTTATGTATTCATGTAGCTTTCATTCTTGAGAGAAGCAAGGCAATGTTGGTTTTCTGAACTTGTGAGAGTCCCTTGTAATGAATTTCATTGGAATGAAAAGGTTTAAATTTTACTGGCGTACTCTTGAATATGTCTAGCTTTGTTGAACTCAAATGCTGAGCAATCAATATGTGGAATGCATTGCATTTGAAAGGAAAAATGATGGAAGCTACAAGTAGTAAGTGGAAATAGGCTGCAATGTTGTGCATTCTTGCTAACCGGAATGGTGTGCATTCTGTGTATCATAAGCAAGATCTCCAATGACATTATTTTAATTTGTTGCTCTTTGGTTTACGCCTGTAGCTTGGCATCAGCCTTTTTTCATGTAGTATTGTACGCATTCATGAATGTTTAATCCAATTGGTGTTTTTAATGCAACCAGTACAAGCGAGAATCTTCTTTGCCACATGCAACAGTTTTCTTCCTTGACAACGCATAAAATAAAATAAAAAAGCACCATTGTCATACACCACTTGGAAACCACAATTTTGTTTGAAACATAAAATAAGCATTCAAGCTTTGCAAAACAAATTGCGAGCTTCTCAAACCATAATCCTAAAGCAAATTTAGAATATCTATTGCAAAACCAGAAACATTGTCCACCTATTTAGTATCCCAAAGAAGATACTAGATCTAACGAAGAAAAAGCAATTATAAATCTTCTAGGCTGTAGGATTTTCCCTGCTCCATGTTATGCTACCTCTTATGCTATGCGAAGAAGATGTTTGTATTGTAAATGATGCTCTAAAGTGCTGATGAGTACGGTGAGAATCATTTACATGTAGTTGTTCCCACCATGGTTCTATGTCTTTGTCATGCTTTCTTTGCCGTATAGCTTAAAGAATCTTGTGTGGCATGTGAGTGATGCAAAGAAGCTGGTTATTAACAAAATAGCATTGGATGGTGGATGGATGGTTGGTGGCAAACCTTATTTCATCATATAAGGTAGTCACTTCTTAGGCCCTTTTTTGATGCACTTTTCTCATTAACCGACCAGCATCTACCTTACCATGCTTTTCCCATTTAACCGTTACTTCAAGTAGACCTTTTTGTCTTTGTTTCTCGTCTTTTCTACATGACTTTAAATATCTCAGCCTGCCCTCGTATGCTATGCGAAGAAGATGTCTTTATTGCAAATGATGCTCTAAAGTGCTGATGAGTACGGTGAGAATCATTTGCATGTAGTTGTTCCCACCATGGTTCTATGTCTTTGTCATGCTTTCTTTGCCGTATAGCTTAAAGAATCTCGTGTGGCATGTGAGTGATGCAAATAAGCTGGTTATTAACAAAATAACATTGGATGGTGGATGGATGGTTGGTGATTTTTGTGCCTTATTGGAAAGCACACACGTGAGGCGAGGTCGGAGTCATCTACACTTAGTTGTTCCCACCATTGATCCATTTGATGTATCCAAACTAATAAGGGTGCCTTAGATGATATGGAGACCATGTGTGTGTGTGTGTGTGACGACCACGACATGATATTAAATCAAGCTACTTCTTTTAAATTCATATGTGATTATTCAGTGGACAGCTTAACAACTCACTAAAAAGCTAAATGATGTCAAGTGCATCCGTTTGTTGTAAATGTCAGCTGATGTCTCACTGAAGACAGATGACAAACCTTGAATTTTAAGCTGCTTTAAGTGACAAAATAGAAATTAGGTGATAAAATTTGAACTAGGTGACAAAACTGAAATTAGGTGACAAAGCTTGAATTTGAGATGAAGCCTATATTCAGTTTATTATTATTTCGTGCATTGTGTTTTTTCACGCTAATTAACGTAGAGTTTGCATTGGTTTTTGTAGAGATGGAGGGACTAAGACATGAAGGACCAAGACAGGAGGAAATTGTGGAGCATTTGGTAAATCCAATGCCCGTCGATCCTCATGTACTACATTTGCAACATTCTCGTCATTCCAAATGTGTATGGAATAGAGAGGTACTTGATTTCATTATCAACTGTAATTATTCCTTTTTAATTTAATTGATATAAAAAATGCATGCAGGTTGATAAGGTATTGACATGCCGACGAGCCCTAGGACCACTAGTTCGGAATCGCGGTGGGAATGAAATGATGGAGCACATGCGGGTGTCATGCAGTACTTGGTACGAGTTGGTTTTTATGGGCTTTACTGGATCATAGAGGTTAGACTTGATCATGCTTTCATTACAGCACTTGTCGAGCGATCGCGACCTGAGACCCATACATTTCACCTTCATGTTGGGGAGGCTGCAATTACATTACAGGACGTGGCAGTGTTGTCTGGGTTACCCGTTGACGGTGATGCTGTTACATGTGTTAACACTACACGTTCTACGAATGTGTGGCATGAGTATTGTCATATATGATTAGGTGTCAGACCACCTGAAACGGTCATACATACAACTTCGTTGGCTGATGGATCAATTCATGGTGTTACCAGAGGGTTCAGATGATGAGATTGTACAATAGCATGCCAGGGCTCTTATATTGGCCTTGATTGGTGGTGTTTTACTCCCAAACTTATCTGGCGCTAGGGTTCCTCTTATGTACTTAACTTTGCTTCAAGACCTTAATGCTGCGAGTAGGCGTAGTTGGGGTAGTGCATCTCTAGCTTACTTGTACCATGAGATGTGCCGAGCAAGCAGGACCTTAATTATGTTGCAGGTAAGCTGAAGTGTTAATCTCCTTCTTTTTCTATACGAGATCTTATCATTGATCTTTCTTTGTAAAATAACATGTATAATAGTTATGGGCTTGGGATAGGTGCCCTAACATGCGTCCCAAAAGAGGCCCTGAAAGAGTCCCCTCTGTAGAGGACCCTGCACAACCTGTTGCTGTTGACATACAACATAATGAGATTGCTGGTGATGCACATGTTGCTGGTGGAGGCCCTCCCCAGCCACATGAAGTCGAGCCTTTACCTCGAGACCCTTTGGGTAGGAGGTAAGCCCTTATTTCTGGTTAACAATAACAGTTGGACAGTTTTACAGGAAATTCATCAGATAAATTCATTAATGATAACTTTTACTATCCAAGCCATGTAAATTCACTTGTACGATGTCCATCTCCAGCTATTAGAGTATATAGGAAATTGTACATATTCACGACCTGAAGCTAAAACATTCAGCATCACTGAACATTTGGACACACTAGTCTTTTCATTTTGGTGGTTGAAAACCAACCCGATCACTACAACCATGCTCGAAAATAAGATCGAAATTTAACTGAACTTCTTGTTTCGATGTTTTATGTTATGAGCCAGTTTTATTGAAGTATGAAGGTTTATACTGCTGGGGTCTATGTCAAAAAGGTGTGCTGTTAATATACCATCTGGATACCAAGGAGGGCATGCTACTGTAGAGTTGTTGGTATGCATCTTAGGTCGTTCCTCCATTTAAACGTTAGCAACTATCTATATCTTTTTCTATATATAGTGACCATTCCCACTATCAACCTTAGTTATGCTCTAAGATCATTTTCTAGATACAATGCTCAAGATATAAGGACATGCATCCCTTTTGATTTAATTAGGATTGTGTGTGTACGTTTGGGGCTGGGATGCTTTCTTAATATGAGAGCATGATAGAAACTATCAAGTGCAGAGCTTGAGACACATAGGCAAAGAATTTGCTATCTTCTTTCCACTCCACTTGACCTCAGATAAAAGAATCAGATTTGAGCAATGTTATAGCCCTTTCTTTGTTACAGGTTATCTAAGGGATTAGGGATTTTGCTTGGCAGAATTTCTGGCAAAAAAACCTGGCTTGGCATGGGTGATTGTGTGGGGGTTAGGGTATACTGTTACCTCATTTGGCACATATGTTGGATATGGGGTCCCAAATGATGAAGTGCAAAGCAAAGACCTCTAAAATAATGCATTTGGGATGTTGTTTTAGTGTAAATATCATGTTGTGCTGCTGCGTGAAACATCAAATCTAAGTCTGAAAATTTTTAAGTAACAATATTCACCCATGTAGGAGTTTTAATGGACAATATAGTAACTTGAGAATCAATTTCTCTCTCTCGGCTCTAATCCAATCCAATGCAATCTATTGTTGGTTATTACCTCTAGAAGGGAAGAGGGAAAAAAAGAGAGACATAGAGACAATGAGGGAATTCGACAGAGGTAAATTCCCTGTATAGTCTAAATTTGATGATTTGCATGTATGAAAGCAATTATCGTATGAAAAAAAAGACACATATTTGTTGGGAGGTTGAAATGGTTTTTCTCACATAAGCCAAAATAATGACGTGAAAATAGAAGAAAGGAATACAGGGGAGGTAGAAAGGAAAAGAGAAAAAGTAAAACAAAACAGTGTTCATATTGCCTTGTATGTGAGAGAGAGTCAGAGAGTGAACCAATTTAGTAGTGAGGTAGATGGAGCAACTTACTAGGGATGGAAGTTGTTGGTTGATATTACAGAAAATAAGATTGTTATCGTTATAAAAGAAGAATGAAGAACAAAATAAAGGAAGTGTTGCTTCAGTGTAAATATCCTTCATGTGTACTTTAGTGTAAATATCCTGCTGTGCTGCTGCGTGATTTAATGTAAATGCATTTGGGATTTGAACTGCTGTAGCAATTGTATTTTTGTAGTTAGGTTGTTACAGTAGTAACATCTCTAAAGGTTGATGGTAAAGGAAAATATGAAATTAGGTTCAAACTAGCTGGTTATTAACAAACTTGCTTATTTTGCAGGCACAACAAATCAAGCGCATATTCCACCTTGCTGATACTACTGACCCTAATGCAGCCATTGAATCCCTTGCAAGTATTAAGGTTGTGTGTCGAGAAGCACTGTCGACCATTTGTGAGGCTGAACGAATCTCAGTCGGTGCACAACCAGAGCCACGAATCCAGGATCCGACACAACCAGCTACTCAGGTCCGACGACCACCACGTGCATGTCGAAAGGGACCGAGACCGACCATGGAGTCGGTCACCCTAGCACCGATAGGTGCACCAGCACCAAACACTGCATCAACGTCACACGTGCCACCATTAGTCCAACCTCATTTGCAGGTTTTGCCTTCACCATCACATGTAACTGTTGACTTGTTGATTTTGATGATTTCAGATTTAACTTATCTAACTTTAATCTGACAATATTATTAAAGGTAAAACATTTCAGGTTTTATCTTAATCAAACAAAGACATATCCTTGACATGGATGACAGAGATTGACAGAGATTTTGCATGACCTTGACAATGGATGACAAAGACTTTGGACTCAAGCTTTGGACTACAAAGAAAGATTCAAGATCTTAAAGTATATCTTTTCTTGTTTTAGTCTTTTCTTTAAAAAGCCTTTCTTAAAGGATCTAACAGAAATTCTAGTAAAGAACGAAGCCAAAAAGTCTTTTCAGTCGAAGCCAAATGGTTTTCAGTCGAAGCCAAACATTTTAGTCAAAGCTAAGACTTTCAGTCGAAGCCAAATGCTTTTCAGTCGAAGCCAAATGATTTCAGTCGAAGCCAAATGTTTTTCAGTCGAAGCCAAATGGTTTCAGTCGAAGCAAAATGTTTTAGTCGAAGCCAAATGATTTCAGTCGAAGCCAAATGATTTCAGTCGAAGCCAAATGCTTTTCAGTCGAAGCCAAATGCTTTTCAGTCGAAGCCAAACATTTTAGTCGAAGCCAAGACTTTCAGTCGAAGCCAAGACTCTCAGTCGAAGTCAAGACTTTCAGTCGAAGTCAAGACTTTCAGTCGAAGCCAAAATGTTTTAGTCGAAGCCAAAATGTTTTAGTCGAAGCCAAAATGTTTTAGTCGAAGTCAAGTCTTTCAGTCGAAGCAAAACATTTTAGTCGAAGGCAAGACTTTTAGTCGAAGGCAAGATTTTTAGTCGAAGCCAAGACTTTCAGTCGAAGCCAAGACATTTTATTCGAAGCCAAAATGTTTTAGTCGAATCCTTCTTATTTGGTTCTTCTACCTAACAGTCATCTATTTCCTCCTTGTATAAATAGGAAACCTGTTAGAGCATTTATTACCTTTTTCTCTCGCGCAAATTTTCACTCTGAAAAACTCTCTCATCTCAATCTCTGTTCTTATCAATTATCTTTTGAGTGAGTTCATTTTAGAAAAAGTTATGTGTAAGCTTCTTGGTTTTGTTCTTTAAAGAATATAGATCTTCCCACCTAAGAAGGCTTAGCTTTAAAACTTTTATTGTATATTCTGCTCAAGAAGGAGCCTGTTTATAGTACTCAAATTGTAATCTCTTTGCATTTGTAATCTGTTGGAAACCTTGGAAGGGTTTCGGATATTGTACTGAGGTTTGAGCTAGCACCCGAAGCTAGCTGGTTTAGTGAAAGGCTCGAGTAGGTCTCCCTTGTGTGGAGTGCTCGAGGACTGGACGTAGGCTGGTGGGGCCGAACCAGTATAAATCTCTGTGTTAATCTTGTTATTGCTGTATCCGTCTTTACGTTGTAATCTTAATTTTTAAATTCATACTTTAAGTTGAAAAACACTTATGCACCCCCCTCTAGGTGTATTTAGGGACCCACAAGTGGTATCAGAGCCTTGTGCTCTGAAATTCTTCTGTGACTTAATCGTCAAGAGCAAAAGATCATGTTATGGAAGAAGGATCAGCAACCACCAGGCCACCATTGTTGAAAAATGACAACTACAGCTACTGGAAAAATCGCATGAGGAACTTTCTGAGGCAGGATATTCACGTATGGTATGTTGTTGAAAATGGTCCTATAATTCCTATGAAGGATGGACCAGATGGAAGCAAGATTCCGAAAGGAATTCTTGAAATGGATAATCATGAGGCCCAGCTCTTCTCCATGGATGATAAACCAAGAACATTATCAGTTATGGCCTCGACATAAATGAGTACAATCGAGTCTCAGCTTGTGAGACTGCTAGAGAAATGTGGAGATTGTTGGAGGTTACTATGAAGGAACAAATCAGGTGAAAGAGACCAAAATCAACATGTTGGTCCAGCAATACGAGGCCTTCAAGATGAAGGAGCACGAGTCCATAAATGAGATGTACTCCAGATTCACTCTCATTATCAATGGGCTGAGACTTTTGGGTAAAACTGACCCAGAAAATGAAGTTGTCCGAAAAGTTCTCAGATCTCTCCCAAAAAGATGGAAAGCAAAACTCACAGCCATTCAAGAGGCGAAGGACTTGAATGTGCTGAAGCTGAAGAATTGGTCTTCTAAATGACTCATGAAATTACGATGAAAATTCATGACGAAAAAGAAACCACCTCCAAGAAGAAGAACTTAGCTCTTAAAGCTGCGACTTCTCATTAGCCGACGGAAAGCATCGACGATTCTGAACCTGAAATGTCGCTCATCACTCGGAATTTCAAGAAGT